>CM045558.1:10696913-11061913 GCA_024721245.1 Mitragyna speciosa | reverse complement strand
ATGTAAACGGTGTGTGTGTGTGTATTTTAATGTGTATATTTGTGTGTGCTAAAGAGAATCTGTGATTGTGTTGTGTGTATATGTACGTGTGTTAGTGAATGTGTGGAATTGTGGAGTGTATTGTGTGAATTTGGGGAAAGTGTGTGATGTAATAGTTTGTGTAGTGTGTGAGAGAGAAATATGAATGTGTGTAGTGTGGCTGTGTGTAAGGTTGTGAGCTAGTGTGTGAGAGAGAAAATGCAATAAGTGTATCGAAGTGTGCGTAGTGCGTGAGAGACAAAGTGAATAAGAAGTGGAAGAGTGTGTGTAGTGCGTGAGAGAGAGAGTGAATAAGAAGTGTGTGTTATTGGTGTTCTAGATATAGGTTGAAGATGTACTAGTGTGTGTTCTAGGTGTAAGTTTGAAGATACACTAATGTGTGTTCTACGGGTTCTAGGTGTAGGATTGAAGATGTATTAGTGTGTGTTCTAGGTATTTTAGGTGTAGGCTAGAAGATGTACTAAAAGCTAATAGGCGTTCTTGGTGTTCTTGGTGAAAACTTGAAGAAAAATATAGGGAAAAGTATGTTTTTAGTGTTCTTGGTGTAAGAGGTAAAACTAAAAACTAAAAACTCTCTCTAGGCTTTTTTTTTCTCCTCTTTTTTTTCCTCCTTTTTTTTTTAATCTCCAAGTGGGGGTATTTATACTGCACAAAAGACCTATCTTCCAAGAAATGACTAAAAGACCAAAACGCCCTTGACTACCAAAATTACAACTTTATCCTTCTTAAAAATCTATTTTCTCTCACAAAAATGAAAAAATTAAGAAAGATGTAAACAATAAATTTATTAATAGCAATTTATCCCAAAAAAAGTTAGAAAAATTTAAAAACATGCTTAGGAACCTAAAAGTGAATTTGGGACTAAAAAAAATGGCGAAAAATGTTCAGGAGGGAAATGACTATTTCGCCCTTGTACATAGTATTTACAGAAAAAATAGCAATTGTCCCCAAAAAAATCAAGAAAATTTAGAAACATGCTTAAAGAATCAGAAAAATAAATTTTGGTACTAAAAAAATGGGCGAAAATGGTATTCGCGATGCGAAATTACCATTTTGCCCCTGTGCTAGCGAAATACAGAAAAATACCAATTAAATTTGAAAAAATTACAGAAATTTAAAAATAAGTATGAAAGTACAAAACATGAATTTAAAACCCCAAAACTAATAAAAAAATATTTATAGCTAAAAAGTACTGTTTTGCCCCTCGAAAATGCTGATTTCGTTTTCATTTTATTGAAAAATTAAAATTTGACCCCAAAAAATATAAAATTGCCCCCAATGTTGGAAAAATGAGCAATGTGTCAAAATTTGGTGTCTACAATTGATGGTCGCACGGTTGCGTTGCCAAGAAAGTCTTGGATTTCAGGTATGCAACTCGTTGAACTCAAGACCTCGTTTGATTCGTGAACCAAGGCACCCCTGACGTGGAATCATTTTGCCTTGAATTCTTCCCTTGAAGATGAGCACGCCTAAGAACAACTAGAATTAGACCAAGTTGAGCGAGTTCAATCGTCTAACCTAATTAGCTCTAAAGACTTGATCAAAAATTCAAGAAAAACTCTAAGCTGAATTAGTGGTCGCCACAAGCAAGCTTGATAAGACCAAGAGTAATTCTTAATCAACAAAGAACCAAGAAAATTCTCACAAAAGAGAAATCACACGATTTTTCTGAATAATCTTGTTAAAATTCGTAACTAATAAGAGGCCTATAAATAGGCTTACATAGAATATTCTAGACTTGAAGATTTAAGCAACTTCTAAGTCTACACCTAAGCTAACACTAATACTTAGCTAAAAACACAAATATAGAAGAATTCTAATAAGTTAAACTAACTAAAAACATAAAAACTATAAAAATTCGTCCAAAAAAAGTTCATGGGCTGGACAACCTTCATTAATCTCCATTGGACCTCCATTTAGCAACTTTAAGGGCCCTCCAAGCAAGTCTAAGTAACCAGCCCCTTGTAAGATTGTTTTGGACAACTTAGCAACTCCTTTTGGGCCTTCTTTGTAGATGAACTTGATTCACAACCAATGCTCCACTCCTTGGCCCAATGTACTAGTATAAATAAAGTGAATTTCAAGCTT
The DNA here is from genome assembly GCA_024721245.1 of Mitragyna speciosa. NCBI lineage: Eukaryota > Viridiplantae > Streptophyta > Magnoliopsida > Gentianales > Rubiaceae > Mitragyna > Mitragyna speciosa. The sequence goes on along the minus strand of CM045558.1, from coordinate 11,059,786 downwards.
GCAAATAAGCCCAAATCCATGCATAATCTTCAACAAGCAACCATGTGGATCATCTTCCACTAAGAACATGCCTCTTCTCAGCTCACCATATTCAAGTCCAAGTCTAACAATTGTGAGTACTCCTTGGATCACATCAATCCCTCCTTCCTCGAAAAGATTCGTCCTCGAATCTGCGAGTTCATATAAATTAACATAAGTAACTAAAGGAATTGAATAGAGAAACAATCACAAATTTTAAGCAAGCTCATAACTAACTCAAGTGATAAATGTAAAACAAGTAGCCTAATGCAACTATGAACACAAATAGCATAAACTACTAAATCACAAGTCATAGGTGGAATAACAAATTCTAACTTAACAAGAATAAACATGTCTAGATGAGAAATATCTTTAAAAACATGAAAAAGAATTAACATATACAAATGACTAACAAGAAAAACACGAGATTCAACACTTATATAACTTGAAATTGACTCAAAACAACTCTCACTAACAAGATAGAAATCATGATCAAATAAAGACGTATAACCAGAATCTAAAAAATTACTAACTACAAACAAGTGTAGAAAACGTGAATTATGAAGATAACATGCTATAATTCTGAATGCACTATGCAAAACAAACCCTAAAACATGAAAAATATCATCAATCAACTCACTAAAATAATTCAACCGATGTAACAAAAACAAATGAATATTGTCACAAACTAAAATACTAGAACACTTTGAATGACAAAAACGATTTTTATAGGTAAAACACTTGGGAGAAACACAATAAAAATCATTGATATGACTCCCTATAATATGTGTATAAGAACAATGTAAAACATAATAATAAACACAAGAACTACTAGAATGATCGAAACAAATGTATGCGCAATCACATAAACCCTAGAGCAAGTAATGTGACATGATAAACCACATAAAGCATACTGAAAATTGCTTTAAAACATGATGATTTAACTTATCATAATCCTTAAAACAGAATGCATCATGCAAAACTAAACATGTTGAATGTAAAACACCTAAAACATATGGGATAGAACATGCACACAAATGCATAAACCTTAACACAGCATAAAAACTTATAAAATAAACAATGAAAATCATTTAAGACATGATCATGCAACATAAGAAAGCTTTCAAGAAAGACTGCACTAGATGAAGTAAAACTACTTAGATGCAAAACATAACTACCTACCCTAATAGAATAAACACATAAGATAGAATTAAGATGCAACTTAAAGCTATTAAAACATAAAAACTTTAGGCCACAAATCAGTTGGATTCATCAAATGCTCGCTATATGCTTGTGGCGCTTGAACAAGGTTGTAATTCCTTCTCCACGATTGGATGCTCTTTAGTCATTGAAGGAATTTGAACACTAAAACAGCAAGTATGTGGCATTTTTCCTTGAGTATTAACCTGCAATAACACTACAAAAACACTAGGAAAAGGTAGGTTAAGAGAATTAGCAAAGTACACTTCTTCTTTGGAGTACATGGATACAAGAGTTAAAGGTCTAACTAGCATAACACTCTTGCTCTTTTCTCTCTTCCCAATATCACGGATGGCCACTTTTCTCTCTTTGGATCTGCCAATTTGCATCCCTTCAAGGTTGGTTCGTGACTTTTTATTGGAACCATCATCCATACATTCCACTCTTTGGTGCTCCACACGATTTACTAATCCTTCTTTTGATGATTCGCCACTTGCTAGTTGACTTTGTTCCTCCCTTGCTTTGAATTCTCTTGCAATCCTTCACTTGATCAGCATGTGCTTCAGATGGTGCAATAGAACCCAAAGTCACCTTATGTCCATTCCACATGAAAGAGTACCAATTTTTGAAGCCATCATAGGTCACCCTCCTATCGAATTGCCATGGATGCCCAAGAAGAATATGGCATGCTTGCATAGGAACCACAGTCACACCATACTTCATCCTTATACTTGTTGATGGAGAATGGCACCAACACTTGCTTGGTCACCTTCATGTCTCCAGTTTCAGCTAACCAAGTGCAATATATATGGCTTGGGATGTCTCTTTGTTTCAAGCCCCAATTTATCTACAAACAAAGTAGAAGCAACATTAGTACATGAACCACTATCAATAATCATGCTACATACCTTGTTTTGCACGGTACACCTAGTGTGGAAGATATGATCTCTTTGAATGTTCTCCTCATCCTCCATAGGTGCAACACTAAGTGCTCTCCTTAGTTACCAAAATCTCTCCATGGTCGCCTCCCCAATGAGTTTCTTCATCCTCACTTCCTCCTTCCAATGGAGGCATCTCCTCATAGATCTCATCCCTCATTATGCGCATTTTTGTCTCCAAATCACCAACAATGGCTTCCCTAAGCAATTTAAGATCATTGTTTGAATCTTGTGAAGTCGCCATTATGCTCTAAAAACCTGCAAGAAAAATAGTTAAAAATAACAAAGAAAATAGACAAGAATATGTGAAACACTCCCTTAGTATTTGGCACTCGATTCCCTCAAGTAGATTGGTTTTTACCCTCAAATGAGCTCACAACTAATCCTCTTTCCACTCAAAGAATATTCTTGTAGGCTCTTTGATGAAGAACCAGCTCAATCAATCCCACCAAGGACCTATAGCAACCTCAACTTGTATAGAGTAAATGTAGAGGCCAAGAAAAATTAGCTTAGAGTGTTTATGATCAAGAGAATTAATCAAAGAATGGATGAGAATCAAGAATTAACACAAAATAGACACCCTAATGTGTGGTATAATTGTGCAAAAATCCTTGATTTTTAATGTTCTCTTGAAAAATAATATTCTTGTGCAAAAAAGTAAAACTCCAACACTCCTTTAAGGAATAGGAAAGAAATTCCTTTCCAAAAAGAATTCTTGAACAAATAATTAATTAAAAACCAACACACAACCAATTAGGAAACACCAAACCACGATCAAACACTCCCCAAACAGCTGGAAAACATGAAAAAAAATAAAAAGGAAACAAGGTGTAACTGCCACTTGCCAAAAAGAAAAAGGAAACTACTTGTTTTGTAGAATAAGTTTTCAAATCCCCTTTGTAACTACTTTCCTTTTCCCAATGGGTTTCCCAAAGACAAATAACTTCTATATAAACCTAACTAACACCCTTTTAATCCTTTTAAACATCAGAATTTCTGCAAAAATCGCAACAGAAATTCGTCCAAAAATAAAAATGAATTTCAACAACTAGCATGCAAGAAAACCCTAACAAAACCCTAGTTTATGATAAAAACCCTTTGACCAACAATTCAAGGCTTCAAGAACTTCAAGATTTGACCAGAAAAATTCAAGAAATCAGCCAAGAACTTCAAGAAATCCGTCAAGAAATTTCCAGCAACACAAAGAATTCAAGAACTCAAGAACAAGTTGGTGCAATTTCAAGAAACTAAGTAAGTTCAAGAACTTCAAGAACTTGTATCTAAACACCAAGAAACTTCAAGAAATTGTTGAATAAAGATTTGTGCACGGTTTTTGCTTCTTGTGCACGGTTTTTGCTTGTTGTGCACTCCTTTTTTATTCTTTTTTTCCTCCTTTTTCTTTGTGCTTTTGGCTCTTTCTTTTTAAGCACACAATCTGCCTTTTTTTTCTTTTTTGTTTTAAAACGATTTTTCTGCCTTTTTTTTTTCCTTCAAGAACAATACAAGAATGACTCAAAACTTCAAGAAAGTTGATTTGTGAATGTCTTAAGTTCAAGAATCTTCTTTACTTGAGAGTTTTTAACACAAGAAAATCAAGAAAACATCAAAAACAGTCAAGAATCACAAAATACCACACAATACTAGAATTCTTGATTGAGAAGCAACCAAGAACAACTCTAAAGAACCTAGGGCACGATTTTCACAAGGAAAACAACCAGAAAAATTTAGCAGAATTTTTTTTTTCAAGAAACGAAAGTAACAAGACACAAGAAAACAACTTGCTGTCCAGGCTCGAAGCTCTTTGACAACGACTCAAAGAAAGAAAAACAAATAAATCACAAGTTGCTTAACCAGGCTCGAAGCTCTTTGATAAACAACAAAAAAGAAAAAAAAAGGGATATATCCGAATTTTTCCAAAGGAAAAGTTGGATTGGAAAAACCTAAAAAAAATCCAAGAAGATGGCTCTGATACCACTTGATGTGCGCACGGTTGTGTTGCCAAGAAAGTCATGGATTTCAGGTATGCAACTCATTGAACTCAAGACCTCATTTGATTCGTGAACCAAGGAACCCTTGACATGGAGTCGTTTTGCCTTGAATTCTTCCCTTGAAGATGAGCACGCCTAAGAACAACTAGAATTAGACCAAGTTGAGCGAGTTCAATCGTTTAACCTAATTAACTCTAAAGACTTGATGAAAAACTCAAGAAAAACTCTAAGCGAAGTTGATGGTTGCCACAAGCAAGCCTGATAAGACCAAGAGTAATTCTTAATCAACAAAGAACCAAGAAAATTCTCACAAAAGAGAAATCACACGATTTTTTTGAATAATCTTGTTAAAATTCGTAACTAATAAGAGGCCTATAAATAGGCTTACATAGAACATTCTAGACTTGAAGATTTAAGCAACTTCTAAGTCTACACCTAAGCTAACACTAATACTTAGCTAAAAACACAAATATAGAAGAATTTTAATAAGTTAAACTAACTAAAAACATAAAAACTATAAAAATTCGTCCAAAAAAAGTTCATGGGCTGGACAACCTTCATTAATCTCCATTGGGCCTCCATTTAGCAACTTCAAGAGCCCTCCAAGAAAGTCCAAGTAACTAGCCCCTTGTAAGATTGTTTTGGACAACTTAGCAACTCCATTTGAGCCTTCTTTGTAGATGAACTTGATCCACAACCAATGCTCCACTCCTTGGCCCAATGTACTAGTATAAACAAAGTGAATTTCAAGCTTGCAAATAAGCCCAAATCCATGCATAATCTTCAACTAGCAACCATGTGGATCATCTTCCACTAAGAACATGCCTCTCCTCAGCTCACCATATTCAAGTCCAAGTCTATCAATTGTGAGTGCTCCTTGGATCACATCAAAAACACTCAAAATGGACCAAATCAGAATGCATGCGAACCAATCTCACCCTTATTGCTAAGGCAATGAATGTTTTGTATAATGTTTTAGATGCCAATGAGTCTACAAGACTAAAAGGGTGTAAAACGGCAAAGGAGATATGGGACAAGTTAATAGAGATACATGAAGGAAGTGATAGTGTAAGAGAGTAAAAGAAGGCTCTTTTAGTGGCTAACTATGAATTCTTCAAAATAGAACCGTATGAAAAATTTGATAAAATGTATTGTTGTGTCAATGAGATTATAAAGGACCTTGAATTGCTCAGCAAGCAATACTTCATAGGAGAGAAAAACAGAAAAGTTTAGAATGCATTGTCAAAAGAGTGGGAGAGTAAAGTGACGGCAATAGAGGAGGTTAAGGATGTAAATAATATGTCTATTTAATCACTCATAAAATCTCTAATATCTTTTGAATTGAATCTAAAATTCAAGGTGCAAAATGAAGAGGAAGCAAGAGCAAAAAGAAGCATTGCTCTTAAAGTAACCCAACAAGAGAAAGACGATCTCTACTCAATTGATGATGAAGATGAAGATGTGGATCTCAATGGTCTAGTTCTCATCACAAAACAAATCAAAAACTGCTTCCTCAACAAAGAAAAAACAGAAGATGTGGTCCAAGCAATTTCAACAACAATAAGAGTAAAGGAAAGCTAGAAGGAAACAAAAAAGCAAAATGATAAATGCTTTGACTGTGGACAATCGGCATGTTATATGAATGAATAATGCCCAACGAAGAAAAAGAAAGAAGCTAAAGGAGGAAGAAGAAGACCTCTTAACAACTTCCAAATAAGATTGCAATTCCGAAGGAGATGTGGAGGAGGAAGTAGAAATAGCTCAAATGGCATTCACGGCTATTGGTGATGATGAGTTAACCTCTAATTACTCCTCTAGTGATAAATGTGATGATGACATGGAGGCATTTGTCATGAAATTACATGCTAGTTTAAAAGATTCTTATGCAAAAAAAAAAAAAAAAGATTTGAAAATAAAGATCAATGCTTTATCGAGTGAAAATTCAAAATTGTTTCAAGAAAATCAAAGATTGAGAAAAGAAAATGATAATTTTAGAAAAAGTAAAATTGCTCTTTATTCCCAAAATAATGATTTAAAAAAGAAGGTGATAAAAAGATCATGTTTTATGAGAAACTAAGAAAAGAGCAAGATTTGTTGAAAGAAAGAAAGGATGAGCTTTCAAATGGTCTTCAAAAGGAATAATAAAAGATTTTTGAAAAGAAAGTTTCTAAAATTACCTTTTCAAACAAGAAGTTTGCCACCTTTAGGAAGGATGGTGTTTGTTTTGTGAAGTCTAACACTATTAGAGATGCTAATATTACATGTCCTTTTTGTTGTTAACATGGTCATTTTCAAAAAGAATGTTATATTAAGGGAAATATCAAGTTAGGAATTAAAGCCATGTGGGTAACAAGAGAAAGCACTAACACAAATGAATCCAGGAAGGTATGGGTACCAAAAGTTATTTCTTGATTTTTGTGTATAAGTATGTGATATGTGTGGAATTACATAGACGGCTAGGAATCTTGAATCTCCAAGTGATCAACTCATTAACTCAAGACCATGATTGGATTCTTGAATCCAAACAACCTTGACGTGGATTTGTTTGCCTTAAATTAACCCTTCTTTGATGAATACGAACCTTTAGGGGGTTAAGCAAACCTAAAGAACCCTAAACAAAATAAAATGGAAAAAACTCTAAACTATGGTTTAGATCGCCACAAGCAAGCTTGATAAGACCAAGGATAGTTCTTAATCAACAAAGAACCAAGAAAATTCTCAAACTTGAGAAAACACAAAAAATTTTATTCAAAACTCATGCTAAAATTGGTATGAACAGTAATCATGCCTTTTATAGGCTTACAGAGAAAAGTCTACAAACTTAAATAAAGTAAACTACTAAAACTAATTGTATCCCATCACAATTAAGCATTTTACTAAAAGTTACAACTTATAAGACCTAGAAAACTTAACAAAACATAATTAACTATAAAAATAATATAAAATTCGTCCAAAATCAGTTCATGGACTGGACATCCTTCAATAAGCTCCATTGGACCTCCATTTAGCAAATTTAATAGCCCTCTAAGTGAGTCCAAGTAGCTAGCCCCTTGTATGCTTGATGTGGACAGCTTAGAAACTTCAATTGGACAATCTTTGTAATTAAATTTGATCCAAAGCCAGTACTTAATCCCTTGGACCAAGATGCACACTTGAACCACTTGAATTTTAAGCTTAAGAACAAGCCTAAAATCATAGGTATCCAAAAATTAGTAACCATGCAAATCGTCTTCAACTATGAAATTGCCTCCTATAAGCTCACCATAATTCTTAATACACACAGAATACATAGATGGTCAGGAACCTTGAATTTTTAAGAGAGCAACTCATTAACTCAAGACCAATAATAGATTCTTGAATCCAAGCAACCTTGACGTGGTGTTGTTTACCTTTAATTAACCCTTCTTGGATGAATACGAACCTTCATCGGACTAAGCAAACCTAAAGGACCCTAAAGAAACTAAGATGGAAATAATTCTAAGCTATGGTTTAGGTCACCATAAGACTAGCTTGATAAGACCAGAATAGTTTTTAATCAACAAAGAACCAAGAAGAATTTCAATTAAGAGAAAAACACTCGAAATTTTATTCAAAACTCATGCTAAAATCGGATGAACAATAACCATGCCTTTTACTGGCTTACAAAGAAAAGTCTAGAAACTTAAATTAAGTAAACTACTAAAACTAGTTGTAACCTATCACAATTAGGCATCTAACTAAAAGTTGCAACTTGTAAAGACTTAGAAACTAACAAAAAAACATAAAAATTCGTCCAATATCAGATGATGGGCTGGACAACCCTCTATAAGCTCTATTGAGCCTCCATTTAGCAACTTCAAGGGCCCTCTAAATGAGTCCAAGTAATCAGTCCTTTGTAAGATTGTTTTGGACAGCTTAACAACCTCAATTGAACCATCTTTATAATTAGATTTGATCCAAAGCCAATACTTAATCCCTTGGCCCAAGATACACACTTGAACGACTTGGATTCTAAGCTTAAGAACAAGCCCAAAATCGTAGGTTTCCAAGAACCAACAGCCATGCATAGATGTCCCAACCATGATCGACACCAATTTGAGCTCATCTTGATCCTTATAAGCTTCCTCTCCAAGCCCGTCAAGTGTAGGTCCAAATCCAATAAGCATATGCGCTCCTTGGTTCACATCAGTATGCTTGAAAAACACCATAATGGGATCAAAGTGGTACATTGATAGTGGTTTTTCAAAGCACATGACTGGAGATGCTTCCATTGTTTATCAACCTCAAAGCAAAAAGTAGTGGTAAAGTAAACTTTGGTGATAACAAGAAGGCAAGATCATTGGCATTGGTGATATTGGTAGAGATGGTGACACATACATTCATAATGTGCTTTTAGTTGATAATTTTAATTAAAATTTGTTTAGTGTTAGTCAATTATGTGATAGAAATTTGTATGTGTTGTTTAAGAAGCATGAATATTTGATTCTTGATACAAATTTCAATGTTTTGTTTAAAAGTAGAAGGCCTAATGATATTTATGTTGTGCATTTAGAAAGATTAGATTATGACAAGGTTAAATGTCTTTCCATTACTAATGATGACCCTTGGTTGTGACATTGAAGATTTTTTCATTTCAATATGGACTTGTAGAATGAACTTGCTAGGAAAGAACTTTTTAGAGGTTTGCCTGAAATTAAATTTGAAAAGGTCAAAATTTGTAATGCATGTCAATTTGGCAAACAAACAAAAGTTTCTTTCAAACAAAAAAAAATTATGTTTATACCTCTAGACCATTAGAATTGTTGCATTTGGATTCATTTGGCCCTACTCAAGTTACTAGTTTAAGAAGAAAGAAGTATGCATTTGTTATTGTTGATGATTATTGTAGATTTACTTGGATATTATTGTTAGCTCATAAAGATGAAGCATTTAAGGGTTTTTTTTTTCTCTTTTTGCTAAAGTGCAAAACTTGTTGAATTTGCTTATTTTTAGGATTATGAGTGATAATGGTACTGAATTTAGATATTGTGATTTTTTTTTTAATTTTGTGAACAAAATGGCATATCTCATGAGTTTTCCAATGTTAGAGTACCCTAACAAAATGGTGTAGTTGAAAGGAAAAATAAGACACTTCAAGAGGCTACTAGAACTATGATTAGTAAGTGTGATTTTTCTAAATATTTTTGCACCGAAGCTATCAATACTACTTGCAATGTTATGAATCATGTACTCCTTAGACCCATCTTGAACGAGGCCTCTTATGAGATTTTATATGAAAAGAAACCTATAGTAGGCTATTTGCAGGTTTTTGGTTGTAGATGCTTTATCTTGCACATTAAGGAGCACTCAGGAAAATTTGGTAAAAAGATTCATAAAGGCATTTTCCTAGGATACTCCAATGATACGAGAGCCTCTAATGTGTATAATAGGAGAACCCTTACCATAAAGAAAGCCATCCATGTTACATTTGATATATCACATGATGTTGTTACTAAAGATTCTTATAAAGATGATGACATAGGTGTGTAACAAAGACTTAAAAAGTTGAAGATTGATGATGATCAATGCATAACAAATAAAGATGACTCATCACCAAGAGATGAAGAAAAGGATCATGATGATAATAAATTTCCAATGGAGCTACCAAAGGCTTGGAAATATGCTCAACATCAACCCAAAGTCCTTATTATAGGTGTTCCATCTAAAAGGATAAAAACACATTTTTCTCATAGACCTCTAGTTGATAATGTTGCACTTGTCTCACATATAGAGCCTAAGAATGTAGATGAGGCTTTGAAAGACAAGTGTTGGATTTTGGCCATGCAAGAGGAACTAAATCAATTTGAGAGAAATAAGGTGTGGACATTAGTTGAGAGACCACATGATCATCCTATTATAGGCATAAAATGGGTATTTAGGAATAAGTTGAATGATAAAGATGAGATAGTTAGGTATAAGGCAAGATTGGAAGTAAAAGATTATGCACAAGAGGAAGGTACTATGATGAAACTTTTGCACCGGTAGCTAAAATAAAATCCATTAGAATGTTGCTTTTAAAATTTTCAAGTTATATAAAATGGATGTTAAAAGTGCTTTTCTCAATGGTTTTATTGACCAAGATATATATGTTGAGCAACCATCAGATTTTGAACATGAAAAATTTTCAAATCATGTTTTTAAATTTTCAAAAGTTTTTAAACAAGCGCCAAGAGCTTGGTATGAAAAATGAATGGTTTTTTTTTTTTTTTATTGAAAATGGTTCTCAAAGAGGAATTGTTGATGCCACTTTTTTCACAAAAACTAGCAAATTCTTAGTTGTACAAATTTATGTTGATAATATTATATTTGGTGCTACTAGTGATAATTTGTGCAAGGACTTCTCTAACATGATGCAAAGGGAGTTTGAAATGAGTATGATGGGTGAGTTAAACTTCCTCCTTGGGTTTCAAATTCATCAAATGAAGGAAGGAACATACATCAATCTATCCAAGTCTACAAAAGAGTTGCTCAAAAGATTCGGCATGGACTCAAAGCAAATGGGAACTCAAATATGCATATCAACAAAGTTGGACAAAGATGAGAAAGGTACAAAAGTAGATAAAAAGAGTATAGAGGGATGATTGATAGTTTACTTTATTTGACCCAAGTAGGTCGATATTACATTTTATTCGTATGTTTCTGTGCTAGTTTTAGTCATCACCTAGAAATTCCCACCTAATGGCTGTAAAAAGAATTTTGAGATATTTAAAAGGATCTATAGATCATAGCTTATGGTATCTTAGATCTAAAAAGTTTGATTTGTTGAGTTATTTCAACTTGCATTTTGCCAGTTGTAGAGTAGATAGGAAAAGCACTAGTGGTACGTGTAATTTCCTTGGAGAATGCTTAGTTTCTTGGTTTAGTAAGAAGCAAGGCTCCATTTCACAATCCACGGTGACAGCAGAATACATAGCCACCGGTAGTTGTGCACAAATATTATGGATGAATCACACACTACTTGATTTTGGTCTTACTTTTGATTGCGTATCGCTTTATTGTGATAACACTAGTGCAATCAATCTCTCTAGGAATCCCATTCAACATTCTAGAACTAAGCACATTGATGTTAAGCATCACTTCATTGGAGACTTAGTGCTTCAAAATGAGATCAGTCTAAAATATATTTCTACCAAAAATCAAGTAGGCAATATTTTCACAAAAGCACTACTCAAAGATAGATTTAGTATCTTCAGAAACAAGTTCAAAGTGGTAGAAAAGTGTTTTTTCACAAATTCCTAGCAAAATTACTCCTTCCAATAGGATTTGAACAACCCACAGGGAATACGAACATCCAAATGGACGTTTGGATGGTTGTATGTATGGGTGTTTGGATACACCTTCATCTAGACGCATGGTCTGGATTCAAAAGCATGATCTGGACGTTTGGATAAGGCCTTTATAAGCCCACAGGCATTCTTTTTCAATAAAAAAAAGTGCAATTTTACTTTCCACTACTCCTAAACCGATCCTATTCCTCTCAAAACTCCAAACCCACTCAAATTCCTCTTCCAATTTGAACCTTTTTCGTCAAATTTGTTAGTATTTCTCACATTCCACTCAATCTAAACTTCCATTGCCTCTCTCTCTCCCCCCCCCCCTCTCTCTTTCCTCTCTAGGGTTCTTAGTTTTTGGGTTTTTCTACTCTCTTTATTTTTCATCCAATTTATTGAAAAATCTCACTCATCCATGGCTAGCACTCATCAAGGAGGACGAAGGGGAGGACATAATGGACGAGGAAGAGGGCGGAGTGTAGACACCAAATTTTAACACACCATTTATTTTCAAACATTGGGGGGCATGTTTATATTTTTTGGGTCAAATTCTAATTTTTCAATAATCTCGAGGGTAAAATAGTAATTTTGCTCTGTAAATATTTTTCCATTAGCTTTGGGGGTTTTAAGTTCATATTTTTACTTTCATACGAATTTCTTAATTTTGTGATTTTTTCGGATTTAATTGGTATTCTTTTTATATTTTACCAAGCATAAAGGCAAAATGGTAATTTCGCCTCGCGAACACCATTTTAGCTCATTTTAGGTCCCAAATTTATTTTTTTTAATTCTTTAAGCATGTTTCTAAATTTTCTTAATTTTTTCGAGGACGATTACTATTTTTTCTGTAAATACTGCATTAAGGGGCAAAATCGTCATTCTACAGTTTAAATTCATTTTTCATCAATTTTTTAGTAATAAATGCATTTTCTAGGTTTTAAGCTTATTTTTAATTTTTTGTAATTTTTCAAGATCAATAGCTATTTTTCTGTGTATCCTTGTTGGCTAGGGGCAAAATCGTCATTTCACACCCCAAACACGTTTTGACTAGTTTTAATCTCTAACCTTCATTTTGAAATCTACTTTGAATTTTTGGCAAATTTTGAAATTTATTGTCATTTCTTTGTATTAATTTTTTATTTTTTTGGGTTAAAAATATTTTTTTAATAAAATTAGAATTTTTATTACCGGTGGCATTTTTGTTATTTTGTAATATTCCTGGTGACCAAGACAACTTGCTCTATAAATACCCCCCCCCCTAAATCAAGAAAAAAAAATCTTAAAAACACATTTACTTTTATTACTTAAAGATCAAAACACACGCTTTTATCCCAAAAATACACATACTTGTTGTCACTTTCAATTCCTTGCTACTGTTCGTCGTTTCTTCAAAAAGACATTTACTGTTCATCATCAGATTGTCTTTCAACTTCAAAAAGGTGAGTTCTTCTCTATTTTTGATGCTTTCTTCATCCATTTTTCTATGTAAAATTGGTTAACTTTGTTTATTTATTTGGGAATGTAGTTGAATTTATTTTTTTTCTATGTAAACGGGTTTCGCAATTAATGCGATAATCTCGACCAAGCCTCAACGGGACATTTCAACCCTCTCGATACCCACATTTAGATTTTAGGATTTTCATTCATTTAGATACATCCAAACGCGATAGAACTTAGGGTTAATTTAGGAAATCTTGATTAAACTTCGCAACTAGCCTCGGCTAGGTAGAAAGGGTGCTTTAGGCGTAAGCCTTTGCCTTCCCTTTCTTCAAATGTGACTCCCGGACCTTCTTCTCTCATTTTTCGTAGACCGGAGTCGGAAAAGGGTTTTAAATAGTTTTTTCTAAAAATTTTACTTTTGTTTTGTTAAACAATTTTTCGAGTGACTTGGTACACTCTAACTCCATACCAAATAGCGACTCCATTTTTTTTAATAAAACCCTTTTTCAAATTTAGACTCAATACCAAGTGGCGACTCCGTTTTTTAAATAAAATCCTTTTTCAAAATTAGTTGGCCAAAACTGTCGCACTTTTAGTCCCGACCTCATTTTCTTTTAAAATACCATTTTTTCTAAAAATATATTTTTTCATTACACATGCACGGTTTTTCTAAACTTCTAACTTTTCAAAATGGGTCACCGGACTAGACCGCCTTTCGGGGCGTAACAGTCAATGACCCCCACTCGTGCTGCATCGACTTCGAACGCGACACAAAGTGTTGTGGATTGCAATATCAATGAAGATTATTTTATCCAATATCATGGTAAGACATTTTTTTGAAGCCCAATCTCTTCAATTATACAATAGTTTGGAGAATAAGAATGTAATTGGTCTTAAATATTGTGAGTTTGAGGATTTTGATGATGGTTTAGAAGACATACCCATTATGTTGAAGGAGATAAATTGGGATAGAAATTGACTTGGTGAAACAATTTTATACCAACTTAAGGAAAGTAAATGGAGATGCGGAGCCTATAGTAAAAAATACTCCCATCATTTTTTATGCTAGAGAGTTGAATGAGTTATTTGGAATGCCAAATGAGGGAAGTAATTTTTGTACCCTAAAAGAGCCGTCTCCCATTATCAACTATGATGGTTTGAATGATTCATTTTGTGGTAGTCCTAATAGGCCTAGTTTGGCATATTTTAATATGAATCACTTCTCTCCTTCAAATAGAGTTTTGTATCACATTATCGTAAGCATACTAACACCAACAAGTGGGCATAAGTTGGATGTCATCCACATTGGACTACAGTTGTTTTATGGGATAATGAGGTCTATCCCTATTAATTTGGATGCTTTTATGATAGGATACATATTTTTGTTTAAGGAAGACTTAAACAAAGGTTTGGCATATGGTAGGATTTAAACCATTCTTTTTAGACAAAATGGAGTCTCCTTTGACGGTATAGCTAGTACAAGGCCGGGTGAAAGTGATAGGATCTATAGGGAGAACTTCACTTAGCTATTCACGGAGGAAGATGGCTTTATAGGAAGAGTAAGATGAAGTTGGGTCATTCTCCCGGGTAATGGATGTGGGATTTCATTTTTGATACAGTATTCAACACATGAAGGATGAACCACGGCATATGGTTAAGTATGTACCACTTCATGAGCCTCCACCACTAGTGTTTTTAGTGGTAGGTAATATCCCATTGGCTATACTACAGATACTTCAGGCAAGTGCACCTATCGTTTCTAGTAGTGCAGTGTAGAAGAGTACTGAGTGTCGATCTCATAGGGACTATGCGAGTACTAGTACTAGTTTTCTTCTTATTATCTAACCTCACAAAATGAATGATAGATCGAATGAGAATGCATCCTAATTAAAATTGCTACCTAACTATATGACAACCTAGAAGTCAATAGATAGAATTAACAATAGTAGCGGTGAATCTAGATGTACAATCCCCCTAAACCAAACATGCTAAGACCCTAACTCAATTAATGATTAATCCAATTGCTTAGATAGATCCTAGAATCCCTTATGTGAATTATATCCTTTCTCAAGTAATACAATTCCTATCTTCTCAGTTGATTAATTGGAATCTCTTCTCCCTTAAAACCCCAAAAGGGTGCAATATCTAATCAATGGATTCTATTTATGGTTAATCTTTAACCCTAAAACTCAACCTAAGAAGAACTCTTGTAATCCTATCTCTAGCGATTCATTCAAGTTCCTTTTATTCATAAAGTGATCTAATCATATGTGCAATCTCTCAATTTACCCATACGAAATCAATATTTGAATTGAAGAATGCATGCAATTCCCAATTCAAAACACATAATAAATCATGAATAAACCTAAGAACAAATTGGATATTTCATAATCAAAGAACAAAGTCAATAACAAAAGATTATAGGGTTCATCCTATCTAAATCTTAACAATTCAATTCACGTTTACAGAATAAACCTAATAATAAATAGGAAAAGATAAAGAAGACTCATTCTTATGTAGCTTTCTTGAATCTTCCCTTGAATCTTGATAAAGTCTTCTTCTTGATTTGCACCATTGAAACTCTGGAGTTGTCCATCTACTCTTACTTTCTCCTCTTTGCATCCCTCTAGATATGTGAAGGTGTGTTTTTTATGTGTGTGATGCATGTGTGTTCTCCCCCAAGTGGTAGGGTTCTTCCCTTAAAAGATTCCACCCAAAATAGTGAAAATCACAAATTGTCAAAACCTGCGGCTGGCATGCTGGTGACATTTTGATCCCAGCTATGGCGACATGGGTGATGCCACTGCTGAGGTCAGAAATTTTATTTTCTATTCTATGTCAGATTTGACCTCAAAGATGGCCGAATTAGCTTTTCCTCAAAACATAAAAGTTGTAGTCCTTTGAGGTACCTTTCCATCACAGTAAGAATCAAGTCATTTAATGCTCTGTAACCCGAGATATAGTCAAAATACTAAGAACTGGTCAGAACAGTCTCATAGTATAAATGTGCATTAGTAACTTGGAATTTTGAATATGGAAACGTGAGAATTGGACTTTGATCAGTGTCTTAGCTTCAAAATGCATCAAGAATCATCCTAATACCATATTTCTAACTCAATTTATTACCAAAACACTGAAACATGTCTAGACTGCCAAATCGTTTCCTTTCCAATTCTTCTTCCCTTGTTGCTTCTTGGCACCACTTTGAGGGTTTATTGACTTTAACTCATCACCAACTTCAAATCATCTCAAAATATCTCTCAATTATCATGCAAATTGATCCAAATTGGTAATAGAATGCATAAACCCAACACAACACAAGAATAACACAAATAAATAGCACTTACACACTATTTAACTATTAAACTCAAAAATAAGAAGAATTAGCAAATAAATCGAGAGAAACTAATGAAAAATCCTAAAAAGTCTAGCCTAAATGTCAGTAAAAATCACTACACTTTAGCAATTATCAATTTCCCTACACTTAAGCAATTGCTTGTCCTTAAGCAATAAACCATACATAACTCAAAACAATGTCTTAACCATAGTAAAAGTAATACATACATCTTCAAAACAACTTCTCAACAACTAAGGAATACAATTATGCAATTATCCACCTTATTTCAAATACTTATCATACTAACCAAAGGAGAAAAAATTATACATCAATTAAACAAGTTCAATTATCTACTTTATTCGAAATTTATAAGTAAGCAGATCCTATAGCTAACAAGTACAACTATATGCTCATGATTAATTCATTTTCATAACTAGGGACTTTACTTATTAAGCTTAGCCCTTGCTTGAGACATAAAGTTGTCTTTTTACGCGAGGATCGACATTGGCCAAATGAAGACCCCGGTTACTCAACACTTCATCTACCCAAGTTGCTATGCATACTCATAATTTTTGCACTTTTTTACGCAAAAGTTGACATTGGCCAAATGAAGACCCCAGGTTACTCAGTACTAAAACCAGCGGAGTAGAACCTAAACTTAATTATTCTCTTTCTTCCAATGATTCTCTCTTTCAAAACACTAATAGCTCTTTTTTTTTTTAGAATTTTTTTCTTCAAATAAGCTCATTTAGTCCCTTTTCCCTAACATATTACTAATCATAAGCATAAGCCATACCCATAAACTGCATTCACTACTTAACTCATGAAGAAAAATAAATAAAGTAGAAAAACTTTCCTAAACTCACAAAAAATTTCAACATAATTCAACCTACTTTACCTAATGTACTTTCTCTAAAATAAAATTTCATAATCACACAATCACATCTCCCTAGTTAATTAAGAATAAGCTTCTAAAAAATGTACATAATTACTCTACTCAGGTAGGAAAAATTGACAACTAACAACTCGAACATAGTAGTACACCATAAAACATAAGATAAAACATTAAGAACACAACTAAGTTGGACAATTTTTGAAAAATTTTGATAGAGTTTTCTCTAAAATAAGGCCAACCCTCGTTAACACAAAATTCAGCAATACCAACAAATCCAACAACAAAGTTTTTTTTTAAAATATTATCTAAATGTGCTTTAGTAACTTGGAATTTTGACTATGGAAACGTGAGAATTGGACTTTGATGTCTTCATATGAATTATAGACCATTATCTTAGCTTTAAAATGCATCAAGAATCATCCCAATTCAATAACTCTAACTCAAGTTATTACCAAAACACTGAAACATGTCCAGGCTACCAAACCGTTTCCTTTCCAATTCATCTTCCCCTATTGCTTCTTCATATTACTTTGAGGGTTTCTTGACTTCAACTCATCACCAATTTCAAATCATCTCAAAATATCTATCAATTGTCATGCAAATTGATCAAAATTGGTAATGGAATGCATAAACCCTACAAAACATAAAAATAACACAAATAAATAGCACTCTCACACTATTTAGCTACTAAACTCAAAAATAAGAAGAAATAGCAAGTAAATAGAGAGAAACTAATGAAAAACCTAAAAATTCTAACCTAAATACTATTAAAAACCACTACACTTTGGCAATTATCAGTAGGATTAATGGTACATATCCTCATGAAGTGGTACACAGATGAGCCTCCTCTATTTACCACTTCATGAGGATGAATGGTAGGATTGGATGAGGATGAATGGTAGGAATGGTATTAATGCTATAATAAGCCCAATTGGCAAGGAAAAGTTATAAGTCCCTACTATTAATGCAACAATTCTTGCTCCGTTTTCTAGCTGCAGTTTGACTTCTCTCTTTGTCAGTAATCTACTATTTGTAAAACCTCTTGTATTTATACAAACATGGGATCCACTCTAGTATCTGATACTCAACAGTCTTGATAAGTAGATTAATTTATCTCAATCCTAAACATATCATAAGTAGAAGTATCACCAAGCCTTTTTGATTTTTTGGTATCAAGATCAGTCTTGCAATTCCCTTTCTAACGCCATTTTTGGCTGGCCCTAAGATTTGTTGATTTTGATCAGACATTAGACCTAGTAATGGCTTTCTCATCCTTCTCAAGACCAAAATTTGGTGTCCTTTTGACAAACAAAATGGAGCCTCTTTCCTTCTTGATAGATGGCTCTTCAAGTATCTCGTGTCTCTTAGTCCTAGGTTGTGCACCATACAACTCCTTGAAATGCACAACCTGAGTAGGGCATCCATTATCTCATGTTGCTTTTGTAGTTCAAGATTCATAGATGCTTGCTTGATACAAGCAATAGTAACACCATTATCTTTGTGCATCTCATGTGCATCTTTAACTTCTTGGCTAGTATTCTCATTAGGACAAGTTGGATACGTGTATTAAGGACATAGCAATTTTCTTATGCTTGAGAACAATACTCAAATTGCAATGCTAATATGAGAAATTAAAGCCATTCAATTTGGCATCATTTTGGATAGATCATATATTCACGTGATTACACATTTTACATCATATGTAAAGAAAGTATAAGTATTCATTTTCATGTTATAAACAAATAAAAATGTAGAACTTATTTCATTTGTTTTGCTCCCACTATTTTACTTCAAATTAAGAGCCCTCAATATTGATTTGGAAATCCATTAGAGCCATCTAATGGGCTAGGACCCTGTCTAGTTACCTTGACCTTGAGATAACTTAACAAGCCAAAGATAGTTTCGATTAGGTAGGTAACTCTTATCAATAACAACTTTTGTGACTTTAGAGAGTTGAATTATCAACTATTGCTAATCACATCATATGGGTTGCCTAATCCTTGTCTCAAACCTTGTGGTAATTCAGCAAGTTATGAATTTTTGTTAAATCAAACTCATTATTTAAAAATCAAGATCTCATAACAAAAACAAATTTGAGATAAGGCAACCGTGACATAACTCAACAAATTCACTGAACAACAACTCTGGTTTTTGCTATAATAATTGAAGGCAACTTAGGGTTTGTGACTTAATATTTAATTTGAAAGATTTTCTTTAAATAAATAAATTCTCTTCATATTATGTATTAAAATATCAATATATAATAAAACACGCAAACACCATGGATGATTTTGGACTTTTACTAGACTAGTTTCCTTAAGCTCTTCAAATCTTGAAATGTCTTCTTGGTTACTCCTTGATGTCATCTCCACCATTCTTGTACATTACATTTGTAATTTTTTAAGCAATTTAGATACTCAACCCAAAGCTTAACTTATATTATATATATTAAATATATTGATCAAGAAATCTCAAGTTACATTCGAGGGAAGTGAGGTAAGAAAAGAATTACATCATAACAAAATAAAGATGGTAGGACATGTAGTTTTTTTTTTTTTTCAAAAATACCACTAAAAACCAACCAAAAATGAACCATACACAATCATATTGGTCTTAGTTCATAACCATCAACCATGCCATCATATAATTTAACGACTAAATTGAATAAAAGCAAAAATTATTCAATTTTAATCAGTGTTTTCAGAACCGGACCGGACCGGCCGGTTCGACCGCGGACCGGCCGGTTCGACCGGTTCGACCGCGAACCGGCTATGCCACGGTCCGGTTCTGTATAAAAGTCGGTAAATGCTAAAAAATCGTTATGAACCGGCCTAATTGTGTGGACCGTAAAAAATCACACAAACCGTGAACCAGGGGTTTTTTTAAATTTTCCCAAAATCAACCAAAAAACTAAAAATAAAAAAACTAACAGAACCCAAACCCATTGCCCAACTCTACTGCCGTTCATTCTACCGTTCCCCAATTCTTTCTTCCTACAAAATCATTGCTGCCATTCGCATCATTCTTGGGCCAGTCCACAAACTCATCATTGGCTTTTGTTTTTGGGTGATTTGAGGGGAAAGAGTATGCGTTGATGGAGAGGTTGAGGTAGAGGGAAGTTTGGGTGGTGGGGAGTAGGGATCAATGGTGAAGAGGGCGGAGGAGGTTATGGTAGAGTGCCACGATGTTGAGACGAGTGAGAGGCTGGGGTAGTCAGATTTGGGATTAAGATTAGCTAAGGTTAAGGTGGTGAGGTTGACTGAGGTTCTAGTGGTGGTAGGGGACTGTTATTGGTGGTGAGGGTGGCGGTGGTTGTGGAAGGAGTTTTTCTTGTACGCTCAAAGAAAATTGGGGAAGAATGTTCAGATGGTAGGTTGGGGTTGGTGGGACATAAATGTGAATGTGTTTCTTTTTATTCATTTTATTTCTTAGGTTCATAGGACAATTGAGAATCGCTGTTGTGGTCCTCAAATTGTAAGAATGCATTATTTTGGGAATAGTATTTAGAAATAATTTTTAATACATTTTAGATCCTACTTTTATCTTGCACACATTATATTTTAAAATGTGTTATAGTATTATTTTTCCAAAAAAATAAAAAATAAAAAAATGAAATTCAAAGAAAGTCAATCTATTTCACTTTATCTACGATTCAAAACACACAAAATATCATAGTCTAAAAGTTATCTGGTTGAAATACACAAAATATCATATTCTAAAAGTTATCTGGTTGAAATACACAAAATATCATATTCTAAAAGTTATTGAGTTTAGAGGTTAGCAAATTCAATAAATACTAAATTACTAGCCATCGAATTCGGTAATTCAATAATTCAAAAAAAATTGAATTCAATTAGTTTTCGAAATGCTATTTTTTTAAATCAATAATACCGATTTTGAATTTAATTAGGTAATTCGAATCGGCACAATTAATTGAGTGGAAGTATGAAACTAATCATGATTGGTGTGTAACAAAAAATGTTTTAAAATAATGTAAAAGTATTTTTCCTTTTTTTTATTCAATAAAAATGTCTTTACTCTAGGTGATGTGATGTTTTACAGTACCATAAAAATAATATAAAAGTGCTTTTTCCTTTTTCCTTTAATAAAGATGTTTTACAGTATTAGGTGATGTTCTATTTGTGTTCATGTAAAACATCAAAAGAAAAAGATGTTATATATATATATATATATATATATATATATATATATAACACATACACCAAGGCAACTCAAAAGAAAAAGTAAATTAATATTACACTAAAAAGACCATTCTCAATTAATATTACAGTTGAATGAATCAAAATTAGTTATGCATTGAAAGGAATAAGAGATTAACTATAAAAGACAGACTAATAACATTTATGCTTATGTTGGTTGATTGTTAATAACATTTATTTAGGTATTGCATTTAACTCAATCTTTCATTTAATTACTTCATTAGTTAAATGCTAATAAAAAATCATTTAATCACTTCTTTGGTTGAATATTAATAAAAAATGAACTAATCATTTAATCATTGCTTTGGTTGATTGTTAATAAAAAATGAACCAATCATTTTAACTATATTTTTTTCTTATATTTAAAAAAAAAGGTTGAACCTCCGGTCCGACCGGTTGGACCGGTTGGACCGTGAACCAGTCCTCTTCCGGTTCATTAAACGGTCCGGTTCTGAAAACATTGATTTTAATCATAAATCATATGGTCTTTATTCAAATCATATTAGATTAGCTTTCTTGAAATATTTGTCTCAAAAGATAAAAACTAATTTTTGGAAAGTTAGGGTTTCCAAAATGGAGTTTCTACAAATTGAACTTTCCAATTTTCAAGTCTCACTTAAAAATGGATAGTTACCGATTTAGAAAAATATTTTTTTAAATATCTAAATCTTAATCAATTAAAACAAAGAAAATATTTACTTGTTTAATTAAAAAATTCAGATTTTTATCAAATTAAAAATATATAGGAAAGTTCTGTTAGGGTTTGAAACCTACTTTCCACATTTAACACTTAAACTTGGAAAGTTGTTACTATAAACCTTTTATAGAAAATTCCAATTAGATAATACCTTAAATAATCAAAATAAGGACTACAGCTGCCTATTAGCTACAAGGAAATCTTCTTATCCAATCTTATTAAACATAGGAGTAGTTTCCAAATAAATTTAGAAACCTAATCAACCAAGAGAAACAAGTAATCAACCTTTGACCACCTCAAAAATCTTATGAAATCAGTTTCAAAAATTTTAGAAAAATTCACGGATAATCCTCAATAAATTTTGATGTTCTAGTACCCATTTTCACCATCCAAAACACATAAATAGCAGCAAAATCCAGCTAGGCAGCCAAATGCCGCAATTGATTAGTATCAACCAAATATAATAGGCCTTTTTTTTCAATTTTCAAGAATTCAGTATCGACCAAAATAAACATGGTAGAGTAGACACTACTCTGAATAGTTTGTGCTCTGGTCAAACTAACCAAAACAATTTGTATATCTATTAAATTGTAAGTTCAAGAAATCGAACATGTAAGATTTCAACCTAGAATTTGATGTTCATACAACTTCAAAAATAATAAGATTAGATTTATAACCTATAAGTAACTCCAAAAACTTTTTTATTTAATCAAAAATAATGTTTGAAAAATAAGAACTTTTCTCAAAGAATCAAACTCTTTGATTTTTGTAGTTAACTTTTGACAAACAAAAACTCCAAGAGAAAACCATAAATGATCAAATCATTATTCATGACAAGTAAATAACAAAATCATATAGATTAATCACAATCAGCACTGAAGCCATTGTAAGGTAATAAACATGGTAATGCAAATGGAAATTCAAAATTTTAATACCTTCACCATGGACCATACAAATGATATAACCATATATGATATAAGGTAACTTATAGAAATATACCTTTGCATAAATGATTTCTATGCTCAAATAAGGAAAGAACCTTAATTTGGTGAAGATCCTGGTATAAAAGCACCACATGTGTCGAGCTTATAATAGTGATCCACACAAATAAGATCAATAGGAACCTCCTCGGTTTGAGCTAAATACTTGCTCTAGGGTTAGAGAAAACTAATTATATTAGTTGATTGAGATTATATTTGCCTTATTTTGTATTTGTTTGTTCATATATAGGTTTTTGCATTTGTAGTTACTTAATCACCAATTGTAAATTATTTAGTTATTATTTGACAATGTAAATTGTTCTTAACAATGGAAAAGGAATTGATGGAACTTAAGGAACAGGCACATGAAAGTAGTGAGACACTTAGGTAGATTAGGGTTATTATAAGAATTAATATTAATCACAATTCATGAACTTAATGAGCTAGCATTTAGTTGCTTCACCATGAGAGTAGGGAAAAGCATGTGTTAGTAGTGTTCAATTCAACTACAAGGGCGAGTCTTGAGTACATATAGAATTAAATCCTTAAGAAAATAAAAAGCAATATCAAGGGATTAATCTCTTCTTTCATACACGTCACCATTTTTAGAATCTATACCCTAAACTCCTTATATTTGGTAATTTTTCCCAATATTTGTATCTCTACCAGTTGATTCTTATATTGCTTGTTCATTAAATTATTGGTTTTATGTTTTATTTGATGATTGCATAAATAATAGAGTGAGTGAAAAAACCCTAGTAATTGGAAAATTGTTTCCCTATGGGATCGACCCGAATTAATGTAATACTCATCTCGACCTATATACTTGCAATAATAAGAGAATTAATTTTTATTATTTGTGTCTATTGGAACAGATTTGCACTCTTGTCAAGTTTTCAACAACAGGGAAACAAAGGCAATATTAGGACAGAAGCAAAGTTTATTAGACTAAATTTTTTTTAATTCTAATTATAATTTTTCTTGTTTTGAGTTTTGTAGTATATGCATCAGTCTCTTTGCTTTGAAGCTCTATTTGATCTTGAGGTTGAAAGAACTACATGGAAGGTTGAAAGATCTTGCACCAAACACATTCACTAATCGAGCAAATTTATCACATGCTTTCTTGAATAAATATTTTTCGCTCGGTAAAACTGCTAAATTTAGAGTGGATATAACAAGTTTTAGTCAACAAAATGATGAATCATTGTACAAAGTTTGGGAAATATTCAAGGACTTGCTATGGAAATATCCGCACCATAGACTTCTCGATTGGCTTATAATCCAAACATTTCATAATGGCTACTTATTAGACAAAAATTAATTTAGATATAGCAGTAGGTGGAGCTCTTATAGGTAAATCAACTGATGAAACTCAAAGATTGATTGAGGTGATTGTGGCTAATTATTACCAATAGGCTAATTAAAAAGATAACTCTAGAACACCTATAGATATATTCAAAATGGATATTCTTAACATGCTAAGTGCAAAGATGGACATTTTGGTATTGATGGTTAACAAGAAAGTTGGAGTTGGTCCTAATTCTTATGTAAGTGTTGCTTAATATACTACTTGTGGAAGAAATCATGAAAATTATGAATGTGTTACTTATGGACCAACACAATTTGTTAATACCAATCACTTCAGAATAAACCCTACTCAAACACATACAACTCAAAGTGGAGAAATCATTCAAACTTTGGATAGAAAGAACAATGAAGCCAAAGACCAACTAACCCACTTAGTTTTCAACCATGTCCATCTAATGTTGAATCCTGACCTGCCTAAGAATTGACTATTGAGAGACTAGCTAATGCTACCAGTGATAAGATAGAAAGACCAGTTAGTTCAACTTCTAAAAAGTTTTTAAAAAAATAGAGAGATTAGAACAATTGACCACCATAAAAAACGTAGAGGTTCAACTTGGCCAAACTGCGAAAACATTGAACACTAGGAATCAGGATGTATTACCCATCACAACTGATATGAACACTAGGAAACATGTGAATGCAATTACCCTTCTGAGTGGTAAATAGCCTAGTGATGCCTCAGTTGTTGGCTTGAATGAAATGGCCAAATATCCTTCTTTTAGTGATGATGATTTTTTATGAGCTCCAATGAAAAACTAACTTCAAGAGTATAGTTGAGTCAAAAAAGGCTAATGGACAAAGAGTAAACCCATGCTTAGTTGACAAAATAAGCTCTAAAGGAAAAACTCATCCTTTATAAGATTCAAACATTACGTGAATAAGCTGATGAAAATCTAGCTTCAGACTTCAAATAAAACACACGTAACCCAATATTTTTTTGGTTTTATTTTTTGTAGTGTATTTTTATGGTAACCGTGTTACTTAACGTGTGTTTGTGTTGTTTGTTTTGTAGGGTTCAAAAAACCAAAGCAAAACTCGCAACTTTGCGTTTGGAGGCTATAAACGTAGTGTGTTTAATTTTCATCCAATTACTAAGGGTCCAACCAAAACGAGGTCGACCTGGTGAAAAGCTATAACTTACACTATGGGTATAAAAATCAGAAATGAGTATCAAAGATACATAATTATTTGGTTTACACTTTTGGTATCATTCTAGGGAATGATAATTCTGAAAATTTCCCTCCGTCTAATTAACTAATTACTATAATGCAACTCATTATAATTTCAAACCAAACATGTAGAAGGGAATGACATAAACCCACACTAATGGGTTTACGATTTCTGTTTGACTCTGATTACAAAGTGCAAACCAAATAGCTCCCAAGATTTTTCACAAACCATAAACAACTAACTAATTAGTACAGGCAACAAATTTAGTAACAGTACAACACCACTGCTTTATAGGTAAGGAAAGTAATGAAGTCACTAAGAAAACAAAAATGAATCTCTCCCAAGCCGCCATACTGTTGTATCCACCTCATGAACTGCAATTGAAATCCTGTTCAAATGTGGATTTACAGTCTTCTGCAACTTCTGCCAGAGCATTCATGACTGACCACACTTGCTTAAACAAGCAACTCCCTCTTCTAAATAATCTTGTCTACTAATCCAAAATTCAGGAGCATCCTGCAAGAGTACCACACAAGTTCTGAAATTCTCTTGCATGCCTTTTTGGAAATATTCTGAATCTATTACCCATTAGAAAATCTCATTTCATTTCTTCTTTTTCAAGTACACACAATCAGACAACTTACTACTTCGAGACACAATCAGACAACTTACTACTTTGAGACTATCTCATTTAATGAGCAGGAAAAAAAAAATATTTATGCTACAAGAGAGGACCGAGGTGGTTCAATTATTCAATACTGACCCATTAATTGATGTCAAGCAATAGTAGTGGAAGCAAATATCAATTTCATGCACAGTAATGAAGCATTTTATGTGGCAAATTTTTTCCTCTTAAATAACTTGACACCTAATGTGACCATAACCACAATTGCAATTTATCAACAGCTTGACATAATAAACACAAGAAGATACATTATCTTCTATGGACCGTATGCCCTTTTCGAAATATCACTATTGTTATTTCATGAAACTAATATGCACATCCAGACCCCTAAAAAAGCTCTTCAAAAATCTTTCTTTTTAGACAAGTTCTTCAATCTTTTAATAAATTATATGTACAAAGAAACAAGACAAGATACCATGGTAAAACTGCAAGGATGGATAGTGGGGAAGCATTACATGATATAAGGCAGCTCAACTTGCTTCCACATAATATTAGGAGAAGACTTTTGTGAATACATTTGTGAGATATATATATATAGAGAGAGAGAGAGAGAGAGAGAGAGAGAGAGAGAGAGTGAGAGAGAGAGAGATTGAAGATTTCTCTGCTGTGTATTCTTGTTTGTTCTGTTAAGCCACCTAGGTGGCCACGGGAGAGGAGGTGTTCAGCCATACCTTCATAATTCCCGCAAGAACTGCTCCACCAAGATACACCATATGCTTTCTTCGTGGTGGATCCTCTATTCGCAACCGCAATTTCTACCGGGGAATATGAAACAAAGATACATCACATGATGGGGACAAAATAGCAATGCACTACCAAAAGGGGTATACACATTCCAACACTACCAACACAAGACCAAATAAGGCATGTAAATAGAGAGGGTTCATGGATCTGTAAGGGGATGCATGATGTCAAGTCTTAGTTTGCACTCATGCAGACAACATAATATCAAAGGCCTCTTGAAAGAAAACATGCTTGTAGCTTGATATGTAGTTAAAAACAATACAACAAGAGGTAAGAATGATATCTAAGAAGATAAAAAATCTAGAAATTTACTCTAATAATATATAAAGCCGTGCAGGAGCTGTAGAAAGATAACATGTTACACAACTTTGATTGACAAAATATCCTATCATTTACGGTTAGGTTGGTATTTTCACTCAATGTTGGTTGTCCAAACCAACCCCCCCCCCCCCCCCCCCCAAAAAAAAAAAAACCTCTCTCTGTTTCCCGTTACCAGACCATAATATTCCAAGTCCTCACATTGGCTAGAATGCTGCTGGCTTTTGGAGTTAAAATTCCATGTCCTTGGTGCAAGCTGAATAATTCCAGGGATTGGAGTGAAACTATCACTCCAGTGAATATCACTACAATGTCCAAATTTATAAAATTTATGCAGTGAAAAAATACAACCACAACTAATATCTGAAGATAACCAAATCTAGATAACTCTATGCAAAACATCACACACTCAACCAGACACAAAACATCCTAAAATGTCAGAAGGCAATCCAAAAGCTGCAACAAGGCAGGAAGACGAAAGGCTATACCACATAGGATTCTATTCATCAAACCAGGGGGCATTTATTTTGCTGCAAGTGAGCTATTACATTTTTACTTATTGTGAATTTCATACCATACTGTCTATTTACCCCACATTTGGTACGTTCGGAACAGAAAAATCTTTCCAACTTTAAAATTCTATTCCCATAATCTGTATGGACATTTTAAGTTAAAAAAGCCCTTTCCTTTCCAGCATTAACTTGGAAAAATCAAAATAACTGGGGTCAAGTTTACCCTCATACGTCTCCCTACTCCATTATCAATCATTCTTCTTGACTAAGAAGTACACTAGGTTTTTTTTTTTTTTTTCCAAAGTTTAGGCTACTTGTGACTTAAATTAACAATTGCGCATTATTCTTTAACAACAAACACTTCAAATTACGTTTAAAATAATTCTTTTTTTTTTTTTTTTTGGCTATCAGACAAATGTTTAAAATAAAATTTTTAACTTTTTGGCAAATGTGTAAGAATTTATTGAGTTTCATATAAATTAAATAAAAGAACAATAAAAGAAAACATGAACGTTTACTCTGAATTAGTTCAACAAGAACACCAATTATTCATTTAAAAATATTAAAATTTCGCATAAGTACACAAATAGGACACGGCACAAATAATTAAACAAAAGGATTAACATGTTATATTCTATAAAGAATTCAGGGCAATTCAGTCAAATTAATATAGATATTATTCTGTTTTGACATGTAAATATGATTTATGCCAAACACACAAAAATTGAATAGACATTGCATTATGACTTAAATTACCAAACAGCAGTATGAAAAAAATTTTCCTGCCTATTTTAGGTCCAAAGGTATTCTTACCAGAAAGATTTTTTTTATTATGGGCCATTCCCATATACCAAACCGGGGGTTAGAAATAATCATCACCTTATAATATGATTATTTAGGAGCTTTAGGAGCAACTAAAATAGTATCAACGGGTGAAGTGATTACTCTTCTAATTTGCAAAAGGCTAATATATTTCTTTTGAATCTAACTTGTCAGGATAATGTTAATGCAATGACCAAAGATAAAAGAGGTAATACCATGACAGTAATGCTTGGGGAAAAGTCAGATATAGAGAAAAATTCAAAGGGTTAAATGTGATCAATCTATTTCTCTTTTGGGGTTGGTGAAAACACTTACCAACTATGAGTTTATATTCAACCCTGAGCTAAAATTATTCAACTTATACATAAACTTTAACCACATTAAAAAAAGCAGATGAAAAATTACCTTCAACCCATCTTTGTTTCCCTTTAAAACAACTTCAAGATAACGATCTAAAATTTCTTTCTCCAAGCTGAAAAGGAAAATTTGATCATAACAAAATGTGCATGAAAACAATCAGCGTGGTTACGCGAGATGTTCAAAAGCCTACCAAATCCTTGCAAATATGTAAGAAAGCTCCGTTATGCATTTTTACAGAAAGTGGCATGTCCAACCAGATAAAAGTAACTAGAACATGGACCACTTAAACAAACAATATATGCAACAGAGATGTCCATTCACAATGATGATTTCACCTTACATCTACTGAATGAACTGTACCTAAACGGAAGGCTATGCCTTTAAAACATCAAAATAGGGAAAATATGAGCAACAGGGAAATTGCAGCAACAAACACACACAAACTTTCTTTTCACCTTATCAAACATTGAAAGGTGGTTAAGTGATATGTTCCAAAGCCTACCAAATCCTTGCAAATCTGTAAGAAAGCTCCACCATGCATTTTTGCATAAAGTAGCATGTCCAACCAGAAAAGTAAATAGAATATGGAGAACTTAGACGAACAATATATGCAAGAGATATATCCATCATAATGATGATATCACCTTGCATCTATTGAATGAACTGTACCTAAAAAGGAGGCTATGCTTTTCAAACATCAAAATAGGGAATTTATGAGCAACATGGCAAATGCAGCAACAAGCACACACAAACTTTCCTTTCACCTTGTCAAAATTTGATATGCCTGAAAATCTTACCACCATTGTCAGATTAATGAGTTATGCTAACTATAATGGATAAGCTCTGAAAAGCGTACCACGATTGTCAGACTTATGAGTTATGCCAACTATAATGGCACTCATGAGTTTAGGCAACAATGTTACTTTTTATGGATTAATGCTTCCTACCACCATAATTAGACTTGTGAGTTATGCTAACCATGTGAGTTATGCTAACCATAGCAGATAACATATGTGCGGACTTGTGAGATTAGGCCACAGTGTTACTCCTCTTCCTCCTCTTCTTCTTCTTCGTTTATCTTTATCAAGTATATAAATGTGTTAAGAAAGATCAACTAATCAATTGTACTTATTTTATGCTTTAATATCAATACAATGAGAGACTAGCAATAGTGTGATCTTTCTTATTCCCCAAGTACTTTTTTCGTTGTTCAATATCATTGCATCAAAGAAAAAGAGCCTAGGCATCCAAATCTAGCAATCTACCCAGAACTTCCACCGCCATTGAAGATTGTTGATGATAGACAGCTCACCAATAATTTCATGGTCAATTCATTTAGTAATATCACTGTTCATAGGGAGAAGTTCAAGCCTTATCTTCTCAGATTTGTCAGTTATGTTAAAATAAGTCAATTTTTCTTTAAAATAAATACAATGTGTTGTTTAAAAAAAAGAGCATGGAATAAAAGATAAGACTTCTAAATATAGCATTTGTTCATTTCTAGCATGATTCCCTAGTATATCTCTACTCAAGCCCAAAAGTCCAAATGGATTGCTCCATCATATTAGTTACTCAAAGTATTGACCATAACGAATGGATGTTAGTGTTGTGTCTCTAGTGTTGCATCAGATTCTTAATAATGAATTGAATGGTCGTAATTATTCACAATGGTCTAGAGTAGTAAGAATTTACTTAACTGGCCAAGGGAAGCAATGCCACCTAATTGAAAATGCACTGCAAGGTGATACAAGATACATAGGTACAAGAAGATGCTCAACTAGTCACAACATTATGGAACTCCACGGAACCACAAGTTGCGAACACACTTACTCATCTTGACACTTGTAGGGAAATTGGGGATACCTTTGACTTCTATACTCGAGTAATTTAACTTGTATGTATGAATTGTCACTTGAATATCATCAACTACAACAAAATGAGAAGATTGTTACTGAGTATTTTGCAGAGCTTAAAAGGTTTGAGAAAGAGTTTAATATGTTCATGCCAATCTCTACCGATGTTCATGATATGCAAAAACAGTGAGAAGATGTGGTTGTGCCAAAATTTTGGCCGGCTTGAAATCAAGATTTAAAAATCCCAAATTTTATTTTGTTGATGAACGTCTGTCTTTTGCTGAAATTAATTCTCTAGTTTTGGGTTCTTCATCCCAAGATAGTTCTCATCATTTTGGTCAACCCAACGATTCCTTTGCACTTGGTGCCCATACCTTTCAAAAATAGAGGTAATCAATCAACAAATGGGAAATGACACGTGTACCCATTGTGGTTTGAGAGATAATAGTAGATACATGTTGGGATTTGGTAGCAAGTTTTATAGGTTTGCAATTATGGTATATTGACTCAGTGTTTGTGCCTAGGGAACTGAAGAATGACCATATCGTGAAATGGATAATAAGTTCTTTCAGATCAAATGGCTTACCAAGAATTTCTTCTATTTGCATCCATAGCAAAAATAGTAAACTTACAGCATGTGTTTCATCTAGTTCATCCACCCCAAATTATTGGGTTATTTGGGTGCCACAAATCACATCAGGTACATTAGATCAGTTTCCTCACATGACTAATCCTAATTTATCATCCAATATGACCCTAGCAAATGGTTCTACAGCTACTGTCAATGGCATAGAACTGTACAACCTAATCAGTTTTTCTCATTCTTGTTTGTGCTATATTCCAGATATTGCTTTTAACCTTATGCCCATAAGAAGTTTAGTCATTTCTCTCTTGATTTTGTGTTTGTTCAGGATTTGGTGATGAAGAAGATGATTGGCTCAGGGCAGGAATGGAATGGTCTCTACAATCTTGAATCTTCCTCTTATCCCGCTCACTCCGTTGCTGCTTCATCCCTTAAGAATCATTGTCATTTAGGTCATCCTTCCTTGGAGAAGTTAAAGAAGCTAGTTCCTAGTTTAAGTTCTGTTAACAATCTAAAGCGTGAGTCATGTCAGCTAGGAGAGCACCATCATTTTGTTAAATTAATAAAGAGGCCTCAGCCCCATTTGTCTAGCACATTCAAATGTCTGGGGTCCAAGTCCTGTAACTTCAAAATTGAAGTTCAAATACTTGGTATAATTTGTGGATGATTTTTCTCATAGTACTTGGCTTTGTTTCATAAAAAAAAAATATCATCCAAGGTTATTTTCTATTTTTCGAGCCTTTTGTTCTGAAATTAAGACCGAACTCATCACATATTCTGCGCAATGACAATGCCTAAGAATATTCTTCCGAACACTTTCAGGCATTTATAGTTATTTTACATCAATCATTTTTGCTTGCATCCCACAACAAAATGGAGCTGTGAGAGAATATACAACCTTTACATGCCGATAGGTCCATGTAAATTCACATGAAAGTTTCCAATAATCTTAGGGCAATGGTTCTCACAGATTTATATCTAGTGAATGTTATGCCTTCATCTATTCTTGGAAGTTGTGCACCAGATTCTGTCTTATCTCCAGGTAGGCCCTTTTCTCCTTACCATGTCCTTTTGGGTTTGTGTTTTGTCCATAAGCTTGCGCGTGGTGTTGATAAACATAATCCTCGTGCAATGAAAGGTATCTGTCTTTGGTCTAGGACACGAAAAGGGAATAAATGCTAAGTCATTCAACTCAGTAGATTTTTTACTTGTACTGATGTTACCTTTTCAGAGTCCACTTCTTGTTGCTCTGATTTATATCTTCATGCTAAAATTAATAGCTTTCTTCCCCTTCGTATTCCAATTTCAGCAGATGATACATCTTCTGTCCATGCCTAGTCCCTCAGGTCATTTATCACGTCCTAATTTACAGGTTTATATTTGTTGTCAGGCTCCCAAGCTTTAGGTGCTCTGCCGAGCTCTCTTCCCCTTCGTATTCCAATTTCAGTGGATGATAAGCCTTCTGTCCGTGCCTAGTCCTTCAGGTCATTTATCACGTCCTAATTTACAGGTTTATATTTGTTGTCAGGCTCCCAAGCTTTAGGTGCCAACCATGCCTCTGTTAGCAGATTCGAATATTGTACCACAAACCTCCTCGACCTCATATCTATATCTTCCCATAGCTCTTCACAAAGATAAAAGAACCTGTACCTCCTATCCTGGGTCTAACTCTGTTAATAGACTGTCCTCTTTTTATTGTTCTTTTGTTCGTTCCATATCTTTGGTTTCTCTTCTGAAATCTATAACTAAAGCACTATCTCATTCTTGTTGGAACCAAGTTATGGAAGATGTAATGCTTTCTTTACATCAAAATGATACTTGCTAAAATATATCAATTCTGATTAGTAAGTCCACTATTGGTTGTCGGGTGTATGCAATTAAAGTTCATCCTAATGGTAACGTTGACAAGTCAAAAGCTTGTCTTGTAGCCAAGAGTTATACCTAAGTTCATAGACCTGATTACTCTGAAACTTTTTTTTTTTTTCAACATCTAGGATTACTATTGTTAGATTAGTGATCTAATTAGCATAGTTGGCCACTGCCACAACTAGATGCCAAAAATGCTTTTTTACACGGTGATCTTGTTGAGAAAGCATATTTTGAGCAACCACCCAGGTTTGCTGCTCAGGAGGAGGCATCCTAGTTCATTTGCGCTCTCAAGAAGTCCTTGTATGGCTTGAAGCAGTCTCCTCGAGCATGGTTTGGTAGATTTAGTAGTCTTGTTATGGATTTTGACCTAAAAAGGTGTGGAGTAAGCCATTCTTTTTTTTTTCCCCATACAAATAATAATGCTGGCAAGAAATACTTATGCTGGAAAGATTCTTCTGGTTATGTGGATGATATTGTGTTTATTGGACATGATATTAATGGTATTCAGGAGCTGACATTATTTCTACAGTCCAAATTCGACACTAAGGACTTAAGACCACTCAAATGTTTTCTTGGCATTGAAAGTCAAAGGAAATATGTCCCTGATTTGTTAGAGGAAGCAGGTATATTAGGTTGCAAACCTATTGAGAATCCAATGGATCCCAACACAAAATTGGTTGAGGATCAAGGTGAGAGAAAACACCCAGACAATGTAAAAGGTTGGCTGGAAAATAAAACTAATTAACCAAAAGATAATTATTTATGTGAAACCCGGACTATTGCACCCTAACTGCCTAGGTTAATTGCTCCAATTAGGAACCAATTGTCCATTTCGAACTTTTGGGGCCAATGTTTATGAATAACCTAAATTGGGGTTATGACTTCCAATTTTGGGAACTTTGATTTTCTAAACAAAAGACAAAAAAAAAAATCAGATTTTAAAAATTTGTTTTCAGCTTCAAAATAAAATTCTCTCATTCATTCTCTCTCCCTCACAAACACTCTATCTCTCAGCTTCAAAATAAAATTCTCTCATTCATTCTCTCTCACTCAAAAACACACACACACACACACACACACTCTCTCTCTCTCTCTCTCCCCCCCCCCCCCCTCCCTGCACAAATTCTTCAAGCTTTTGACTTATAAGATAAATGCAAACCTAAAAGGAAATTCATCTTCCAGAGGGATGAAGAATTTAGGAATTAGTAGCAAATCTTTGGCAAGGTAAGAAAATTTACGATTATCTGAATTGAATGTACCTAGATTGGTAAAATGTGGTCATGCATGCATTGAATGCTTGTTCTTATGATGTTGTTCAAGTTTCTTGAAGCTGAAAATGATGAATTTTGAGCATGTTTATGTCTTGCATGTGTGTAACTGCTGGTTTAAGAGTTTTAAGGGAAAAGTTGTGGAGTAACCAATTGATGAATGGACTGATTTTGGTAAAATGATTCTTGAACTTATTCAAACATGATGTTGGAGCTGTATATGTGATTTTATCCTGAGTTTTTTTGAAATCATTTATGGCTGAAAGTTCTGCTTAAAATGCTGGTCAAATTGTGAGATTGTTTGTGGAGGTTGCTAGCTCTGTTTTCAGCAGCTTTGCTGCTCAAAGTTCGTTCGTCTGGACACATCCACGAAAGCAGGTTTTGAGCTGCTTAAGGGTTCGTCCAAATGAGCCCTAGTTCATTCAGCCGAACCACTGCTTGTTCCAACAAGCGATTACGGGGGGTTGTTCTGGATGTTGTGATTGGTGTTCTTGCTTCCTTAGTTATGTCTATCGTGTTTGATGTTATTTTGCCGCAAGTCATAGGTTAGTAAATTGTTCATATTGATTACGAGATAGTTTTGTGTAAATTCGACTTCTTTGTAGGTGACAGAGGTGACTTCCACAACTTTGACTACTTGATTTAGGTTTCTACTGTTGCTTGGTCGAGGTAAGGGGTTCACGTACACTTGTTCCAAATAAATTTCCAAACTTATTCTTGTATCTGAAATGGATACTTTGTTACTAAACCTCAGCATGTATATCTCATTATATAGCATTGTATAAGTTTTTTTATTGCATTTGAAGAATGTGCAGGATATGTATGTGACTCAATAGCTCCTGAATGCCGGTTATTGCTCAACAGGACCAGTCTATATGTATATGGCTTCTGGCAGGTAATAATAGCTGGAACTCAATATATGGCCTATCCGGCAAGTAATAATGGTTGGAGCTGATATCAGTTATGTTCAGAAGATAATTGTGGGTTCTTGAGGTTTATTTATGTCATGCTTGAACGAATGTATTGACATGGGACTGTGTTTCTAAGAATTGAGCTTGCTTTACTATATGACTTATAAAATGCATATTAACGTATTAACATACTCAGGCCAGTAATTTTCACACATTTCTTGATGAGCTCGTTAAGCACACGCCTCGGCAATTAAATGTTTCAAATTGAGCAGGTTTTGTGAAGCGGAGTCGAGCCTAGTTTTGGACATCTAGTTTGTGTTCATGAGAAGCTTTAGAAGATCTTGGTACTTTGAGGAAGCTGTTTAATGTTATTGATCTTGTATTTGTATTTTGTATAGTGATTTTTGTAAATTAATTATAGCATTAACTGTTGCACATTGATGGAAGGCTTGTCGTTTGGATTTGTTAGATGCTTTGACGTAGGACGCCTGTATTTGGGATTAATACCACGGGCATGACAGATGCCAAGTCCCTAGGTCTAGGGTGTGACAATTTAACGTTACCATGCCAGGTATGTCTTTTGCAATAAACATTGTTAGTCAGTTTCTAACTGCTCCATGTACAAGTTACTGGGATGCTGCTCTACATATCTTAAGGTATCTTAAGAGGTTTCTTGGTCAAGGTTTATTATATCAGAATTATAACCACATAAATGTTGAAGGTCATACAGTTATACACAAGCTGATTGGGCAGGTTCTTCACCTAAAGAAGTCATGGATGATAGCTGAATTCAAGAAAAAGACGACTTAAAAGTATTACCGACTAGGTAACCCAGGATACATCGTACTCCCTCCACTCAAAACAATATGTTGGTACAGCTGCAAAAGATAAAATCAAGCATTTTATTAGATCATAATATCTGATCCATTTCACATGGCAGCAACAGTAAACTATTACTTGTGAAGTAGTTTATTAATTCTACCATCATGCGGTTGTCAATATCCATTTCCTGAATGCAGCGAAACACCATGTCAGCTATTCCATCACCCTCAACATCAATCAGTTCCTGTAATCCAATTCGGTATTGATTTATTTATGTTATCGCAAAGTTCAAATACAATCTTTATTTAAATATGGAATTCATAAAAAAAAAAAATCTTGCAATTACATCATAACTAGGAGGACATTGGAAGTCACAAGAAAAATTCTATTTCTTCAACAATTATAGAGCTTTGCAGAAATTTCCTGTAATGGCACACTGATAGGAGCAAGTGGCAGCAATCACCTAAGGTTTATAAGAGGCGTGACAAAGATGCTTCTAATGCCCAAGCTTTGATTTGGCGTCCTCTTGATGAGGAGCCTACTTGGGAGTTGGCTTGAGTCTAGCGAGTCTATTTTCTGATTTTCTTCATTAGGGGTATTTTAGTCATTTTAGGAGTTTGCAGGAATTTTATATTTATTCTATTTTTCTGTTTTGGT
This sequence comes from Mitragyna speciosa, assembly GCA_024721245.1. Classification (NCBI taxonomy): domain Eukaryota; kingdom Viridiplantae; phylum Streptophyta; class Magnoliopsida; order Gentianales; family Rubiaceae; genus Mitragyna; species Mitragyna speciosa. The sequence goes on along the minus strand of CM045558.1, from coordinate 11,022,842 downwards.
AATTAGTTTTAATAATTAGTATTTTAGTTTTCTTGGGGAATAAGGAAGCCTAGCTTTCTACTAGAATTCTATTTTAGTTAAGAGTCTTAATTAGGTTGAGTCAATTTGTGGCATAGGTGTCTATAAGCATCATACTTCTCCATAAAGAGGAGAAGTTATTTTTGTTGTCAATAATATTTTTCCTGCAGACTCTGCAAAGTCTTCTTCTTGGTTCGTGCGATGCAACCTAACTTTATGCCTAAAGAATTCTAAGAGTGATTCCTAGAGTTACGGATCTAATTTTCTTCTTGTTCATATACTTTCTGAAATTTACTAAAAGCTTACTGCTGTAATTGTGATGAAATTTGAGTCCAGGCCAGTTCTACAAAGCTGTCTAGTCTACCAAGTTTTCGTGCTGCGTCACACACATATTAATTGCCCTTAATTACAAAAGGTCAAGTAGTAAACATCAAGGTCCATTTGCATCGTCAAAAATTTGCTATTTTTCTCATCAATAAATCATTAGAAGAGACTAGAGAATAGGCTGTTTTACTGGTCACCGTGAGCATGGGATTGTCCTATTTGCATACATACGGCTGTGCATTTAAACATAAAGCATGTCCAAGATATCCTGTAATGGCACATATTAATTGTAATTAATTACTAAAGATCAATATAGTAAGCATAAAGGTCCATATTTGGCATCGTCCAAACTTTGCTATGTCTTGCCAGAATGAATCATCAGAGGGAATCAGAGAATGGGCTATTCTACATGTCACAGTGAGCACAAATTTGTCCTGTTTGCATACCAAGAATGATGCACTTAGACATAAAGCACAAAATGGCAATGCTTTAGCAATAAGCTTACTGTCAAGGAAAATGAGGTTCCTTATCAATAAAATTTTAAAGAGCAAGGGAGTACAAAATTAGACAAGAAAACCTTCAACTCATTTTTTGATTGTTAAATCTCTGGAGGACAGATTAGACTGAATTCTGTAACAGCAATATAATTGAAAGATGCGGATTAAAAGTTTGAACCAAAAGACAGAAGAGATGCATACCGGAGTGAAAAGAGCCTCAGGTGCTTGGAATCTCTCAGTCCCAACTTTAATCACTCTTCCATCAGGTAGCTGCTAGATTAGAAACTCTATATTTATTAGCAGACCAAAGAAGCAAATGCTATACCGGAAAAGTAAACAGGAAAACAACATTCTCTTGAGCCAACAATTTCTTTTCAGCACAAAAAAATTTTGAAATTGAAATACTAGTATTAAAAAATTGCCAAATACAATTATAAATCTCCAATAATAAGATATTGTAAAATACACTCTGGTCTGGATGTCAACAAAGATAAAATCGTTTGGATTCAGTACTCTGATAACAAACACATTAGTAACAAGTTTATGCACAAAACAAATTAACTCACAGTATAATGCTTAACAAGGATGGTTGTCTCAAGTCCCAGTTGATATTCTCTTTTATAATCATAACTGCAACCAAAAATACCACAAGTTTAACCTCTCAAGTCATCAAATCATAAGCCCAACAACCACAGTTTGGTGTGATCCTTCACCTTATGTAGCATAGCTTCTCTTTAATATCCCTAACTGTTTCAAAGTCAGCACTTCTAGTCATTGCATACCTACAAAACCAAACTTGGCTTTCCATATAGAAGCACAAACTGGAAAAAAGTAATAATGACACAGAACTTGTTGCAGGTAAATGATGGCTCTCACCCTCTCCGTTGAAGCAAATCTACAAGATAGGATGTAATATGACGTCCGGCCACATTCATTCTTTTTGTGAGATGAGGGAATGAGTATCCATCAACAACGGGAACCTGGAAAATATTAACATGTCAGATCACCAAGTAGCAGTTCCTTTCTAGCTCGTGTAACTGATTCCCAAAAAAAAAAAAAAAAAAAAAAATTGGTCCACATCTTCAATGAAGCAAATAAAAGCTATCTGGATGCCCAGCTAACAAGGTAAATATTCTTAGCTTATGAGATATAATGAAAGCTTTATGCACTGAGATAAACTTCTATTATTCGCAAATCATCATATATATCTGAGATACACATTGAGGAAAAAAAGACTACTATCCTGAAGAACCTTTGATATATAAGCTACATTTCTTCATTTAAACTGTCAAGGCCCGTAATATTAAAACAAAAAATTGCATTATCTTGTATACATCAAGAAAAAGTGATGTAAGAATATTCCAAATCCTGACGTTTAAATGTGCACAAAATCATATAAAGCCATGACCAAAGGCCACTTTGCATAAAAACCTAGGTTAAACTTAAAGGTGCCGTGCAACTGCACAAGAGGGAATAGTGTCCCTTTTAGCAACTTTGCATGTCAGTCAGTATGAAGCTTAACCAACTTAATTACATATCAGAGTAAGCTGTTTGTTCAAATCATCAAAGAAGCAGAGGCAAATACAAAAAAATCATCATAATACTACTAAAGCAGACAAAAGGTGAAAAATCAGCAGTTTACCACATGAGTAACACCATCACCAGAGTCGATAACTAATCCCGTAAGCAAACCTGTGGATTGAAAAGGGAATTGAACAACAAATCATCACATGTTCGATAGACTTTTATATAGAGTATGTAAATGCTACAATTTTCATGGTAAACTGGTATTGAGGGCAACAAAAGCAATGACAAGGAATGCTTCATCTCTAAAACTAAAATTTGAACATTCAACCTTTACATATCTCTATAAGCACCTTGAGCATACAATGTTAAAACAGCTTGAATTTGTATGAAGACACCAGCAAAGTTATACTTCTCAAACATGGTCTCAACCTGAAATTTAACACAAGACTCGCAAAGAATGCGAATACTGAGAGTGCAACAATTTGAAGCATCAAACATGACTATTGAGAAGATAGATACAAACCATCTTTTCACGATTCTTCGATGGATTCAAGGGGGGATCAGTGAGCAAGATTTTACATTCTGTTGGGTCTACCTTCATGGAAAGAAACAACGTAATTCAATTTCAGTAGAAGTTGAACATCACATGTGAATGCTAGGGGAAAATTAGTGAAAAGGGCAAGCTAGAATGACTAACTGATAGAGAAGGATAATTTTGAGCAATTAATACTGTGAAGGGAATTTGTATTACAACTTGTCCAAAATACTACTCTATGTGCACTGAAAAAAAAAAAGTACAAATTTGTATAACAAATAGCTCAAAGTTGTGCCCTCCATCAATTAACCATCCTAGCCCGCCCTTTTCACAAATTTTCCCTATCGGAAAAAATGAGTAGAAACTGGTTTCAAGCAATTAGTTTCAGGTACTAATAACAAGCAGAAATTTTTTACCTTCAGTTCATTGAAAAAAGCATGGTCCCACACATGGCCCATATCATCCCAATTTTGCACTATTCCATTGTTGACAGGATAAGAAATATCCAACTGATGCCTCAGTTTCAAACAAGCATCTCCAACAACAATGTCCTATCATGTGAAAAATGAAAATGAACACACGTGACAGATTCTTCAAAGGCTATGTTTGTTCTCTATCAGAATTGGAATTCAAATTTTGGCCTGTTCAAATTACTATGTCGTATCAGATTTGATTCCATTTCAAAAAAGAGACACCTTGAGTTGTTGTTCCATGAGGGACTCTTCGTATCTTAGCATTGGCCTTCCAACAACGCAGGGGAAAACCGATGTCGGGAAATTCTCACCCGCAAAACCACACTTGACATACTGCAGGATATTGATGGAAATCAAAATCGGATTTTTTTAAGAGAGACAAAAAAATCACCTAATTTTAGTTATTTATATCATCATTGTCTTGAAGAGGGGGCAAATTCAACATCAATAGGAGGATTAGATAAATTAATAAGAAATCGGATATTAGATCAAAGGATACATTGCAAAAATTGAAGAAATAAGAGAAGGATGAAAAATACCCCAGTGCCATTATCGCAAACGACGACGTTCCGGCTGTCCATTTCTTCGTTTGTCTCAGTTCTGGAGGCTGAATAGGCTGGAGTTTCCAGACGCTAAGACTTCTTTCATCGCAAATCAGTGACGCCTGCAGTTATGATGATACAAATCGACTTTTCTTAGAAAAATGGCAAAGTCACTCAGTTGAAAAAAGCGGAAAACAGAAGGGAATATTGCCGTTCAGGCTAACGTGCAAAGATGGTTTCACTTTTTTTTTTTTTTTTTTTTTTTGGCCAAGTTTCAACTAACTCCAAACCTATTTTACCATGATGATCCAACCGAACGTGAAAGGCTGATGAGAATTAAACAACTATTGGGTCAGAAGAAACATTATGGTACCTCTTTGATTTTTTTGCTTATTTTCACTTTCACACAAGACTAAATGCAGTAAATCTTGTATTGTAATTTTGGAACGCGGGCGTCACAAGTCCTATTGTCGTAAGTTTATAGACAATATTTAAAGTCAACATCTAACGATTGAAAGCAAGTCACGTTGACTTAAGTTAGGAAAACAAAAAACGACATTATTTTTAGCCTTTAAAAAAGAAAAAGGTCAAAATCCATCCACAATAACCAACCCCGTGAATGAAACATGAGAATATTTTGAAAATTTTGTGCAATTGTAGAAAAAGATGATAATTTAATTTTTAAAAATTTGTGTAAAATTAGTGACAAATAAAGACATAATTTGCTTAGAATTGAAAACAAATGCTACATTATTATATCCTTATTGTATCAGGGTTGGTTGTTCTTCTTCAACCTTAATAGTTGTAGGAGAAGAAGAAGGTTATGTCAAAAAAATAAAAATAAAAAGGAAGAGCGATGTTGAAAATGGTGAATTTGCAGCCAATTGATATGAAATTAGATTTGGAGTTTTTTTTGGCTTGGTAAGCCGTGAGATTTAGAGTACTTTTACTTAACTAAATTGAACAACACATCTTGGGTTAAAATTGAGGTAAGTAATTCATTACCTAGTTAAAACTAGTGATATATATGTTTTTCTAGCATGAGATTTGAACGGACAAACTTGTAATGAAATCCAATTGTGAAGCTAAAGGTTCATTAAGGTGAAAGTAATAGTAAAAAATACAGATCCTTGAATTGTTTGTCCATAATAGAAGTGCCATTTAGAAGGATGATACACTGATAAAAAAAATTTTAAGGCAATAATTGATAGCAAATACATGTTAGGCAATAACTGATAGTATACACATAGTAAACATGGAATGCAAAGCTAATTATCCTATTGTTAATTGCTACCGTAATAGACAACATATAAGTGAATGAAGAAATATTAAACTATAATAGTACAATAAATTGGTGCATGCAACTATAGGAGCAGTACTAAATTAAAGTTTGTTCATTTGCAAAGCATAACATGGTAGATAATATGTGTAATTGTGGACAAATAATAAAAGGTAATCATATTCTAATAAAGGTTAATCCTTCTTGCATCTTTGTTTTGGTAATATGTGCAAATACTCTTAACTAGTTTGAAAAATGGGAACAAAAGGTCACAAGAAGAGAGCTAACTAGGTAAGGTAATTTAGAAATGTTTGGTGTTTAAAGATTGACAAAATATGTAGTGTGTTGGTGTAAACTTGCAGTAGTAAAGTACAAACAAGTAGTAATTTAGTGTAACAGTCATTAAAACGCATCTTTAGCCACGTTAAACTTAAGAGATTGGTAAGCGTGCAGTTGAAACTCAAATGTTCATGTTGCTTGGTATAAGGTTTAATATTTAATGTAAATTATCTACAATGTTGTGTAATTTTCATATTCTCTGCATTCTCCTCTTTTGCAATTTCGGTGAAGTAGAATATGGTCGTTCCATTGACGGTATAATTTGTTTGAATTCATACGTTAACAATGTATAAAGAGTGGAAGGAAGAATCGATAGTATGTTTGAGACTCAAGATGTGAACAGCCTAGTAATACAAGAACCTCATTCTATCAACTTTTACAGGTAATAAATTAGTAATTAATTTTGATGCGTGTAAACTTAAGCAATAGTAAATAGTTAAATTTGCTAATATATGTGAAAATATGGCAGAGTTGTAGTTACATCAATGAAGGCAAAGACTGGGCTTGGAATGTCTCTGAAAATCGTGAGTAGGTAACTAAATTTGTATTTGATTTTGTTACCTAAACTTGTATTTCATAACAAATCATCACATGGATATTGATAATGTAAATGTATGTCGTAAGGTGATGAAATGTCATTATTTCAAACCACTGCACGATTAAACACAGAAAACTTCGATAGCCAATGGCTGTTGACCCCTTTTGTACACGAAGCTACCGGTATTAGGGTACAACAGAAGTCAGCAACGATTAGGGATAATTATGTATCGAAATCCTTTTTATACTTCCATGTAGGAACATAGGTTATTTATACGTGTTAGTTTAATTTTATGAGTTTAGGGTCACTTGATATCATGCAGTCTCATTCTAGTGTCAATAGTGCGGATATTGTTAAGTCTTTGTAATTTATTCTTTCAATTTTCAACATACAAGTAATGACAACTTACCTCGAATAAAGGTTTGCATTTAAGATTGACATGAAAAAATGATGAATCATTATCCTATGCTCGAGCACAAACATTTAAGTCACATATTGCAAATACTTTACCTGTTATGACTATACACCATGAAGATGCTAATACACATATCAACTGCAACGGGATAGGGTGTTGTTGTAGAAAAAGTTTCGCATGCATACTTATTGCAGTATCTCATTGTTGTTATGTGACAATGCATCAGAATATGGCATGCAAAACTATCAACAATTTAAAGTTACATGTAAATTTGTAAATTGTTACCCCAGTCTTTAATAGAGTTACAATGACACATTGCAAAATTACACTATTTTAATATCATGTTACATATGCTTTATTCAAGCTACAACACCTCATTTTTAAAAAATGATGAATCAACAAACCAAATTGTATTAGAGTTACTCTATTATTCAGCACAGTTACACTTGTTAAAGTTTACGATTTAGTCCAAGAACCATATAAGTACAATGTAAGAATACATAAATTAAATACAAGAGAACATAAATATTAATATAAAGGGTTAACTACAGAAAACTCCCATCAATTACTACCCCTGTTGTAGTTTGCTCTCCTAAAAGATTTTTATAGACACTTTGCCCCCCCAAACCCATTATAATGCAAAGGAAAAAAGAAAATTCTATCAATGTTGTTGATAAAATGATCTATATGCCCTCTATTTAAAGTCTAAGTAAGGAAAGTACTATTTGCACTAAAGAACATTTTGCATTATTCCAATTCTTCTTTTTTAAAAGAGGATTAACAGTGGAATTCTATCTACTCTATTGGTGACTCAAAACTTGTGACCTATAGATCTCTAATGAAACATCTTACCAACTTGATATGACCATAAAATATTATTAATTTTGTCATGCTTTTACTTTATATTTTAAGTTTTATTTATTAGAAAAACTCATATACTAAAATACGGATATGTTTTGACTGCTTTTTAATAGATTCTCATTTCATTATTGAGAATATTGGTGAAAATTGTCTCTCATAATTAATGAGTATTTATTGTACAAATTTTGGTTTGAAAACTCCATTTCACTTTCTCTTATGTTCTTCAAGTAACTGATACTTTCATTGTAATACGGAACACATCTTAATAATTCTATCTCAAGCTATGTACTTGAAAAAAATCTTAATTAGAGTTATAGAAAAATATTGTCATTACACACATTGGTCATTTGATTAACAAAATGGACAAAATTAATTTTTCTTTACCTCATAATGAATTTTGGGTCCTAAAAAGATCCGAGGAGTTGCAAGTTCAGGGTTTACCAAATTAGATCGGTTAAAGTCGGTGTAGCTGGCCAGCATTTTTGTGTAATCAAGATATTAGTGTAACTGTCCAGTGTTATATGGATGTCAACAATTGAAATGGGACTGGACGTTGTTACCCCAAAAAATAATGGGCAATTGTTACTTGTACATATTTTGAGTGCAAACTACCATTGGAAGTAAGACTTACATATACATACAAATATGTATATAACTAAATTTGTTAAGCACAACCATCAAATGAGATCAACATTGGTACATTTAACGTGAAAATACAATGCGACACTAATACATGTATCATCTAATTATTGTTATGTGACATTGCATGTAAATGTGACATGCATTAGTGTCAATAATTTGTCTATTATATGAAAACTTGATCGTTGTTACACCCTTATTTAATATAGTTACATCAATACTATACATTGTTACAACATTTTCCTATATTTGTACATACACTTTACCTAAGAGAATACACACCATTTCAGTAAAATGGTTAACAAGTAAATCACATTTCATTAGAGTTACTCTCTTATTTAGCACAGTTACGCCAATTAGGGTTTAGGATTTAGTACAATTAGAAACAAGTACAATGTAAGATATATGTTAAATATAAGCGAATATATGTATTAATATTATTGTATGTTCATCCCAAACTCTTCAATTTAGGTGTTAGTTGAAGAGTTTTATGTATGAAATTTGGATTAACAAGTAATGCTCCGTTGTAAGACACAGTCACAACTGTATATACATGAAGTTATATTCATATATGAATACAAAAGTTGTGCTTCTATACCAATCAAATATTAAGTATGCATGAGCATGGTATATACATTACCGGCAATAATCTCATCATTTTATAAAAATTGATAAATTGTTACACCAGTTTACAATAAAGTTACTCCAATTTTTAGTGCAGTTACATCATTTGGGTGTTATGTTATATATGCTTTACCTTCTGCTACAATAGACTACCGAACGTATGTACGGATGTCAATAAGTACAATATAGGATTAAACTTGAACTTGAATATTTCAATTACACAATCATGTTGTGCAGAAAAAAGTTAGATTTGGGGGCTCACAATTTCTATTTGCCACAAGTTGACTATTAATTAAATTTGATTTCACAAAATGGATGGCTGAGATGTTGCGACAAAATTTGAAGTGAAAAAAAAATACTAAAATCGAGGTAATTTTGGAGAAAAAAATTGTTACACAAAAATACTAAAGAATTACACCAGAACACTAAAGAATTAGATCAAAATGCTGAGAAATTATACTGTCCCTAACATATTAGAAATAGCAAAAGTTAAAATTGTGAGGTCCCATGTCCAATTTGTGATCAATTGTTACAATACAATTACTGTACATCATCTGACTTTTACACTAAAAAAATAATCGTTACAACACAATTTAGCATACTTACATCGTTAATTAGCACAGTTATATCTGTTAGGGTTTTACAATTGAATACAATTAAAATTATATAACAACAATACGTGTAACAATTGACCATCTGGTAGTTACATAGAAAATGGTCAATAGGTACACTATGCAGCAATATTGCATTGTAAGCTAAGCTAATGTGAATTTAAAATTGTGAATTTAAAGCATTTAGTATTTATATAAAAATGGTAAATTGTTACACCAGATTTGAAGAAGGTTACACCAAATCTCAGCACGATTATCTCAATATGCAACAGAGTTATACCTGTGACATTATAATGTAATGATACTACGAATATGTGTTGCATCTAATTGTGAACTGTAATTATAAAAAAAATTAGAGAATATATACTATATTATGAAAAAAATTGAATATATACGTAAATACACTAATAATAATTTGTACAAATATCTACTTATTGGTCTACTATTTAATTTGATAGTAATCATTGAATTTAAAACATGCTTTCTAATGTAAAGTATAAGTGTGGGTTCAAATTTTTTGTTTCACCAAGCCCATATTCACGTGTGAAACCAATTTACAAAACATGTTCACATGGGGAATCATTCACAAATTTTTTATTCAATAAGAATTATAATAGCGCCAACATATAACTAAATTTTCAATCTTTTCACTGCATTTTGTGTTTCTCCATGAAAAATGACCATAAACTATATTCTAATGATTAAGCGATACACCATACTACCGCATTGTTACACGATAGATTGGAGTAGATACACATTTTGGGTAACACTCATGTATACTTCATTTATGAGTACATACACAATGCAAAAGGTAAGTATTCAAATGGTCGATTGTGGCATTACAACAGAGTGTTTGACAAAGTACTGTATTCAAATGATCGATCGTGGCATTGCAACAAAATGTCTAACAAAGTAATATAAATAATCATTTGCCAATACGTGTAAAATGGGAGTATCAGGCCTCACAATTTAGCCTTTGATCATTTTTAATTAGTTGGGAGAGGTGTAACTCCTCAGCATTTTAATGTAACTCTTCAACATGCTGATGTAATTCCTTAGTATTTTGATATAACCAATATTTCTTTCAAAATCACCTCGTTTTTTATATTTTTTTTAGTTTAAATTTTGTCCACATGATAACATCTCAGTCATCTATTTTGTCATAATAAATCATGGCCATCAACTTGTGACAAATGAAACTTGTGATACCTCAAATCCGTAAAATGGTGAGCACAACAGTTTGATAAATCGTTACATTATTTCCTAGCACAGTTACACCATGGATCAATGTAGTTACACCACGACATTTGATTGGAACACAAAAAAAGTATGAAAATTATATAGATATTGATACCAACGTTAAGTGTAGTCATTGCAGTGTTAACCACACAAAATAAGTTGTGTTACTAGATATTATGGTTTTTACTTCACCTTCTATCACATAATTGACCCTGCACTATATATGCCTAAAATATCTACTGACTACAACTTTTAAATTATCATCTGTACATCCAAAACATGAAAGTTTACTACTAATAATTGCTTTTGCATTACAAAAATCATGTAATATGAACCTAGAATATAAGCACAGGAATTTAGGCCTGTTTTGCAACTTTCTGACAAAATGCGTTGTGCGAGTGACAAATAATTCATATGTAAGCTCTACACGGAACTATTGAACATGTTCTTGCATAATAATTGGCAAATTTTAAACTTTGTTTTAGGGAATGTGGTGTGAAATAAGTAAACAAGGAAAACAATATTCATAAGAGACGTAACCGCATATATTGTTGTGGTGTTAAAACATCCTTTACATGCCTCATATACTTCATAGCAAAAATACCAATGTCGAAACTAAAAAAAGGATAAATTAAGTCGGTGATGAAATAAGCCTTTAAGCATTTCGTATTCAATACAAAGTAACTGTAAATTACTTATTATGATTGGATTGATGCTGCACATCAGCAATACGTATGTCAAATTCATCCAAAAGAAGTGCAGACATGTACCTTTGATGCATCACCAATTTCAAGACTCGTTTCTGTTACAATTTGACAAACAAAATATATAAATAAGATAGCATTGTAAAATGATAGTTTAATCAACAGTATATTATTTGAAACATATGTAAGAACTAGTTAGATAATAAGACCATTGACTCTAGACCGTCTATGACTCCGTACTTGATGAAGTATATCAACAGCTTTGGCTCTCATGTCAATGATAATTACCAACCACTGTCTTGCAATGAGTGCAGGAAAGAAGAACTATATGATCAAAAAATGAAGGTACCATAATAGCTCAATCATTACATTACATTGACAAATTCAAACAGTCATCCACGAATAGCAACATAGAAACAACATGAAAAAGATTAATCCTAACAGTTGTGGCTAAAGTCATAATGTTATAGTACTAAAATTTTTTTACCAATTCACATGATGACAGGTCAATAAGAGTCTCATTCACTACAATCTTTGGCGAATATAATCCTGCGAGAACATTGTCATTCTCCAAACATGTGGCCAGGCGTATTTCTTCCTATTAACAAGCGTATTCATACAAAATATGTCAAAAATAAGTACTTGGTTATAAAAGCACGAAATAAAACTATTTTGCATTTTAACGACACTTTTTTGTCATTAAATTATAACATGACAACGGTTACTTACCACAAGCATAGGATTGAAAAATAATGAGTAGAACTTTTATATGATTTTTTGAAATTTAGGATCGTTGTATATATGTAGATAACATGAATTAAAATTTATGATCGTTAGTGCAATACAAATAATACCGATTTACAGAAATGAATACATAGCAACGAGAATTACAATTATCGAAATGTTCTCTTTGTCGAAAAGCATACGCAAGTCCTTCCTTGCAACCAAATACCCAAGCATATCCACTATCTTGTAACTGGAACAGAACAACGTAAGTTAAAGTATACATTTAGTATTGAACAAACATAAGTTAAAGTATACATTTAGTATTGAACAAACAAACTTGTACATACAAACCATCTTACCTATCCTCAGTCCCATCTGCCAAAATGAAAGAACAAAGCATTCGTTCAACCCATCCTGTGTTTGACTCCTGATACATCTAAATAAACTCAACTGAGCCAATATGCTTGTTCCTTGTTGTCACCTTTTTCAGCTTCGACTTTATATCAGTAGGCATTAGAGTTATTGTTTGGCTCTACGTTTGAGTCACTAGCAAATATTGATGAGAGCTTGAAAGAGTGGGTAACTCTAACACAACAGGCACAATCTTTGTTGACAATAACTTGTCATATTCACTTGCACTATATTGAAAGCTGAATCAACAGTCATTTTCTTCGGAACAATGCAACCTGATCATGTATGCAGTTCGTCATTCAGTTTCGCTTGTCAACCACCGAATGTAATAACATGTTGTACATCAGAGGCTCTTCTGGAAGATTTTACTTGAATAGCTACAATTGACTCTTCTTCAACAACTCTTGTCTGACCATCATTCAAATTCCCGCTTGTTGCGGGGCTATGTTGTTGCTGAATTTCATTTTCCTTACCTGTACACATTTCAACTGGAACTTCCAGGGGGACATATGCTTTTGTCAGTTTAGTTTGAGCTCTGTGTTCTTGGAAAGCCATAGCGCCCTCTACATCTGTGTTGTTATGCTCTATTGAATCATCACCACCCCTATCATCATTATGGTCCTTATGTAGGTCCCCATCTGGATCTTTATCCTCTAGTTTTGGTTCATAACCTTCATCTTTATGAATCCTATCCTCCCTTGCTTAGCATGCTACTTCATCAGTATGCATGTCAGATGCAGCAATTTTGCCATTTGATAATTGCTTAAGTGTATTAGTTTTTAAGAGTGTTTAGTTAGACTTTTCAAAATTTTTCCTTAGTTTCTTTCTATTTACTTACTATTTCTTCTTATTTTTGAGTTTAATAGCTAAACAGTGTATAAATGTTATTTACTTGTGTTATTTTTGTGTTTTCATAGAGTTTGCAATTTCATTACCAATTTGAATAACTTTGGATGGCAATTGGATGATACTTTAAAGGTTGATTAAAGTTGGTGATGAGTTGAAGTTAAGAATTTGTCAAATTGGTACAAGAATAAAATGAAGAAGAAAAAGTGGAAAGGAATGAGTTGGCAGTATCGACGCATTTCAGTGATTTGGTGATAGCATGAGCTAGAGACATTAAATTTAGATGACTCTTGAAGTACTTTGAAGGTAAGAGGATGCTTCATGATTGGTATAGATACATCAAAGTCTAATTCTTATGATTTTATAGAGAAAAATCTAAGTTATTGAGACATCTTTGCATTGCGACGTTCTTCCAACCACCTGTCAGTATTTCGACGACATCTCAGCATCCCAATGTCCAAATGACCTGATTCTTATGATTTTGGAAAGTTAATTCAAAAGACTACAACTTTGGTGTTTTGAATAAAATCTAGTTCAGCCAACTTTCTATCCGAATCCTTATTTGAATCCGCGCACAGATGAGGGGCACGGATAGAGATAGGATGTTGGGGATGAAGAGAAGTTTCTGCCCATACTGGGCGTTAACATGCTCCGAAAAGATGCGATTTGACAAATTTTTGAGGCAAAACTTGGAGGATTTAACCTTATCTTTAGAGAAACACAAAAGAAGGCACCTTCTAAAGGTTTTAGAGGGGAGATACACTAAAAAGAATAGACTAGAACCTTAGAAAGTATAATCTTTGACACATCTTACACATAGTTCACCTCCACACTCTAGAGGGATGTGGAGGAAGAAAGCAAGAGTAAAGGGACAACTCAAGGTCTTCAATAGTGCAAAGTAAGAAGATTTTATCAAGATGCAAGGGAGGATTCAAGACGGCTGCATGAGAATGAGTTTTCTTTTTCTTTCTTGTCTTTTGTTAATTGTATTCTTGTAGTTATGAATTGAGTTGTTTATAATTTAGATGGGATGAAATCTAGAATCTTATGCTTATGACTTTATTCTTTGATTAATGAAAATCTTAACTTTATTCTTAGATTTATTAATGAGTTTTAATGTTATTGAATCGGGAAATGCTAGCGCATTTAATTCAATTACTAATTTCATATGAGTAGATTGAAAAATCACTTTTATGATTAGATCATCTTATGAATAATGGAATTTGTATGGATTGCTAGAGATAGAACTATATGAGTCTCCCCGATTAGATTTAAACCTAACAAAAACTATAGAGTCCATTGAACTTTAATGCATCACTTTGGGGTTTTAATTGAGAAAATATTCTAATTAATTAACTAAGGGATAGAGGTTAATACTTGAGAAAGATTAAACCTAATTAAGGGATTTTAGAGTCTAAGTGATTGGGTTGACCATTAATCAAGGTAGAGTCATAACAAGTTTGGTTTAGGAAAATTCTACATCTAGATTTACCTCTACTTTTGTCTATTCTCTCTACTAACTTCTAAATTGTGATTTAGTTAGATAATTAGTTTTAGTTAATTTGTATTTCTATTGAGTTTGCCATTTGCTTGTGAGGTTAGATAATAAAAAGAAAGTTAGTACTGGTATTCGTATAGTCCCTATGGGATCGACATTCGGTACTTCTATACACTATACTACAAAAACAATAGATGCACTTACCTAAAGTATCCATTGTATAGCCAAAGGGATACCACCATTATTAGCCTCATTTTGCCTTCTAATTGTGATGGCTAAACTGTTACACTACCATGAACTACAAGTTGTGTGTCTAAGTACCTCGAAAATAAGAGTCTCCATAGCCTGCCTGCCTACCTCTCCTTTCGCTAGAACTATCTTGGACAGCTCAAATGCCTCACTGAACACATCCTTCATTGATTGCTAAATAAAACAAATTAAAATATTTATCATTCTCTAGTACACATAACATGTTGAATAATCATACACACATATTTGCATCCAATTTAGGTCCTACAGCCAGTTCAAATTCCAAATCTTGAAGTTGTGATATTGCACCAAGTTGGTGACCGCTCGTTTGTGCATTTTTATCTACTTTGTAGCTAGCAGCCTCCATGTCCACAACCATATATCCGTAGGGCTGACCGGGCTACATTAGACATGATTAATGTCCGTCAATCAAATATTAACAAAACAAAAGCATACAATAATATTCAAATCAAATTCTACAGAATATGTTACGACATACCTTCCCCAAACCTAATCGCCCATGATGCTTTATCTCCAATGCATATCTTTCACTAAAAACTTTATTACTCCATGCCCAAACTGCTAGATGTGTCTTCTTGATGCTATAGTGCTTAATATCAACACGGTCAAAGTATAACACCTTGCCATGTATACACAGATTCAATATGAACATTTAGTACGTAATCAATGATAAAGTAATCGAATCTAATATACACACATTAGATGCTTACCATAAGAAAAAAAATACACAACTCAAAATCTATTTATTGTGCTTTTTGCTAGAGTTCTTCCAAGCTTGAAGATGAATGCATAAAAAATCTAAAACAAACTTGCAGCATATCATCTTTCTAATGCAATGCAAGTTCACGAGGTATGGCCACAACGAGGTCGGTATGTCTAGTCTAGATGTCGGTGTCAAAAAGCATCTGCAAACAAAAAGAACAAACTTGATCTTGAACTCTGCTTTGAAGTTCCTCTTGCATTACGCTAGCTTTTATAAGTCTTTTCATCGCTCTAAGAATCTTCTTTTTATTGCATTCTGTCAGGATATAACTAGTGCATGGCAATCCAAGTGCTCCATGCACATCGTTCTCCATAACTGTCCACGTTCCACTTTTCATTTCCAGCTCACATGTTCAGGGATTGAAACTCTCTACTAACCATTTAACTACCGTTCCTGACATTGCAATTTCACTGACATATCGCAAGCCACCAAAACCAATTTTTCTAATAGCTTGCTTTTTCTGTTCTGTCAATCCCTTCACAAGCTGAGCAATCCATGATAAAGAACACCGAACACTAGCATTTTACAAAGACAAATAACTTGCGTCAATAATTTCAAGAATGCATGAGAATGTGGCATGCACAGTCAAATATCATGTAATTGCATGCTCAGCACTTGATGAGAATTCAAGTGAATGCATGTCTTACTCTATCATTCCTTTTTTGTCACAGCCTACTGTCGCGTCCCAAAAATCGTAAGCAAAAAGGTGCTAGTGGGGTCGTTGACTGTCGCGTCCCGAAAAGACAGTCCGGTCTCGATGACCCTCTCGAAAATAAAAGTTTTTGGAAAAATCGTACGTGTGTGAGAAAAATCAAATTTTAGTAGAAAAAGTGCATTTTAAGAAAAATGGTATTTTAAAAGAAAGCAAGGCCAGGACTAAAAGTGCAACAGGTTTGGCCAACTAATTTTTTGAAAAAGGGTTTTATTTTGAAAATGGAGTCACCACTTGGTACTGAGTTAGGGTGTACCAAGTCACTCGAAAAATCATTTAACAAAATAAAAATAAAAATAAAAATAAAATTTTTAGAAAAAATGTTTTAAAACCCTTTTTCAACTCCGGTTTACGAAAAATGAGAGAAAAAGGTTCGGGAGTCACATTTGAAGAAAGGAAAGGCAAAGGCTTGTGCCTAAGGCACCCTTTCAACCTAGCCAAAGCTAGTTGTGAGGTTTAATCAAAATTTCCTAAATTAATCCTAGATTCTATCGCGTTTTGGATGTGTCTAAATGAATGCAAATCCTAAATCTAAACATGAATATCGAGAGGGTCGGCATGTTCCGTCGAGACTTGGTCGAGATTATCGTATTAATTACGAAAACTTTAGTCGAGGCCTCGAGGGAGTCACGAGTTTTTATGCAAAATGTGATGCAAAAGAAAAGAAAATAATAATGTATAGTAAGTGAAGAAAGGAGGTGGGTCTGCAACATGACGGGTACGGGGGACTAATGACTCGTGACTGAATGTTTCTATTCACGGAGGGGGGAATGGCCTGTACGCCACCGCTTCCCACGTGAGTAGACGACTATTTCTAGTCGAATCACACAAATGTCCTAATTTTTAAATGAGATGCAACCTATATTGTCATGCATTTTAAAATGTGTCAAAATAGTAATAATAGTAATAATAATAATAATAATAATAATACTAATAATAATAATAAATAATAGTAATCAAATGGAAAGAAAACTAAAGTGTGTGAAGTGGGATGTAAAATGCACACGAGTGTACCTAACACTAAAATGCCCTAAGGTTCTAGCGTTGGACTAGCTCGTTTTAAGAATGCCCCACTAGCGTTGGACTAGCGGGGAAGCAAGAAAACCACAACTAGCGTTGGACTAGTGTGGTGACGGAACAATAAAACTGACAAAAACATGCATTAAAATAGTAAAACATTAATCAAAGCAAATAAATATATAAAGGTATACAAGATCACATAAGAGCACATAACACGTAATAATGCTATTCTAGATGCAAAAATCCTAATTAAAAGCGATAAAACAAATAAACACGTAAGCACACAAAAGCAAATAAGCCCTAGCTATTACATTGGAGGTTTAAGTTACAATTTGGAAGGGGGAGAATAAATAAAATAAAACAAAATAA
Source organism: Mitragyna speciosa (assembly GCA_024721245.1). Taxonomy (NCBI): domain Eukaryota; kingdom Viridiplantae; phylum Streptophyta; class Magnoliopsida; order Gentianales; family Rubiaceae; genus Mitragyna; species Mitragyna speciosa. The sequence goes on along the minus strand of CM045558.1, from coordinate 11,005,062 downwards.
AAAATGACCTGAGAATAAATAAAATAAAATAAAATAAAAAATGACCTATCTATTACATTTATCTATCTAAATACAAACTTTTTGCTAAAATATAAGAAATGTAGCCTAACTATTACATTGACTAGCTAAATACGAAAATATTACATTTTTCGTCAAAATAATAAAATTTAGAATTACATAATACAAAGTAAATAAATACGCAAAAAGTGCATAAAATAAGAAACGCATACAAAAATGCATAAATATTCACATTAGAGCACGTTGGAACACATAAAGAAGCAATTAAAAGATAACGAAAATACCTTTTCGAAGATCTAGTACAAAAGCTTAAGAAAATGAACACACACGTTAAGGTACCACTGTTTTTAATAAATCACAAGAATACCAAACTTTAATCAAATTGAGGGCAAAATGTCAATTCTGTTAAAAGGGCTTGAAAGCAAATTGGACCAAATAATAAATTTAATTAAGCAAGGGGGGGACAATTATAAATTAAAACTAAGTAAATGGGAAAGCAAATAAAATTTCAGCAAGTAAATGGGCTTAATTATAAATTTCAGCAAAACATAAGGCAAAAACTAGGTTTCCAGCAAAAATGAGGGGCCAAATTGCAATTGGTTGGGACTTAATTGAAAGGAAACAAAATCTAGTTAGGGTGAGTCTATAAACTTAGAAGGGATTTAATTGCATAAAATAATAAATCTAGTAGGGGCAAGGGCAATATTAACAATATCAAAGAAAGAGGGCTTTGACATAAATATTATTTTATGGAGGATTAAGTAAAACTAAGCTAGATTAATTATATAAAACTACTTAAATACTAGAATAATTAATAAATTAAACTAAAACTGAACCAAATCACACATAATTAAGAAATTAACTAAAATGAAAAACTAAAACTCATAAAAAATAAAAAAATAAAAAATCCCTAGACCCCGTTTTTCTTTTTTCTCTTTCTTTCTTTTCCTTATTTCTCTCCTTTCTTTTTCTTTTCCTTCTTCTTCCTTTCTCTCTTCTTCCTTTCTTCCCCTGATTTCCTCTGTGGTTTTTCTTAACCGAATCCCCAGCCCCAAAATTCAATCTCTTTCTCTCGTTCTTTTATCTCTTCTCCCACTCTCACTATCGATTGCTGGCTTCTCTGTTTTTCCCCCTTTCTTCTTCACTCTCTGTGCTTCTCTATTTTTTCCCATTTCTATCCCTCTTTCTTTTCTCCTGTTCTTACCCGATTCTCTCTCTTTTCCTCTCAATTCCCAGCTTCTCTCTTTTCTCTTTTCTCTTCCAGATCTTCCTCTCTTTTTCTATTCTCTCCCATCAGTTCTCTCTTCTACCTTCTTCAGCGCTTTCTTCCTCTATTCATCTCTCTTCTCTGGCCGTTCCTCTAATTCTCTTCTCTCTTCACTCTGTTTGTCTTTACCCCATACCCGAACCAACTTCCTCTCCATAAATTACTTTTGGTTCATCCAAAATCAATATAAATTAAACATAAACTCCATCTACGCTCAAACAAATTGAAACGCAAGCCATGAATCATACCTGATTTGGGTGGAGAGGACTGGTGGTAAAGTGCTACTACAGCAGGGGATGGCTCTAGGAATAACGAGGTTGTTTGTCTCGGACAGGGCCAATGGCAGCCAAGGGAAGTGGCAGGGGGCAGTCCGGTGATGACTTTCTGCGATGGTTGCCCAGCTGGTGGAACGGAAGTCATGGGTTCTCCAGTGAGCTGGGTTGCTACAACAGTGACCTGGAGCTTCAGCAGGGGACCGCATGACAGTAGTCATGGCTATTAATGATGGCCCTGTTGCTGGGTGGCGCTAGGTGGAGGCTATATTGATTGTGAGGGTGGTTGTGTGGTGAAGCTAGTTGTGAGAGTGTGACTGAATTGGGTGAGAATTGCGATGGGGAAGGCTATGATTTTGACTGGAGGATGCTTGCTGCTACTGGGTATGGATTTCTGGTGATTGGAATTGCCTGTGATCTGGATTGAATCAATGGTGAAGGGCTGAGGTTGGAGGTGCATGTTGGTCGATTAGATTTGGGTTTTGCTCCTGCGGTTTGGGGAAATTGAAGGTTGCTTGGAGGTTGTAGTGGTGGTTTGAGTTGCGAATTGGGCAGGGCAGTGGTAGCATAGTAATGTTGATAGTCTATAGTCGCACATTTTCTCGCAGGCTTGTGTGTGTGTGTGTGTATTTATTTGGTGAATTGGGACTGCTGGTGGTAGGTGGTTCGTTGGGTTCTTGGAGATGTCAGGTGTTTGATGGGCCGTAGGTGGCTAATGGAGGTTGTAGGGGGTAGGATGTTGGGCTAATTTTGGGTGAAATTGGTGATTATTTATTGTGATATTGGAGATTGGGTGACTGTGTTGTTGTGTTTGGTGGTTTTGGATGAAGCTTGGGTGGTTATGGCAGTGAGATGGCTGCTGTGGTTGTTAGATGAGGGGTTGTGGTTTGACAGTGTGATTTTGCTTGTTTTGCGGGTGTGAGAGGCAGTTTATTTTGGGTTTTGGACAACTGACTATGGGGATTTGGGTTGTTGATTTATAGGCAGTATTGGGGCTGATGGTTGTGACTATTGATTGAAGATATATTGGCGATTACCAGATGGATTGGGTAGCTCGGGAGTGGGCTGTAATGAGGGGATTCAGACAGTAATGGAGTTGATTGTTTGGGACAGTTGTTTGTGAATGAATTTTGTGTTTTTGTATGTTTGCGTATACTGAAATGTGCAATTGTGTGTGAAATGTGAGCTATATGTGTGGCTTGTGAGTTTGGTTACTGTGTGAGCAGTTTGAGTGTGTGTTTTTATGTAAGTGTATGTGTTTGTGCGTGTTTAGCTGCGTGTGTTGGTGTATGTGAAGTGACCCTGTTTGTGAGCAGTGTATGTTGTGTGTGTTTATGATTGTGATGAAATGAACAGTGTGTATGTGAAGCTGTTTGTGTGTGTGTTTGTGGATTGTATGAGTGTGTGTGTCTCTGTGTGTGAGTGTGAATTTATGTGTGTTACAGTGTGAGAGTGTGAGTAGTGTGTGAGAGAGAATGTGAGTATATGTAGTGTGTGAGACAAGTGAGTGAGTAGTGTGGGTAGTGTGTGAGAGAGAATGAATGTGTGTTCTTGGTGCAGTGTGTGAACATTTGAAGATGTGTGGTGTGTGTTCTTGGTGTGGTGTGAAAATTTGAAGATGTGTGGTGTGTGTTCTTGGTGTGGTGTGTGAAAATTTGAAGATGTGTGGTGTGTGTTCTTGGTGTGGTGTGTGAAAATTTGAAGATGTGTGTAAAAAAAGAAATGTGTGTTCTTGGTGTTCTTGGTAAAATGAAAAAACTAAAAACTAAAAAAAACTAAAAACTCTCCCTAAACTTTTTATTTTCTCCCCCTCTTTTTTAATCCCCAAGTGGGGGTATTTATAGTACACAAGTCTTAACCTCCAAGAAATAATTAAAAGACCAAAATGCCCTTGACTATCAAAATTACAACTTTACCCTTAAAAATTAAAAATCTATATTCTCTTACAAAAATAGAAAAAATTAAGAAAAATGTAAATAATAAATTTATTAATAGAAATTCATCCCGAAAAAAGTTATGAAAATTTGAAAACATGTTTGAAAACTTGAAAAATAAATTTGGTACACAAAAATGGGCGAAAGTGGTATTCGCGATGCAAAATTACTATTTTGCCCCTGTGCTAGCGAAAATACATAAAAATACCCACTGAATCCGAAAAAATCACAAAATTTAAAAATGCATATAAAAGTACAAAAAATGAATTTAAACCCTCCAAAATTAATGAAAAAAATATTTACAATTAAAAAATTACTATTTTGCCCTAAAAATTGCTGACTTCTTCATTTTTACCCAAAAATCAGGATTTGATTCTAAATAGTAAGAAAAAGATCCCTCAATATTTGAAAATAAATGGTGTGTCAAAATTTGGTGTCTACACCTACTCGGACTAGCTTCAGTGTTCTTCTTTTTAAGTTTAGCAAGCTCATACTTGTATGTTGTGCTGTATCTAGCTTTCTCACCTTCAGATAACTTTTGCCAAGCAGTGACTGCCATTTGCTGTACCTGCTAAACCAAATTTCAACCAAGGAAAGAAATATGCACATTTTCAGAATATTGTACACATTTTCATAATTTTGTAAATAACAACAATCAATGTCAACAATAAGCATTTGTGAGCAACACCTTTGCAACACCTTTGGTTGTTTAATTTTTAGCTTAATCTTGATAGTTTTGTATTCCAACTTTCGTATTAATTTCACCATATTATTGATTTTAATAATTCAAGTTAACATTTAGAAAAACTATCTCATAATTTCACATTAAGCACATTTAATAATGTTCCAATAAACAATTACTGTATCTCATAAGACCCACTATCGAAAACTTGTTGTATAGGAGCTTTCCCTTGTTCCTTTTTCTTCTACAGTGCTTCTTGTTTCTTTTTCTCCCTAAATTCATTCTTTATTGTGCTACAAAGTTAGTTCACACTAAACATCAATGAAATGTTTCATTTTCAATATTCTCTTCATACGGCAACATTAAGTACAACCAAAGAGAGTTGTAGAAACATCTTACAAAAACACATTAAATGGTGACAGTGGTGCATGAGAAGTTGCCGGTTGTGCACGAGCATGTTCTCCTTCATTCACATGCTTTCTACATTTTTTTCCATGTCTTTGTGTCACATCGCTGTCAGTAACTTTTTTACCTCTCGGAGTTGTAACCATCTTGTGGACAGATTAGCTTACTTGCAGACACATATATGCCTTTTCTATTACATGTATAACTATTACAGTTATGCAGGATAGCTATATGATTACACACTACAGAACTATTATTAATTCCTTATTTTAACATTAAACATTCATGTATGCAAACGCACATAAATAAGCTATTTTAGTTCATGATGACGAAATCATCTACCAAATAGCAGAACTGAATGAAATTAATAAGTATAAGCCCCAATAAATAAGAAATAAAAAATCATCAACCATGCTTTTCTTGATCTAAACCATTCAAACCGATGTTGCTCCATTGTTATATAATCTCCACCGTTCATATTTAAGCATTGATCTAAAATGGTAATCTCAACCAAATAGAAATGATGAGAACATATATCCCCTATTCTTTTGCTTGTATTGTGTTTTCACTATTAATTACAAGTACAACACGATAAAAAGTTACCAGCCACAAACTATTTTTGGGATTGCTATTGACTATTTCATTTTCTACAAACCAAGCTCTTTGGAAAAAACTAATTTTATAAAACTTAAGTGAAAAAAAAAACATATTTACACCACCAACAATTTTCCCCATCCTATAAACCAAAAAAATATAAAATTCCTTAACTATTATACCACAAGACTAACAAATACATAAACACGATTTACAATACTTGCTTTTGCAATGATAATTCAACACCCAAAATAATATTAGGCTTAATCTCAAAATCGTAATAGATAGTTGTTTTAAAATCTGTATTATTCAGTACAACATTAGGTTTTACTTTTGCCTCTCTCTTCACTCTCACAATTTATCATCCATGTAATTTTGACAAAATCGTACATACACAAGTCGCAATCAACGTCGCGCGGATCAAATTAAACCATACCTTAAAGCGATTATCAACTTTTTTCATTGATTACTTCAAAGCACAAACTCGACCCTTCACCTTAAGTTTTACCTTGTCTAAATTCTTGAGCTCTACGCTTTGTGTTACTATCCACATCTTCAATAACTTCCTTCTTTTTCTTGAAGATTTTGTGTTTCGGTTTGCATTATCACAATCCCAAAATGAAGAATAAAATCTAATTTTTTTTCCCTCTTTCAATTTCGTACAATAGAATAAGGTATTGGTTTTTGTTTTTCTCTAGTGGTTGAATTTGATTTTGTTTTTAGATTTTGGAAAGAGAAATGATATATGCGCTCCAAAAAAAGCTTAAGGGGCTCCCTCTAGCTTTTCCTTCATGTAAAAAGACAATAATGCCTTCTATTGGATTTCTCAATTTTCTTACTTCCGAATTGCCCTTTCATTTGCAACCAAAGCTATCTCAATGAAGTGAATGTTCATTCTTTCATCTGCTTCCTTTTGAGGTCATCTGTATGGCTAAAATCACGCAATATAAACAATGAGCACTCTCAACGCAAAGTAATTATATTTTTATTTTAGGGTAAAGTGCACATAGAGCCATCGAACTTTTGAGTATTTTCAAATCACTAATCAAACTAATTTTTGCCTCAATCAGGCCATTGAACTTCTAAATATTTCAATCAGACTCATTCTAGTCAATTTTTTCATTAAAATTGACGGAAAGTTGGGAGTGTGGTTTGCATGCGCCAAACTGGGGACACAAAGGACTTTTTACACTTAGTCTTCCTCTTCTTACGACCAAAGCTTAGTAAAAAATTCTTAAACAATTTAAACACTCCTTCAAAGTTACTATTTGTTCACTGAAAATTTACATTTATTCAAAATACATGCGGACGAGGGTCCAGACGACCATGCGGACGTTCGGACCACAAGTCACCTCTTTAGCATTTCAACTAGTTGGAGGTCATGTAATTCCTCAGCATTTTGATAGTAACTATTTAGCATTCTGATGTAATTTCTTCAGCATTTTGATGTAACTAATTTTTTTCTCTAAAATCACCTCGTTTTTGACATTTTTTCAGTTCAAAACATCTCAGCTATTTGTTTTGCCACAATAAATCATGGCCATTAATTTGTGGCAAATGGAACTTGATGGTCATGGTTTATTGTGACAAAAAGGATAGTTGAGATATTGCCATGTAAACCAAATTTGAACTGAAAATTTACCAAAAATGAGGTAATTTTGGAGGAAAAATTAGTTACATTAAAATATTGAGAAATTACATCAGAATGCTAAATAGTTACATCGAAATGCTGAGCAGTTACATAACCTCCAACTGTCGAAATGCTAAAGAGGTGATTGTGGTTAGGACGTCCGCATGGTCGTCCGGACCCTCATCCGCATGTATTTTGACTTGGTTCGATCCAAACGTTCACATGGTCATCTAGACCCTCATCCACATCTATTCTGAACAAATGTAAATTTTCAGTGAACAAATGTAACTTTGAAGGAGTGTTTAAATTGTTTAAGAATTTTTTACTAAACTTTGGTCATAAGAGGAGGAAGACTAAGTGTAAAAAATCCTTTGTCCTCAATTTGGCGCATGCAAACCACGCTCTCAACTTTCCATCAATTTTAATGGAAAAATTAACGGAATGATCAGATTGAAATATTTGGGAAGTTTAATGGTTTGATTGAGGCAAAAATTAGTTTGATGAGTGATTTATAAATATTCAAAAGTTCATTGGCCTCTGGTGTATTTCACCCTAAAATAAAAATGTAATTACTTTGCGTTAAGAGTGCTCATTGTGTATGTTGAGTGATTTTAGTCATATGGACGACCTCAAAAGGAAGTGGACGAAGGAATGAACATCCGCTTTGTTGGGATGGCTTTGGTTGCAGATAAAAGGGCAATTTCGAAAGTAAGAAAATTGAGAAATCCAATAGAGGAAAATATTATCTTTTTACATGAAGGAAAAGCTAGGGGGAGCCCCTTAAGTTTTTTTTAGAGCGCATATATCATTTTCCTTTTAGAAATTGAGCATTTTGGAGCGAAAACACGATTTGTTAACACTGTTTTATTTATTTTTGCTTTTATTTTTATTCCTTTTTAAATGACATCGTGTATTGGATGCAATTTGCTGACTTAATCTTAGTCGTCCACCTCCCAAGACTGCATCCAGTCTGTGAAATTGTTGGAACTGGAAGGGGCTAAAATTGCGACACCCCGGATCCATAGTTTGGGGTGTCAATGCATGGGATCGAAGCCTCAAAATTTGTTGCCTTTCCATTTAAGACAATTTTATGGCCAAGATCGAAAGTTCGCAAGCAGACGATTTAGATCGAAATAAGGGGCCTTTCCATTGAGACGACATCGTTCTTGGGTGAAAAAAAAGGAAAATGAAAAATAGATAAAAAGAAGGAAACAATGTTAGAAAGCAAGCCATCTATTGGCTCCAAAATACCAAATTAGAAAAATTCAAAAAAATACATAATTGAACCACAAAAAATTAAAGCGATTTGTGAAATCTTGTAGAGGAATAAGCAAGATCTTGAAACCAGCGATAGTAACATCAGGCGCAAAGGAAGTGAAATTTGAAGTTGAGCCTTGGGTTCCCAGTTTAGTGTAATCAGTGGAGACACCTTGTTTGGCACATCAAGTTATGGTTTTGGTTATGAAGAAATTCGAAATTTACTTCATTTTTTTGTTGATTTGAAGCATAATGAATTAGAAAATGGATGATATTTTCACATGCTCATGTTTGATTTTGTCAAAATTAGATGGATGATGAAGGACAAGAGTAGTGATAGAGGTAGAATTAGACCCTAATCTCGATAGTAACCAATACTAATTTCAAGGCTAGAGTTCCTTATCATTAGACTAGCCTAGAAATTATTTTGGGAGTTGAATTATCGTTGCAAAACAAAGTATTAGAAATCGTGCGATGTAATTTGTTAGTGTTGTAGTGTAATAGCCTTAGAGTTTTATGTGATTATTGTTTGCACGAGTTAAGAAAATATTGTTGTCATTATTTATTTTTTGCTGGAGTATAAACAAAATTGGTGGAACTTAAGTTCTAATTGTTTATAATAGGGCATATAAATTGTCGACTTGTTTTCCTTTGTATTTAGTGACCTTGTGAAAATTGCCAATAGATTTTGTTGAATAAATCAATTTGGACAACTTACTCATTAATTGCAGTTTGTATTAATTTGTGTTTACCCATTTTTGTTAGTACCGTGTATGTTTGCATTGTATTTGTGAGTCTGTTACAATTCTCAAGTTCTCATATGTCTGGCATACATTTGAAATCACATGTCATGGAGTTAAATACAACGATAAAGAAAACAAAAGGATGGAAGCTTATAAACTTGAAATAAGGCATGAAAAATAGGAAAAGAAGAGGTGTTAGTTTTGTTCTTTCTAGGTAGATTTTTGGAGTTTGAGGTGTCTGATATTTTCTTAGCTTTGTTGCTTTGTTTCAATTGTTTACAGCATCTATCTTGAAGACCTTAGGGTCTCCCATCGTCTTAGTTTTGATGATTAATAAACTAATGATAATGTTTACTAATATTTTATCAAGTTATCTTTGCAGCAAAATCAATTAATAATCAGAAGAAAATGAAAAGTGCAAAGAATTACTCATGTAGATAACCAACCAAACACACTAGATATGATGCGGAGGTCTGGACAGCAAACAGAGAGTGTGCAGATGAGGATGTCGACGTCCGCAATAAATTACCAGTTGTTTTAGGTTAATTTATGTATGCAGACGTAAAACATAAACTACTAACTATTTTAGACTAATTTAATGCGTTATGAAGATTGGACAGAAAGGTTGCGAATGAGGGTGCGGATGTTTGGATCATAAAAATACTGTCTGCTGGCTAGTTTATGCAAATTTATCAATTTGACAGTTAGAACCATTTTTATCCATTTTTCCTATCCTTATAAATACCATTATGTATAGAATTAAAAAAGAACAATTGGCTACAAGTTTACAAGTGTTTTAGAGTAATTTTGGGGGAAAATACTCTTGTTTGGGGTGGACTTGTAGTCCTTTGGTAGGTAGATTGTTGGGGTTTGGAGTGCTTTTCAATTAGATGAGTGGAAGCATTGAATTGTAGTATATTGTGGGGGTTGTGAATGGTGTTAAACTCTTGGCTATTTTTAGTAGAGCTGAGTATGAGAAAAGTGAGGACTTTGGCTCAACTAGAGCTAATAAGAGAGAGCAAGAGTGATCCTCCATTATGCACAAGTTAGTTTGCTTCACCAACAATTGAAGAAGTTACTAGTGGATTTGAATTCCAAATTGAGAAACTTGAGAGTGGACGTCAGTGTCGAGTTTGGCACTGAACCACTATAAAAATTGCAATGTTCTTTCACCCTCTTTTTTATTTTAGTTATTGTTTATTTGTGAGCTTATCTTGCTATATATTGATCATTATTTGGTTGCAAATTGATTTCATTATTTGAATTAAATTTGGTTGAAAATTTCACACATTTGCGCTTGATTTTTGGACAACTTAATTCACTCCCCTCTTAGGTTGCTTTTGGGTCCTACATGTCTCTTCATTGGTGCTATAAACATTGCTTAGAAATGGAGAAGTGGTGCATGAATTGGCTTCATTTTATATTAAATGGAGAAGTATTGCTTCACCCAAAGTGAATAGGTTAAGCAGTATTGTAGTTAATGACTACTACTTATCCTTTTAAGAATGCTATAACAGTTATATTAGGGTGTTAGTTTTGTCTTACAAGCATTGATGGAGATCCTGTTGCATGTAACTTTGTTGCTAATTAGTGTAACTTTTATTGGTTGTTGATGTTCGAGACTAAAAATAATGTAATAATCTCCATTTGATGTAATTGTTTGAATAAAAGAAAAGATTGAATAGAGGAACGAAAAAGGTGAGGTAGAGAAGCAATAGAGTTGAAGTTTGTTCTTTTGTAGATGCAAGATGCCTTTGGCACAATGTGGTTACGATAGTAAGTGTTAAAATTAATGATATTGAACCTGAAATTGAAAGAGAGAGGAATGAGGGGTAGGGGAAGCAAGGGATGCATGCACTGGTGTACTCATTGTTTGGTACACTGTTATCTAATATAATTTTGAAGCCTGCAAGTCTATCAAAGATGAAAGTAAGCATATAGAAAGGAAGATGGATTAGAATAGTAATTTGTTAAATTTCTTTAGGTACCCTATTTTAGTGATTGAATTTGATGACAGGTAAAATTGGTATTGGTCAAAAATACTTGGTTAAGAAAGACTGTAAAGTCTTTGTTAGTTCAAAATATGCTTTCTGGCCAGTAACTTGTGGTTGTGTTGTATTTGACAATGAAATGTATTCTAGTAAAATATTTTATGCATCCTTAAGTGACTTTTTGATTGATACTTGAGTCAATATAAAGAAAGAAGTAGGAGTTTATATAAATGTGTACTGCAATTTCAATAATGTGAGCCTTTAATTGTCTTGATAGATTGATATGGGTGATACTAATGCATATCCAAGCAGACTTGAAACAAACAGTCGACTTTAAAGTTGGATTATAGGTAAATGGTAAGCGGAAAGCAGAGAAACAATCTAGACTAGAGGCAAACATGTGGTCCCAAGAGTAAAAAATGAGATCATAAACATATTAGCCTAAAAAAGATTAGGATATATATTTTTTCATATTCTATTTTCAAAACTTTATTTTGTTGGATTTGTTGAGGTATTGTTCATTGTTAGCGGAAGCGTGATTGATGATCAACTAGAAAGAAAAGCAACTCATATAGGACTGTCAATAGTAGCAGGTGTGGTTTGAATCAATTCCAAGTTGTTTTCAATTAATTTTGAAATTTATTATTTTTTTATCTTTTCTATGATAAAAAAAAACCTAAGAAAACAACTTTTAGTTTTTAAACAAAGCTCAAAACAAATTTATGATTTTGTTTTTTTTGAAAAAAATCAACTTTTAGAAAAGGAGAAATAAACGAGAATAAGCTCTTAACTTAGCATGCATAGATTTTACAACATTATTTAATAAATTTTAAACCATATAAAAAATTTTAAAACTGATTATTACAATTTTTTGTAATTTTTATGATTTTTGCATGTATTTTTTATATTTATTGCTATTTTTCTCAAAATTTTACAAACCTTTAATAATCAATTTAGTTGAAATTGAATACTTTAAGGACTACACGAGATTTGATCGAAACATTATAACCAATTTGGATAAGGGTGAATGTTTTGAGAATCATATTCGTTTAGAGTTTTGATATTAAGATTCAAATTGAGAGAAATGTTATAAAACTAATGCTAATATAATATTGGATCTATTGTGGACACTATGCTAATAAATATAAGAAACAAATGAACAAAACAGAGAGAGAAAATAAACAAGAGAGAGACTCTTTATTTACTCAAATGAGTTCTGTGTGTTTGATACAAGAGGGGTTGACCCTTATTATAGGAGAGTATAGGAGAGTTTAGATTACATCAAATAACTATGAGATAATGATAAGATCTCATCAGTAACTAAAAGATAATGATAAACTATTGTCTAACTAGAAAGATAACGATAGAATTTTATCACTTAAGAGTTTGAGATAATGGTAGACATCCACCATTATTATCTAATTATCTCATAACACTCTCCCTTGGATGTCTATTACACAAAGAATATGCCTCATTAAAACCTTAATAGAAAAAAACCCAGTGGGAAAAAAAATCCTAGTGAAGGAAAAAGAGTACACTATCTTGTGTCTAATTTCTCCCCCTGATCCAAACATCAATTAAGATCTTTCAACCAACGCATTCTGATATTCTTCATTAATTTCTCAAACGTTGCAGTCAGTAATGCTTTGGTAAATAAATCTGCCAAATTATTGCTTGAGCAGATTTATTACACATCAATTTCACCATTCTTTTGCTGATCATGAGTAAAGAAAAATTTTGATAAAATGTGTTTCATTTATCTCCTTTGATATATCCTCCCTTTAATTGAGCTATGCAAGCTGCATTATCTTCATATAATATTGTTGGAGGATTTTCCTCTTCAGGGGATAACCCACAATTCTTCGAGATATAGTGAGACATTGACCTTAGCTAAACACATTCTCGATTGGCCTCATGAATTGCTATTATTTCAACATGATTTGATGAAGTGGCAGTTATTGTTTGTTTTGTAGACCGCCATGAAATGGCTGTACCACCACTTGTAAATAAATAACTAGATTGAGACCTTGCTTTATGTGGATCTAATAAATACCCAGCATCAGCATAACCAACTAATTCATGTTGAGAATTATATGAATAATATAAGTCAATGTCAATTGTTCCTTGGAGATAGCGAAAAATATGTTTTATATCATTCCAATGTCGTCTGGTAGGAGAGGAGCTAAATCTTGCTAATAAATTCACAGCAAATGATATATTTGGTCTTGTACAATTAGCAAGATACATTAGTGTACCAATTACACTAAGATATCATACTTCAGGACCAAGTATTTTTTCATCTTCCTCTCGTGGTCTAAAAGGATCTATAGCAAGATCAAGTGATCGGACGACTATTAAGGTACTTAATGGATGTGCTTTATCCATGTAAAACCACTTTAATACCTTCTGGATATAAGTAGTTTGGTGGATAAAAATTCCATCTTCTAGATGTTTAATTTGTAAACCAAGGCAGAATTTAGTTTTTCCAAAATCTTTAGTCTCAAATTCTTCCTTTAAATATTGGACTGTCTTTTGGAGCTCTTCGGGAGTTCCAATTAGATTGAGATCATCAACATATATAATAATAATGACAAATTTTGATCCATTGTTTTTTATGAAAACACATGGACATATTGGGTCATTGATATAACCTTCTTTAATCAAACATTCACTTAAACGGTTATACCACATATGCCCAGATTGCTTGAGCCCATACAAAGACCTTTGTAACTTAATAGAATAAAAATTTCTAGGATTCGATTTACATGCTTCTGGCATGTTGAATCCTTCAGGGATTCTCATATAAATATCATTATCAAGATTCCCATATAAATAAGCAGTGACTACGTCCATTAGATGCATATCTAATTTTTCATATACTGCTAAACTCATAAGGTATCTCAATTGTGATCGCATCCACTACAGGTGAATACATTTCATCATAATCAAATTCCAAGTCTTTGTGAAAAATCCCTAGGGCTACAAGCCTTGCTTTATATCTCATAATTTCATTTTTCTCATTTCTTTTTCTCACAAATACCCATTTATATTCCACTTGGCTTTACACCTTCTGGTGTTTGGACTATAGGTCCAAAAACTTTTCTTTTAGCCAGGGAGTCCAATTCAGATTGGATTGCATCTTTCTATTTTGGCCAATCATTTCTTCGCCGACATTATCAATCCGTTCTAGGTTCTTGATTGTCCGTCATCTTCCATTATATCAAGTGCTATATTATATGCAAAAATATTATCCAGTAATTATTTCTTTTCGATTCTAATCTTTTCTCGTAGTGACAAAATTTATTGAAGTTTCTAAATTATTATTTTCTTCAGGATGTATGCTCTTCAGGAGCTAACTCTTTAGAAACAACCTCTTCAGGAGGTTGAATTTTGTCACTATTATTGTTCAATGCCTCTTTTCTTTCGAGGATTTTTATCTTTGGAACCGATTGGTCTACCACGCTTCAAGGCAGTGCATTAGATTCATTAGCACTTGTAATTTGTCCTTCTAGGATAATGAATTTTAGCAGAGACATTCTCAGCTTGGAATATATGATTTAGTAACTCTTCTGAATCACTAAATGCATCTGGTAATTGATTTGCAATCTTTTGCAAATGTATAATTCTTTGAACTTCCAGTTCACATTGTTGTGTACAGAGAATCAAGAAAATTTAATTTTATTTTCAATTGATTTCCTTTTTAGGTTGATCTTTTCCTCCCCTAATGTTCGGGAAAATGTGATTCATCAAAATGACAATCTGCAAATCTTGCAGTAAATAAATCACCTGTTAATGGTTCAATATATTTAATAATTCGAAGGTGATTCATACCTTGACATATATCCCCAATCTTCTTTGGGGGCCCATTTTAGTACGTTGGGGCGGTGCAATGGGTACATAAACCGCACATCCAAAAATTCTCAAATGAGAAATATTGGGCTCATGACCAAATGCTAATTGTATGGGGGAATAGTTATGATAACTAGTCGGCCTTATTCTTACTAGTGTTGTAGTATGTAAAATTGCATGTCCCCAAACAGATAAGGAAAGTTTAGACCTCATTAATAATGGTCTAGAAATTAATTGTAACCTTTTAATAAATGATTCTGCTAGTCCATTTTGTGTATGAACATGAGTTACAGGATGTTCAACAGTTATTCCAATGGATATACAGTAATCATCAAATGCATGTGATGTATATTCACTAGCATTATCTAAACGAATTTTCTTAATTGAATAATCAGGGAATTGTGCTTGCAATTTAATTATTTGAGCAAGTAATTGTCGCGTACTAAAAAATCGTGAGCAAAGGGTGCTAGTGGAGTCGTGATTGTCGCGTCCCGAAAAAGACGGTCTAGTCTGATGACCCTTTTGAAAAGCAAGTTTTTAGAAAAAATCGTGCGCGTGTGTGAAAAATCAAATTTTTATTGAAAAAGTGTATTTTAAGAAAAAAAATGGTATTTTAAAAGAAAACAAGGCCGTGACTAAAAGCGCGACAGATTTGGCCAAATAAATTTTTGAAAAAGGGTTTTATTTAAAAAAAAAAGATAGAGTCACCACTTGGTACTGAGTTAGGGTGTACCAAATCACCCGAAAAGTCATTTAACAAAAACAAAAATAAAATAAAATTTTAGAAAAATATTTTAAAACCCTTTTTCGACTCCGGTTTATGAAAAAAAACGAGAGAAAAAGGTCCGGAAGTCACATTTGAAGAAAGGGAAGGCAAAAGTTTGCGCCTAAGGCACCCTTTCAACTTGTCCGAGGCTAGTTGCGAGGTTTAATCAAATTTTTCTAAATTAACCCTAAGTTCTATCGCGTTTTGGATATGTCTAAATGAACGCAAATCCTAAATCTAAATGTAAATGCCGGGAGGGTTGGCATGTTCCGTTGAGGCTTGATTAGAATTATCGCATTAATTGCGAAACCTGAGTCGAGACCTCGAGGGAGTCACGAGTTTTTATGCAAAATGTGATGCAAAAAGAATAGAAAATAATAATATATAGTAAGTGAAGAAAGAAGGTGGGTATGCAACATAACGGGTACGGGGGACTAATAACTCGTGACTAAATCTTTCTACTCACGAAGGGGGGAACGGTATGTATACCACCGCTTCTCACGTGAGTAGACGACTATTTCTAGTCGAATCACACAAATGTCCTAATTTCTAAGTGAAATGCAACCTAGATGTCATGTATTTGAAGATGTGTCAAAAATAAATAATAATAATAATAATAATAAATCATGCAAAATGGAAGGAAAACTAAAAATGTGTGAAGTGGGATGTGAAACTCACACAAATGCACCTAATACTAAATGTCCTAAGGGTCTAGCGTTGGACTAGCCCGTTATAAAAAAAAATCCTACTAGTGTTGGACTAGCGGGAAAGAAAGAAGTCACAACTAGCGTTGGACTAATGTGGTGACGGAATACCATAAATCATGAATTAAATATTAAAGCATGAATTGAAAGCAAATTAAACATATAAAAACATATAAGATCACATAGGGGCACATAACACGTAAGCATAATATTCTAGATGCAAAAATCCTAAGGAAAGCGGTAAAAGAAATAAACACATAATCACGTAAAAGCAAATAAATCCTAACTATTACACCGGGGGACTTGATTTACAATTTAAAGGGGGAAATTAAAAATGCCATGTCTATTACATTTTCTATCTAATTACACAATCTTTGCTAAAGTATGAAAAAAATAATCTAACTATTACATTGACTAAATACAAAATATTACATTTTTGTCAAAATAATAAAATTTAAAATTAAATAACACAAAATAAATAAATACGCAAAAAGTGCATGAAATAAGAAACGCATAAAAATGCATAAAATATCACATTAGAGCACATAAAGGAAAAATAATGAGAGATCGGGATACCTCTTTGAAGACCCGGCATTAATACTAATCAAGATGAACAAACAAGTCACAGCACCTCGATATAAACAAATAAATATGAGACACTAATAAATTGAGAGTAAAATGCAAAGTTTAGCAACCAAGGGGACTAAAATAAAGCTCCATAAAACTTAAGGGGGTAAAATTAAAAGTTAAAGCAAATCTAAGGGGCTAAGGTGCAAATTAAAGTAAAATGGAGGGACAAAACAATAAACTTCAATAAAAGTGGGCCAAATTGCAACTAAGGGACCTAATCGCAAGAATATAAAAATTAGGAGGTCAATCTAAAATCATGATGAGACTTGATTGCAGAAAAAAAGAAATCTTGTGAGACATATTAATAATACTAGACAAAGATAGATACTTGAATAAATGATTTTATGATAAAATAAATAAATAAATAAAAATAGGAATATGGCACACATGAATTGAGATTGGATTTACAATCCAAATCATCACAATTAACTAGATTAGTTATTGACTACAAAAAGATTAAATCAAATAAAATCAATTAATTTAACTAAACTAGAATTAAGCCAACAAATGAAATAACAAATCCCTCCTCTCCAAAAGTACTTTGTTTGTTTCTGTTATCCAAATTTCCCAAAAATTCTATTTTTGTGTTTGTTTTTTTTATCTCATTTTCACTCTTTCTTTTTATTATATTTTCCCGTCTTCTCTCTCTCTCTCTCTCTCTCTCTCCTCCTGCTTTCTTCTCTCCGATTCACTCTGCTTCTCTCTCTTTCTTCTCTTTCTTCTCCGCCTCTGCTCTTCTTTCTTTCTTCCATTCTTCCCCTTTTTTTTCTCTTCTCTCTTTCTTTTCCCCTCTCCTCTTCTTCTCCTCTCTGCCTCGCCACTCTCTCTCTCTCCCGTCCTTTCTTTCCCTCTCCAGTTGACCTTCCCCTCCGATTTGCTCTCTGTCTTTGTTTTTTTTTTTTTTTTTGTTCTCTCGTTCTCTCACCTTCTCTATCTCTCTCCTTCGCTCTACTCTCTCGCTCTGTTCTTCTCTCTCTGTCTCTCTAGCCAATCTGTTTCGCCTGATCATTCTCTGTTTCCCTATGATTTTCCCCTTTTCTTTCTCTTTCGCTGGTCTCTCTGTCTGATTTGTCTCATCTCTCACTTTCTTCTCCAGCCCTCCCTCTAATCTCCCTTCAGTTTCCTCTCTCTCTTTCTCTCTCAATTTTCTTTCCCCCGAACACACTAGAATCGACTCCCCAGATAGAAGTGGTGGAAGACACTGCAAGAAATGGGCAGTGGGTTCTACAACTTTACAAATTCAAATTTTTTTTATTATGTCTTGACTATTATTGGAGGGTTGTGATTGTATATACGTGAGTGTGAAGTTTGGTGGTGGAGTGGAACGAGACAGGGGAGGTGATGTTGTGGCTGTTACTGGTTGCCAGTAGGTATGGGTAGTCGTTGTTTGGTGAGAATTTTGTGTTGCTCCAGTGGGCTTTGGGTGGTGAGTTTTGGATCATGGGTGACTCTGTGGATATTTTTGTTGGTAATTGCTGGATTTTTTATTGTTTGACAATGAATTTGTGTTTTCACTGGCAATGATAATGGTGAAGACAGAGTGCGAATGTAGGTAATTTGGCAGTGGAAGGTTGAGTTGATTTCGCTGTGTTGTTTCTTGACAAAGTAGTAGCGTTTGAGAGGCGAATTGGTGGTGGTGGTATTGGTGGTTGCAGTCTGTTGTCATGGTTGATTTTTTTCTTGAACTATTTTGCGGGTTAGAGAGGCATAACTTGGTGGGTGGAGGCAATTGGTGTATGAATGGTGGTTGTGGTATACTTCAGTAGTAGCGAATGAAGCTACTGGTCTACTGCCAGTAGTTTTGGTATCAAAATCAGACAATGAGGCGTGATTGGAGGCTGAGGTGTGAAATTGTAGTTGAACTTGTGATGATTAGGTACTGGTTTGGGGCTGCAATAGTAGGTGGCTTGGTATGTGGTGAATTTGTCACTAAATGTTTGAAGGGTTTATGGTTGGTCAGGGGAGGCAGGGGCTTGGCAATGGTGGTCTGTTGATGGATTAACATGTGAGGCTAGATGACTGATATGAGGCCAATTCCTTGACTGTGGGATTTTATGCTTGTTTCTCTGTTTTTGCAGGTTGTGGGCAAGGGATATGGATGGCGTTATTGATTCCTGATAATGGAGGTCCTTGGTATACTTGGAGTGTGACGACCCAACCAGGATACTCGTCATATCTTGATTGAGTGTCTACCTAGCTTTCGCCAGGACTCACGAGTCATGACATTAAGATAGATAAACATAACTTATAATTACAAAACTCCCAAAAATAATTTACATAGAGTGTGAGCCATCTAGGCCTCAAATTTACACCACCCTAATACACCCACACTATTACAAGTACTCTGCCTCACCACCCTACCTCATACTTAGTTACCTGTAAGGAAAACAAATATAGCAGGGGTGAGCTAAAAGCCCAGTGAGGTCCATTTGAAAAATCATTTCACATGCCTTGTCAAAATATTTATTTTAAAACAGCATAACACACAAAAGTAACAACTAGTTTGTCAATATCAAATAATAATAAATTCACATGTAAACAATGGAGGATACAAATGAATTACGTCAAGCACTGCCCGAGAGTATTTCGAGCATCATTCAAGAACTAGTCAAGCACTGTGCCATGGCAAAAGTCCAATAAATCCCAAGTCTTGCACGCCAATATTTATTCCGTGGCCACTTCACGCCGGTTGGTAATCTCGAGAGTTACCCAAGTACTTTCTCGTACACCTCCTTAACCTACGAAACCTCCTCGCAGGCCGGTGGATGCCGAGATGCCGAGGCAGCCAACAGTTGGTGACCAAGCCCACTGCCGGCTCAGCCAAAGTGGACATACACAAGGCGGGCCCAAACGAGTACGCATGCACAAGTACGAATATATTTGACAAGAGCAAGTACTTCCCAGCGCGATAAAGTACACAACTGGGTTTATAGCAAATTCAAGCACAATTATGCAGTACAATATCACGTCAAGTAATATCAAGTCATATCATTGAGCTTTTCAACAAGTCACATAATTTTCATAGAAAATGATGTTAATAAGCAAAAATAATTTTAGGACACTCACAAGTATGTCAAGGTTAGAGGTTCTCCGAATGCCCACTATTGAGATTGCCCGAATCACCTATCATTAGGAGACAATATAATCAATGATCAACTTGAGGTGAATGAATAAATAATAAAACTTAGGGTTTCTCATAAGAGGAGCTTGTATACATATGAGTCTAACTCTATTTTTCCTTCACTAAATTTTACCAACTTGATGCCCATATAAACTAGACTCAATTTAGAACATTTTTCGTGAAGACATCCAATTCTAAATCCAATTATAACCTAGCTAAATTTTAATCACAAAATAGTTCACCGATTGTCAATGTTCAAGTTATAGCCATCTCAAGTGTCTAGATTCAATCAAGTCTAACTTTTGATAGAAAACTTGAATTGCTTCACCATTTATAGGTATGGAAACTAGTGTTTAGGGACTATAACTTTCATGAAGAAAACCAATTCAGATTCCCACAACAACAGGTGGAACTTTAAACCAAAACCTAACACATTGTCAACCCTGTTGTGCAGGTTTGGTTTTTTGTCTACTTTCATTGAATGGTGAGTTCAATCTACAAAGAATCAAGAGTCATGGCTCATATGGTTAGAAACTATAGGTCAAGGACTACAACTTTTGTGAAGATCATTAAGTTAAATTCCAACAAGAACAGGTTCGAAATTAGCCCACAAATTGACATTGCACTGATCCTGTTCGTGCAGGTTGGATGTCCAGCCAAGTTCATGTCATTGCTGGAGTTAATAAACACAGAATCAGATTGTATCGTTTACATGATTGATAACTCCATTATACACTCTACAACTTTCGTGAAGAACCTGAGCCCAAACTCCAACAAGAACAAGTTCAAAATCTCGCTTAAAGTTAGCCCTTCACTAAACCTGTTCATGCATAATCGATTTTTCAGCCCACTTTATATAATTTCTGCGATTAATCTACAAAGAATTTCGGTGCAAGCTTTATACCCTTTTAAAGCCCTATTAATCTAGTTTCTAAATCAACAAGAATCACCTCATTTCAATTTTCCTAGACCAAGTTATGAACGTTTTACTAAAGCTGGTCCAGCATAACAGGCGCACGACTTCATCAACCATAGTTCATTAATTTCAGCATATCTCAAGTTATGTTCGATGAAAAGTCAAAAAATTTACACCATTTTAAACTAGACTCAACATACAACAACTTTTGAAAAGAAATCATGACCTGATTCTACTCATAACCTTGTCAAAATTCCACTACAATACCTCCTATTTTCAGGTTACTAACATATGATAGTTCTTTTCATCAAGGCTCACCAATCTGGATTTTCTAAGATTCCCAGCTACGATTTCATACTTTATCCACCAAGTAGTCAATGATATTATTTTAATAGCTTACAAATATGCTCAAATGTTAAGAAGATTACCTCGTTTGGCTGGTTAATTCCTTTCCTTTCTATTGCCTACTTGCAGTCTCCTATCGTCAATGTATTGTTACCCCCTTATTGCTGTTGATATTTCCTTTTGTTTTCAAGTTGCGTAATTAGTCAAAAGCTGGTGCTGACTAGCCCATTAGCTTTGCTGACTATTACCCAATGTTGACACCACCTGCTTGGCTTGACAAATATCCAAGCCGAGCTAATCCACCTGTTCTTCTTCTTCTTCTTTTTTTTCTTTTCTCTCTTTTTTTTTTTAAAGGTAATAAATATCTCACCATGTTAATCTAATTATTTCACACACCACACATGAATTATACATGAACATGTTTTACACTAATATCTCTTAGTTTTAGTATTTCAGGTGCTATAACTTAGTGAATAATTTTGCCAATTCAATTACCAACATTAACTATCCAAGCCAATAACATTAGTGATATTAGCGCACAAATAAATGAACAAATGGTTATACGATTAAAATCTAGGGGTCATTGTGAACAACAGTAGTTTTGGTAAGTTATTGGTATGATCACCATTAGGTGTCAAATCTTTCAAGTATCCAAATCTACCAACTAATTTGAGTAATCTAACACTAAGGCTACATTGTCCTTTTAAGTCTAGTAATTGTATATAAATAATGTGACTAAATAGTTAAATAATAAAATTACTAGTATTTAATAAATTAATAACGAGCCTCCACATGGAGTGTTTTTGACAGAGGAACTGGTGGCCTGGGTTTGTTTTTGGCTGTTGTAAGTAGACTTTTGGTTGAGTAGGTGGTGAACGGTTGATGTTTGATGGCAGTAGGTGGCTTAATAGTGGAGGTTAGATAGTTAACTGTGGTGAAGAGAGGCGGTGGAGAGAGAGAACAGTGAGATTGATGGAAGGAGAACGGTGGAGAAAAACTCAGAAACAGATGAAGAAAAAAAAACTTAGACAAACCCAGAAATAGATGAAGAACAAAAACCCAGAAATAAGAAGTCCAAGAATAAAACAGATTCAAGTAAAATCCCTAATAAATGAACATAAACAATCATATAAACAAAGAAAAATGAAAAAGAAATGATGGATCAAAACAAAAATAGAAAGCAAGAACTTACCTTTTACGTTTGGCAAGAATCTGGTGATGAACAGTAAAGACTTTGAAGAAGATGATAATGAACAGTAGATGAATAGTGAAGAAACCGTAGGAAACGTGTGTGTATTTTTTGGTGTTTTCCTTTGTGTTTTGATCCATAAAGCAAAAATTAAAAAGTGTTTTTAGGGTTTTCCCCTTTTTCTCTCCTTTTTCTGCTGATGAAAGAGGGTATTTATAACTCACTTGTCTTGTTGGTCAAGAATGCGGTAAAATAACAGAAATGCCACCGGTATTAAAAAATGCTAATTTTATTAAAAAATATATTTTTTAACCCTAAAATTAAAAAGAATCTGACAACAATTTCTAAATTTTCAAAAAGAATTCACAGTAGATTTCAAAAATAAAACTAGAGCTCAAAACTGATAAAAACGCGCTTCGGGGTGTAAAATGACGAATTTTGTCCCCTAGATAACGAAAATACACAAAAAATAGATATTAGCCTCAAAAATTATCAAAAATTAAAATAAGCTTTAAAACACTTAGAAAATGCACTTTTGACTCAAAATTTGACAAGAAATGAATTTAAACTGTAAAATGACGATTTTACCCTCGGACAATGAAAATTCACAGAAAAATAGTTATTGTCCTTCAAAAAATTATCAAGACTTACAAATAAGCTTAAAACACTAGAAAATGCATTTTTGACTCAAAATTGGTGAAAAATGGAATTTAATTTGTAAAATAACGATTTTGTCCTTGGGCAATGAAAGTTCACATGAAAAAATAGTAATCGTCTCTGAAAAATCAAGAAATTAAGAAACATGCTTAAAGAATTAGAGAAATGAATTTGGAACTAAAAATGAGCTAAAATGGTATTCGCGGGGTGAAATTACCATTTTGCCCTCGTGATAGTAAAAATATAAAGAATACTAATTAAATCCAGAAAAATTATAAAAAATTAACAAATTCACATAACAGTAAAAATATGAATTTAAAGCCCCCAAAAGCTAATAGAAAAATATTTACAGATAAAATTACTATTTTGCCCCCCAGATTATTAAAAAATTAAAATTTGTCCCAAAAATGCAAACATGCCCTTCCCGTGTTTGAAAATAAATGGTGTGTCAAAATTTGGTGTCTATGGTAATCTCGCAAACGTTTGGTTGCGAGTAGACAATAAACATACATGCGACCATCTAGTTGATGCATCAATTAGCACCATAAAATATTTAAATAGTCCACTTGGTGGATCTACAGGTGCACATATGTCTCCTTGAATCCATTCTAAAAATTTAGGAGATTCAACTCCCACTTTGGCTGGTGATGGTCTAACAATTAATTTCCCTTGGGAGCAAGCAACAGCATGAGAATTCATTTGTTTTTAACACTTTCTGACCTTTTAATGAATGGCCATATGAATTCTCAATTATTTGCCTCATCATTGTACAACCAGGGTGTCCGAGGCGATCATGCCAAATCATAAATTCATTGGAATCAGTAGACTTCTGGTCTACTAGGTGATTAATTTCAACTGCACTTATTTTTGTATAATATAAACCTAGAAGAGAGTGAAGGCAGCTTTTCTAATACACATTTCTTTCCAGAAATTATATTTGTAATTAATAAATATTCTCCATTTGTCTCATTCATTGTCTCGATATGATATCCATTTCGGCGGATATCTTTAAAACTTAATAAATTTCGTCGAGACTTGGGAGAAAGTAGTGCATTATTTATGACAAATTTGCTTCCATTAGGAAGGAATATAGTGGCTCTTCCGGAGCTTACTATTAATTTAGCACTACTACTTATCGTATTTACATTTGTTTCTCCCAATTCTAAATTGGAGAAGTACTCTCTACTTTTCAAGATAGTGTGAGTAGTAGCACTATCAATGAGACAAAGGTTATCACCATTATTTGATCCCAAATGTTTGGCACTCATTTCTTCAGGAAATGATAGAAAAATAACAAATAAAACATATCAATAAATTGAATAAGCTTTTATTATTCATAAATGAAAATTACATGAAAAATGCAGAAATAAAAATTAAAATAATAGAGTATCGAAATGACATAATTAAATTGCATCATTAAAGAAGTCAGCTACATCTAGGTGTGGATCAAGTGTCATATCAGCATCATTGTTGTCCTAGACATATTTTGATCAATAATATTTGTCTCGACATCTTTGTCTTTCTTTTTGAGTGATGCTTGATAGAGGTCAGCGAGGTGTTTTGCCGTACGATAGCTACCGGACCAATGACCTTCCATGCCACACCTGTAGCATTTTTCTTCATAATTTTTCTTGTGATTCGGCTTCTAGGGATCATTTTGTTTTTTGCCATGATTTTTATCATTGTGGTAAGGTGCATGTCTGCCACGACCGCGACCACGGCCACATCCACGGGCTCCTCCACGACCACGTCCACGATCACGTCTAGAATTTGAAGATTGAAGTCACATTCACTTCAGGGAATGGACTAGTACCAGTTGGTCAGGACTCATGATTTTTGAGTAATAATTCATTATTTTGTTCAGCCAGTAAAAGACATGCAATAAGCTCAGAATATTTTGTAAATCCTTTCTCTCGATATTGCTGCTGCAAGAGCACGTTTGAGACATGAAAGGTAGAAAATGTCTTTTCCAACATGTCCTCATCAGTTATATTTTCACCACATAATTTCAACTGAGAGGTGATTTTAAACATGGCTGAATTATATTCGCCAATAGTTTTGAAATCTTGTAGTCGTAGATGGAGCCAATCATACCTGACTTTTGGAAGGACAACCAACTTCAGGTGGTCGAACCTTTCTTTCAAATTAATCTAGAGCTCAAGTGGATTCTTGATCGTAAGGTACTCAGATTTTAATCTTCATCAAGATGATGACGGAGAAAAATCATGGCTTTGGCACGGTCTTGGCTTGTTGCATCATTGTCTTTGGCTATAGTCTTGTCCAAGACCCATGGATTCGAGGTGGATTTCCACGTCCATTGTCCATGATAAGTAGTTTTTGCCAGAAATATCAAGAGGCATGAATTCTTGTTTTGCAAGGTTAGCCATAAAGAATATGAAAATGAATTAAGAGAGAAATTACCTCAAAATTTGACAAGAATTCCCAAGTAGAGTCCAGTGATTGATCCAACACCGGTAGAGTCTCGTGCTGATAACGTGTTATAAAACTAATGCTAATATAATATTGGATCTATCGTAGGACACTATGCTAATAAATATAAGAAACTAAATGAACAAAAGCAGAGAGAGAAAATAGACAAGAGAGAGATTCTTTATTTACTCAAATGAGTTCTGTGTGTTTGATACAAGAGGGGTTGACCCCTATTTATAGGAGAGTACAGGAGAGTTTAGATTACATCAAATAACTATGAGATAATGATAAGATCTCATCAGTAACTAAAAGATAATGATAAACTATTATCCAACTTGAGAGATAACGATAGAGTTTTATCGCTTAAAGGTTTGAGATAATGATAGACATCTACCATCATTATCTAATTATCTCGTATCAAGAAAATGAAATATTAAGGCAAAAGGAAACTTTAGGGTCCAATTGAACCAAATCTAATTACACTGATTCCTGGCCAGGGTTTTAACTTGTACGATAAAATGTAGCCCGATTCTCAATGGACCTTTGGACAAATACTCCTTCCAGACTCTCTCAGTTGAACGCCTTAACCCCTCAAATCCACAGTGTTTTCTCTCCTGTTTCGGTCGGCGCAGTTTCCGGCAGTCGCCGGTGTTCCGTTTTCTTCTGTCCTACCCTCAAAGGGACTAATATCTCCATTGAATCTGACCCTTCTATTTGTCTATATCCCGCCAGCTTGAACCCTCTCTAAACCCTACCATTTCAACCAAGACAAAACTGGCCGAGAAATGCTGCGTAGAAAACTAGCTTCACTATCATCATCACAAATTTGCAATATTTGGAACAAAAACACCAAACCCATTTCCGACATTATCCCTATTAAACAACCTCCTTTTCTTCAACTTTACCAGACCATTATAAACAATGGAGTTTTGAGGTCTTACTCTAGTACTGATTTTCATCAGTATCGGGGTTATTCTAGTCTTTTGGCCTTGAATGATCTAAGAGACAACAAGGGATCAAGAAAGCAGAAGACCCGGAAAGGCCGGGGTATCGGATCGGGCAAAGGGAAAACTGCAGGGCGGGGACACAAAGGGCAAAAGGCTAGAGGGACTATGAAGTTCGGATTTGAGGGTGGCCAAACCCCACTTCGTCGCCGTCTGCCCAAACGCGGCTTTAAGAACCCTTTTAGCCTCACATTTCAGGTGGCAATACTATAAATGTAATCTCACATGTGGTTACAGTTTATGCTTCTGTCTTTTAATTGCCATTAGCTTTTATCATTAAGTTTTTATTAGCTAAATAAGGTTTATTAGTAGTATTTATCTATTTATGTTTATGATTGTTTTATTTTTTCTCGGAGCTCTAATTGGTAGAGATGCACAAGTTTGGGTTATCTATTACGAAGTACTGTAAAAAAAAAAATGCACTGCTAAATTGATGCAGGCAGCTAAAAGCTTAAGGAAATCCAAGATTAAGGATTTCCATATTTTTACTCAATTCTCAAGGCACTTTTTCATAGGAAAAGAGGTTTGCTAGGAGTTGGATTATGGACCTTTCGTTCGGTTTATATCATTTAATTTTTATGAGTTTTAGATATTTCCTAAATCATGGTAGTCAGGGGTATGTTGATAATTTACATTTTTTCTACAGGAATGTCTTGATTCGCGTATATTACCATTTTTTCCCTAGTCGAATAAGGGAGTGGTCTTGGTTTGTTATTAGTAATATAATTAGGAAAGAAATGTTATTCATATAGGGGATAAAAGATGAATCTTTATCACAATAGGATTTATCTTAGGAACCCATAAAATAGCATCTCTCCTACAAGAGAAATCAATTGTCAGCTAAATAAAAATTTTCTGTACACATTGTTTTCTTAAGGATTTTGTGATGCAATATAGCCTTGGTTGTGATGCTAAATGTGCTAGAGTGATTCCTAGAGTTCATTAATTTATTTACCTTCTCTACTTTGAGTTTTCAGCAGTTTTCTTCTGATTTTCTTGCCATATTTGCTTAAGCTTTGTTTCCTTGCTCATTAAATTGCTATTTCCTGTGATTCTAATCGATTTACCTATCTATTGATCCTACCAATAATTTGTGCTGTGTCAATTTGGTAATTAAAGAGCTAAAATTTAGATTTTTTTCCTACTGTGTTAGCTGTCCATGACTATGGACATTCCTTATTTTGATGTGTTATTCATCCTAGAATATTCCATCGTTGGCTTGATTCTTTGGATTGCTTTTTTAAATATCACATTCTAATTGATTTTGGGATGATTACATTTGCAAAGGGGATTCTGTTTGGGTTTGCTAATGTAGTATGCTAGAATGAGTAATGGGATATGCTATGGAGGAAACAGATTTTTGTATATGGTAAGACATGCATGAAAAACTCTTGCTTAAAGTATCTGTCTTGTTATCATTAGGGGTGGCAATTTCTGACACGACCCGAAAACCCGACACGAACCTAACACGAAAATAGCAGGTTTGGGTTGGGGGATTTTGGGTTCGCGGGTTGGCGGGTCGGACCCGACTGACTTGATAAAAAAACAGGTCGGGTTCGGGTTGACCTGAGTCGGGTTCGGGTCGACCCGCGAACCCGAAAAAAAAAAAAAAAACTCTAATATTTTGTAACTTTGTTTCATCCATTCACATTCAAACATAACAAATTTCACTCATTGGATAATTAATCAAGTAAATTGTAAGAAAAAGTAAGAATTTTACCTAGATTTATGAAGAGTAAATTATAAGAGGAGTTAAATGTATGTTAATAAGTAACTTTAATATTAATGTGTACAAAAAATGTGATTGGATCATTTTTTTTGTATGTGTTTTAATCTCTTTTCTTTGCTCTTTTCTTTTTATTCTTCTTCCTTCTTTTTTTTTTTTTTTCCCGGGTCGGCGGGTCGACCCGCCAACCCGTTTCGGGTCGTGTTCGGGTTGGCTATTTTCGGGTTGGCGGGTCGGGTTCGGGTTGGCAGGTTGGCTGTTATATTTGGGCCTCAACCCGACCCGCCAACCTGACCCGTTGCCACCCCTAGTTATCCTCATAAAAAAATTGTTAGACGAGTTCTATGATCTCAAACAAGGTAATATGAAGCATAAGACTATGTGTTATGGGTTTGACAATTTCTCAATTCAAGGCTGGTTCAAGAGAGGATATTAAGCAAGATTTACAAGGGAAGAGAAATTATCATATTGAAGATGCCTGTCAAAGTGCTATGGATGCTGAACTCTGGTTAAGGATTTTGAAATTCATCAATAGTGGATTAACAGCAAAAGGCCAAGTAACTACATGAGGAGCTACAGAGCCTAAAGTTTCTGGACAGCCAATCTTGCACGAACCAGATTAGGTTGAGAAGCCATTTAAACAAGCACAACGAGTTCTTCATTGATCATCCAACAACCAGAGGGGTAGGGAGCGAGAATCTGACTTCTAATCCTCTGGTAGAATCTGAAAATTATTAAAAAATTTTGCTGTTGATCCTGAACCCACAAGTTCAGTGTTACCTTAATGTTCAAAATTTGCTTAAGGATATCATTGAGCTTGGCAAGAGGGAAATAGAAGTAGTTCTTGAGAGTTTTGGAGGGTAAGTCTTAAGTAGAAGTAGAAGAGGAATTTCTTGTGCAGAAATTCTATAAACTCAGTTAGAGGATGATATTGCTTCAGCCAAGGAGTTCATGACCATCATGCTGAATGAGTCCAAGATGAATAAAATTTGAATGAAGTCCTTAAGAGAATCAAAGGTTGAGCAAGTTCCGAAAGAAAGCCAAGATGAATTTTCTTTTGTTTGCTCCAACAATCGATTGTGTTTTCAAAGAATGCTGCAACTTTCAAACTATGACATACCAAATTTTTCTGCTCCTCCCGCTGGTGAAGGGAAAAGGAATATTTTGTGGTGGTTTTTATGCTTCTATTTCGTGCAGATTCTTTATTCTCCAATTCTTTGACTTCTAGGTCGAGGTTTTTGTTCCCAGTCAAGGGGATTAATGAAGACTAAAGGCTCAAGGAAATCCAAGATTAAGGCCTTCCAGAATTTACTCAAGTATTAATTAGGCACTCTTTCATTGATAAATAGTTTTGCTAGGAGTTGGATTAGTTTTTTAAAATGGTATGTGTTTTAGTTTATATGAGAAGTTATTCAATGGTTGAGTTTTAGGCATTTCCTCAATTGTAGTAGTCAGGGATATTTTAGTAATTTAGCATTTTTTGCAGTAATTATTAGATTTGCACCATGTATTACTATTTTTGTCCTAGTCAAATAAGGGAGTTGTTTCTAGTTTATTTTTAGTAATAGAATTAGGAAAGGATTTTTTTTCCTGTAGGAAATAAAGGATGAATCCTTATCACATTAGTATTTGTCTTCGAAATCTGTAAATAAGCGTCTCTCCTACAAGAGAAATCAGTTTTCAGCTTAAGAAATATTTCCTGCAGGCAATGTCAGTTTTTTGAGGGTTGTACGATGCAATCTAGCCTTGGATGTGATGCCCAAAGGGTACCTAGGAGTGATTCCTAGAGTTCTCTAATTTATCTTCCTTCTTTATTTTGAGTTTTCAGCAGCTTTCTTTGACTTTCTTGCCATATTTACTTAATCTGTGTTTCCTGTAATTTTTTGCTCATTAAATTGCTATTTTCTGCGATCCCTAAGTCCTAAGAAATCCTTCTACCTATCTATTGATCATACCAATAGCTTGTGCTGCGTCATAAATGTACCAAAAAAAGTGTGTATTTGCAAGTGAACTGCTCAAAGTTGTAACTTATCCATGAATTAGGCCTATGTGCCCTTTTCACAAAATTTTCCCTTTTCTGATTTATGCCTGGTTAGTACCAGATGTTAGTAAGTTATGTTTGTGGTAAGTTTACTGATTATTGATGTGTAGTTAATTGTCTATCACTTTTGAGGTGGAGAATTGGAAGTTCTATTTTTTGTTTGAAAGGTGATGAGTTGTTACGCATATTTGTGATTTTTAAAGCAATTCAGGGCAACAAACTTGACAAGATGTATTGTGTGTGTGGAACTATTTGAGTAGACGGAAATTAAGTGGTTTAGCATGTGATTTGAACTACTTAGACATTGTTATGTTGAATAAGAAAGTGAATAAGTTTAGGATGTGCGTCTCAGATGAAAGAGATGTGATGGTGACTCTGCAATTCACCCATGAATCTCAGTCAATAAACGTGTGCAGTAATCTAATGTGATGTTTTATTATCCTTTGTGTGGATGAGAAGTACCTTTTTAGTAACTTGGATACACAATTGCTAGGCAGTGAATTCTTCATCAAAGATTCTATGGTATCTTCTCAGTTTGGGCTGATGTAAAATGTCTTTTAATGGGAAACATTTTGCTACTTATGAATTTAGATTTCTTCTCTTGTTGCCCCTAGCGGAAATTTATGATGTACTCTGTGTACGAAGAATATTGATCATTTTAATCAAGTAATATTGTTTCTTAACACTAGCACTTAAGCACAAAGAAAACAAAACACAGACCTAGTGCTTTTTATTGTTTGAAGCAAGCAACCATAATAAAGTGCAGTTAATTTGATATGAAGATACTCAGAACATGTGACTTTATGTCCGGTTCTGTAAGTATCCACCCTCTTCATTGTCATTACTTGACTTAATTGCCCATTACATCCCGTGTGTCATATGCTGATGTGACTTATTTGGGAGCGGAGATCCCATTGCAATGTCCATGATCAGGAGTTGGCATACCTATGGATAATTTTCTTGTCTAATTAACAATGGTAGCTTAATCAATGATGAGTGGAATTTAAGTGTCATTGGAAACACTTCAACATTGGTCTTAGCTTGATCACTTTCCTCATTGTAGTGGTGGGAAATCAACTGTTGCTAGTAACTGTGATAGTGAAATTTAACTAGACTTGGAGAATAGAATGCTAGCCTTAGTAGACTGATTACATTAATCTGATTTGATAAATTTTTCTTAAGAATGCATGTGGGGCTTTTGTTTCCTAGATAAAAATAAGGGCAATGCAGATCTATATAGCAGGCAGCTGCACATGTTATGTTGATGGTTACTGCATTCATTTTAAGGGAGAATTCAGTGAAGGAAAAAGTTTATTGAGAAATAGTTATTCCTTATGGAGACTTTGATGAAGCAGAAAGCTTGCAATTCACCATCTTTGTTTACTTCAACCATCACTCTGAATAGTGAATGAACTTTTGACCTAAGTATAATAAAAAGTACGCATGTTGACCCACCTTTTCTTTAGGGAGAAAAGAAAAACCACCTTGTGATTTTTTTTCTTTTAAAAGCCCAATTCTCAAATTGGCCAGTTTTTGTGAATTATTTCATTCCATGATAATTAGTGAGCAATTTTAGAGCTTTCCCACATGTGATTGACACCTGTGTTAAAAGGTGATGACGTGAGGTCATATGCTTTGAAGTTTGCCATTGATTCCAAGGGATTAACTCGAGACGTCTGGTGGAGACTTGATAGAGGCAGAGGGGGTTTTCTGTGGAGCGGCTAATTGTGTTGAGATAGGAAAGTATGCCTACTGTGATTTAACTCCTGTGCCAATAAAAGCTTGGGGAGAAAAATGGGATTAGATTTGTAAGTAGTAGCCAGGCAAGGCAGTGGCCACATTCTGCACAGCTTTGGGCATTTCTAAATTCTAATATTTTAAACGAAAATAACAGTTAAAAGCTATAACAAGGTGAAATTTTTAACAGCCCAGAGAATCATGAAAGGACATGCAATTAATATATGGTGTTAACCGATAATTTCTCTTATTGTAGTCTTGTGTTTGAATTTGTTGGGAAGAATTGGTAATCAAAGAAAGTTTTGCTGTAACGGTGACAATTCCTTGTGTAAAAAAACTGTATTAAGTTAAACTTTTTTTTTTTTTGGCAAAACCCCGTAAAGGGGGAGGGATGCCACCCCTAAGTTTTTATTAATAAAATAAAATAAATACAAATAAGATAGAGGAGGGCATAAACCTAGCCTCTACCCAATTCATGTTGGAATGCAGAAAGCAATAAAGAAAACTGAAATAAGGAATACTAATTCCCTTTACAACATGCATGATGAACTCTAAGATGTGGAATACTAACACTATCCAAATGAAGCAATGACCTACACTGACGAGGAAGTTGCTGAACATCACTGGTCACAAAATCTGATTGAGTATCCCAAGTAGAAAGAAATTCAGCAGCACGAT
The DNA here is from genome assembly GCA_024721245.1 of Mitragyna speciosa. NCBI lineage: Eukaryota > Viridiplantae > Streptophyta > Magnoliopsida > Gentianales > Rubiaceae > Mitragyna > Mitragyna speciosa. The sequence goes on along the minus strand of CM045558.1, from coordinate 10,972,476 downwards.
TCCCTTCCCTAAAAATATGCCGGATTGTTCCATTTATGCTAGAAAGAAGATGACGAATCAGAAGAATGGTTCGATAGAGAGGCCACTTAACCACCATGTTTCTTCCAACCATCTGAGCAAGCTTACAGAGACATGTTCTTCAACTTACACCAAAGAGAGAGCTGCTTTGTTGCATCTTTCGTCGAATGTCATATAGGCAGTCACCTTTGAACTCAAGTGGCAGCTGGGAACAAGGTGCAAGCTTCAACCTCTGTAACCTGAACAACAGTTAAATTTGCTTGCACATTCAACAGCAACACTCCCAAGCTAAACATCATCTAGAATCTAGTTACGAGCCAGCTTACTGCTTCTTTGGGGTGGAGAAGTAATCTGGTGCTCTGAACTTTTGAACTTGGTTTTCGTTCTTTTTCAATGCTTTTTGATTGGATTACTCGGGGCTTTCACACCTGTACCCTGGTGTTATGGAAGTTCACCAATAGTTCCTGGAGAGAGGTCTTAAGTTCAGAGTCTTATGCATAAGAGGACATGGACTTTCCTTGCATACCTCAAAGTCGTAACTGAGACATTGGGAAACCTCAGTGCACAATCCTGGAATACCTAGATCTTGTCTCCACTTCTATTTATGCAAGATTAGTGGTTGATGGTTGCATATTGCATCCCTCTATTTTTTTCTTATTGTTATACCATGCATTATATACAGCTTGTTCTGAACATATGTTTTTGTCACTCAAGACCGTTTTATGTATCTGACAGCCAGTTGGCTTAGGCAAGATTGTGAAATTAATCAATGCTGGGAAGATAGACTCATCAGAGTTGATCACAATGAAAACTCTGAAGGTAAGTATAAGACATAAGAATGAATTCCATTTCAACTAAATCTTGATTTGATCTTATATGGCTTACTGTCAAAGGATGCTGGAGCAGTAGGGAAGCAGATAGGAGATGGCGTTAGACTGATGGGACGTGGTGCCGAACATATTGAATTGCCCATTCATCTGGAGGTAAATCTGTTAGGATCATAGTTGCCTCTTGATATCATTATTTTGCATTACTAATTATTTTTTCATGTGTATTTATTGTATTCTGGTTTCTTTTTCATAACGTCAACTTTGTGCAATCACGTCATCCTTTTGTATGTTGGCCTCCGTTTTGGAGGAGTTGCATATCAGTGACTTGGACTTAATGGATGGATAGTTGCAAACTAGTTATGTTTTTTCCTTGTGCTTGGACCTTGGTTATAATGGGATCTAAATTCAACTAGTAACTCATTGCCAGGGGGATTGATACATGGATGTTCATTAATTGAATTGTTTTTATCAAATTCTTGATTCCATGTATGCTAGTCATATATGCTTAAATTACACGAACTTATCATGAACAAAAGACATTTAAATTGTCCTGAATTAAATGACTCTCCTATATTACCTGCTTTAGACGCTGACATTTAACCTATAGTAACACTTACGAGTGTGCAACTTCAGGTTTCAAGAGTGACCGTTAGGGCAAAAGAAGCTGTTGAAGCGGCTGGTGGATCTGTGAGGAGAGTTTATTACAACAAACTGGGATTGAGGGCTCTGCTCAAGCCTGAGTGGTTTGAGAAGAAGGGCAGATTGCTTCCTAAAGCAGCAAGACCTCCACCAAAACAGAGGGACAAGGTCGATAGCATTGGACGTCTGCCTGCCCCAACCAAACCTATTCCTTTTACGAATGAAGAAAAAGAAACAAGATCTGCCTCTCCTACCTGATCTTTTTCCTTATGTTCAAGCATTTTTTAGAATTTTGGATTTCTGTTTAGAATTCCGATAATGTCATCATAAAGTAACGTCCTTTTGCCTGTTTGCTGGAGGTTTAGAGCATCGGAATCTTTTTTAAACATGAAGTTATAGACTTGGACGTCTGCCTGCCCCAGCCAAACCTATTCCTTTTACGAATGAAGAAAAAGAAGCAAGATCTGCCTCTCCTACCTGATCTTTTTCCTTATGTTCAAGCATTTTTTAGACTTTTGGATTTCTGTTTAGAATTCCGATAGTGTCATAATAAACTAACGTCCTTTTGCCTGTTTGCTGGAGATTTAGAGCATCGGAATCTTTTTTAAACATGAAGTTATAGACTCGTTAATAAAAGCAATCTTCTGGCTTAGGTTTTGAAACTACGCTCATTCATTTACCTGAAAAATTGTCGTGTCAAGGGTTACTAGTTCAACTGACCAATTGTAGTTGATTTGTTATCGACTGTTGATGTCATAAATCCATCATAAACATTAGTTATTCCCTCCAACCTATAAGTATAGGTTTATTTTCTTTTTGTATCTATCTTAAATTATAAGCCTATTTCTTCTTTTAAAGAGTAGTTAGGTAGTAATTTTACTAATATGCTCATATTTAATGCACATTGAAAAATTAAAGTACTTAAAATTTCAAGAACAATATAGTAATATATGTCTTTTATTTTGAATGGCTGGTGATATTGTTAGAGCAAAATGAGTTGTCAGAGCAAATTTTACCCTTAAATGACAATTTTGCCCATTTTTGTTACTTGCCTCGAGGCTAACTCCATTGGTCCTCATCTAATCCACATGCCAGCCATCTTCCTCTCTTACGTCTCTGTCTCTCTCTCTCTCTCTCTATTAGCCATCAATTCCCCTTTTTCTTGAATTCTTTTTTTGTTTTTCCATATGCCTCTTCTCCACTCCTAAAATCATTTTAAATTTGGGTGTTTGATTTTCTTTTTGTTTACTAATAAAATTTTCTATCAATTCACTGCCATCCTCAAATCAGTATGAATCCCAAACTTCTCTATTTCTTAGTATTTAATCATTTTCCTGTGTACTAACAAACACACAAAACCTAGAATAAATAATTATACCATGAATACTGACATAAAAAATCCTAAAACCAATTTCCATAATTCTTTCAAAACAGTGATGAAATTTAATTTTTTAAGCTAAATAATAAAAAATAAATGAAAACCCAAAAGGTAAAAAAATTCCAATACTTAGTTGTTAAAAACCATTCAATTCTTGGCAATTGTAAACAATTATACTAACAAAGTAGTTAAATTGATACTTTTCCTAAAAAGTTTGAGATTTGTATTATCAGATAAATTGATACTTTGCCTAAAAAGTTTGCAATTTGTACTATGAGAGGTGGGGGATGGGAGAGGGAGAGAAATTTTGGACGGATTATTGGTTGCAGATTTGAAAGGGTGCCAGAAGGTCAATGTTTTAAAAATCGGACCGGTCAGTGAACTGGAAGGGGGTCCAGTTCAGGGTCGGACGAGGTTCAATGTTTTTCTTTTTTTAAAAAAAATAAAAACTGTTAATTATTGAACTTATCTCCTGCTTTTGTTTAATTATTTCTTCTCCATTACAAAATAAAATAAGAAAGTTGAAAAAGGTAAAATAAAACAAATTCTATGGACAAATATGACAAACCTATCTATTGTTGTTAACTTAACGAGCCGCAACCTAAGAACTAAATTCTATATACATTCCACCCTATTGAACAAATTAACCCATTACTTGGTTGAATATTTTCAAATATACAAGTTAATGAATCTACTGTATTTGGTAAAAAATTTATAAAATATTCTACGGTTCTAACAATTGAATTAACAAAGAAAATGACTATTACAAGTATAAAAAATATAATACCTATAAAAAGCAAGTGTATCGGATGAGACAAGTACTTTAAAATTTACCACTAAAGTACATTATTATATTTTTAAATACTTTAAATTACAATCTTGAACATTCTAAATTGTTAAATCATACTTGTTACTTGTTTGACATTTTCTACTCCTTTAATAGCATCAAGACTTATTTTTTGAAGTAAAATTTAAATTTATTTTTAATACCAAATAATATAATCAATTGACTTTGTACATAGGCTGGTTCAAATAAGTGTTTTTTTAATTAAAAATTGTCCTTTTAAGGTTGGTTCGCATATTCAAATCATTTTTCAAAATTTAGTTTGATTATCTTATTATCAGTTTAGATCTATTTTATTTTTTTATTTTTTCTTTTTTTACATTTATTTTTGCATGACCTAATTAGAGGTAATGTCTAGCAATTTTTTTATCAAGGAATTGGTTTTTAGGCTTTAACTTTAGACGTATTTCTTCCAAAGAAATTTTATTTTTGACATATTGGACTATTGAGCGAGTTGATTTGGACTCTATACAATAGTCTCAAAAATAAAACTAACAAGTAAATCTATTTACTCATTAGTTCTTAATTTAATCCATTATGTTCACTTTATATATTTTTTTCAGTATATCATATATCTATCAAGAGAAGGTGGATATGTGGTATTATGATAATTGGAATCAATATATCGCATAGAAAAATAAGATTTAATAATTTGACATGATTTTTAGTTTTTTCTAATAAAGAAAATAACTTTGTATCCACTTACTTTGAAGATGTCCATATTTTCTTATTATTGAATAATGATTTATTTACTTTACTTCTTAATTCATATATTTAACCATAATTCAAAAATCTAAATAATAATTTACAAAAAAAAATTAAACTTTTAATTATGGGAATATTTTAGGTATAAATGAATAATTAAACAATTTAGATAAAAAGATTAATCTTAGCAGGAGAGATTTTAGTAAAAGTTCATCAAATATTTCTTTAATATAATGAATTTGGGTGCCAAACTAAATGGGTAAGAATTAATTAATTTAATTAAACATGATTGATGAAGGAAATTAAGAAAATAAAAAAGTAATAATCAATTAAATTCATTAAACATGATTAATGGAAACAAGGAACCTAAAAAAGTAAGAATAAGTTAATTTCATTAAACATAATTAATAAAGGAAATGAAGAAGCTAAAAATGTAAGAAACATTAATTTTATTAAATATGATTGGTTAAGAGGGGGAAGAAGAGAACTTACCAAAAAAAGAGGGGGGGAAAAAAAGAGGGGAAAGAACAAACAGATTATATTTATATAGATATTACTTTAGAAATCACAACAGCAAACTTGGTCCAGTGGTGTCTGCACTTGCAAGTGCAAATGGGGGATCTCGGGTTCGAGTCCCCCCATATGCACCAACTCAAAATCATTAAAAAATATTTTTAAAAGTAACAAATTCAAGAACCGCTGGTCCACGGTTCGATCGGTTCTTGACCGTTTGATTGGTTCTTGACGATTTATTGATATTTCCAGCTTTTATGGAGAACCGAATCGGAACAATGGCCGGTTCACAGTTCAACTGGTCGAACTGATCGGTCCGGTTTGATTCTCAAAACACTGCAAAAGGTGGGGAGACTTGAAAGGGATGAGGAGTGGCTGTAAACCTATTTTTTGGACTTGGAAATATTTAATTGGATTAATCGTCATAATTAAGGGGGGGCAAAGTAGTCCTTGAATACAAAATTTACTCTGGCAACTACCTTTTACTTTGACAATATCATCACCCCTTTTGAATGAATGATCTAAAGTTAGTAAGGGGTATTTGAAGAAAGTATGAACAAGAAATTATTATTGTAACCACATTAACTACATTTCTTAATTTGTGTGAAAAAAGAAACAGCCTATATTTATGGGACGAAGAGAGTATATTCAAAATACAATCTTAAATTTGTTATGATGTTAATGTAAATTATTCGATTCTAAATTCCACCATCTAAATGATATCTAGATTTTAAATGAAAGTGCTACTTATTAAAAGATATAAAAAAATAAAGGACAAAGAAAATTTATTAAACATATGTAAATATATTTATTTGCATGTACATATGTTTTTTTGCAAGGAGAGTTAGGGAGATAAGTGAATGCGTGTGAGTTATTAGGAGGTAGTGGGAAGTGGGAGGAAAAGACTACGTTGCAACGGATGTGGGAAGTATTTATTATCAAATTAGTTGAAGACAAATTTAATTTAGATGTATCTAAACGCTTGTTTGATAATGTGTGAAACTTAAGTGTTGAAAATATTAAATTCCTAAATTGATAGAATTATATATGTTTAATAATTAATTAATTTAGGGAATGAATAGAAGGTCGAGCAGTTAGAACTTTATGAGTTCATCTCAGAGGTCGGGGATTCAAATCCTAGCGACACTATTCGCCTCTCCAATGTAATAGTATATGTTTAATAAAAAAATAATAATAATTTATTTAAGCTCTAAATTTAGAAAAACTCTCAGCTTATTAATATAATAAATTTATATTAATAAAATGAAATAGTTTTATAATAGTGTATGTAAGAGAAAGGAAGAGAGAGTGTGGGTGTATTTGTGTGTGAAAATGTATGTGAGAGAAAATATTACATGTGTATGCGTTTATGTGAAAATGTACACATGAAATAATGATTATGTGCAAAAGTGCAAGATGAAAAAAAAATGTATGTGCGTACATGGGTGCATGAGACAAAATATGGATGTGAGAAAAATTAGTATACTTGTGCATATATGTCTCTATGAGAAAGTGTGTTTACACACACACACACACACACACAAAGGGAGAGACTCTGTGTGCACACACAAGTGAGAGAGAAAAAGAATGTGTGTATCTATGTGAAAATGTGTGTATTTTTTTTATCAATCGCTATTGTATTATAAGTTTGTTACCTCACACAAATGGGGTGAGGCTCCCAATGGTATGTTGGGTGAAGCTCCAGACTATTTGTCATACACAATTTGGGAGTATAACTCCCCAAAATTTACCTAAATCCCCCCTCTCTTAAAACTCCCTAACTGCTGCAAGTCCTGAGATTTGATCCCAGGACCTACAAGGTCTCCTCCAGACCACTGGCCGTTAGCCTAGTGGCTGTGTGTTTGTGTGGATGATAGAAGGAAACTTTATGCATTTTTATATGTGAGAGATAAAGAACATGTGTGCATGTTTACAAGTGTGAGAATATTTGTTGTTGTGTTTATTATGTGCGCAAAAAATATATATATATGTGTGTGTGTGTGTGTGTGTGCGTGCAAGTGTCTGTGTGAGAGAATGTGTGCACAAGTGTGAGGGTGTGAGGGTGTGTGTGTGTGTTGAGAGGGGGAGGAAAGAGGGAAGAGCGTTTGCATGTTTTCAAAATTTAACAAATTAAGTAAAAATTTTTTAATTAAAAATTTGTATAGAAATTAAGTAGTGATTAATGTATTAAGTGATAAAGAAATTCTATTGTCAAGCATGCTGAATTTGAAAAACTCTAATCAATTAATTTTCAGTAATATGTTGAGTTATCAAACACTCCCTAAAATAGTTTAATAAAAATCTTATTCTTTCACAAATGAATTGTATAGGTGGCATGGTGGCAGCTGTGCCTATCTTTAAACCTGGTTATCAACGTTCAAATTTAAAGGTATCTAAATGTTTCAAAAATTTTGTCGATTGCACAGAGGCAATAAATTTCAAAACTTTAAGCCAATTGCACTAAGACAATAAACTGACTAGTTCACCATTACATGTTTTAGTTTGTTTATCCGAGTTGCAAGGAATAAAATAATATTTAAGTCATTACCAAATAGAGCGATTGATCGAAAAAGTATAAAATGCATCACGTGGCAAGTGAATTCCAAAATTTTAAGCCAATTGCACTAAGGAAATAGATCAACCAGATCACCATTAATTGTTTTAGTTCATGTATCCGAGTTGCAAGGAATAAAATAATATTTAAGCCATTACAAAATAGAGGGGTTGGCCGGAAAAGTATTAAATGCACTATGTGCATTATCACATGGTGTAGTTGAACTAATAATTTATCGTCACGTGGCAATGATCAGCCACACATTGTATTTTTTGGTAATATGTGATTGGTTCTAGTACACTACGTAGCATATTACATGACGTACGTGGTATACTTAATACCTACTAGGGTTAACCAAACTGGTCGACGATTTAATACCGATTGTGCTCAGGTGGAACCAAACTAGAAAATCCTACATTGACTAGGTTCAGTACCCTATATGTAGACCTTGTAGTCTAAGAAAAAGTCATATAATTATTTTTATATCACTTTCTTATCTCAGCATACATCACAATGCTTATGTAGCACTTTTTAGATCACAAGGTCTACAAGTGGGTCATAGATCTAGTTTATCTAAAAACCTCCCAAGCCAAGCCAAGCCAATGGCAATTTCTATAAATAACGACAAAAATAAATTTATTTTAAAAATGATAAGATTGGCGGTGTTATTTCATATATATAAAGCGACAATTAACAGATTTTTTTTCAAAAAAGGCAGTGTCTTATTGGTGATGTAGTTATTTGCATTCTGTTCTCCAAATTCTTTTTTTTTAAAAAACAGTATCGCCGCTAGTGAATGCTGCAACAAGGCATATTTCGGTCCCTTTTTGGCATCACGTGGGTATCGTAAAAGTGTGTGCTATGTGGACTTTTGTTATTTTGTTGCTTCGGAGTTGCATTGTTAGTCTTTATACGCGATTTATCCAATTTGCACACTATATTTGATTTCCTGTTGATATTCAATAATAATAGCATAAATTTCTTTCACTAAAGGAAACCTCAATAGCCAAATTTTATACGACAAAATCAACATTGTCTCACTTTATTGGAAGGGTCAATCACTAGTATGCATCTCTTGTGAATCCCGTAATTGTCGCACATCAAAAATAAAATCGTTTTAAAGCTTTCTTTTGGAAAACGTGAGTGAAAAAACAAGTTTTTGTGGAAAAAGTGTTTTTAGAAAATATAATTTCTTTACTTTTGTAAAACAAAATTAGGCTGGGACTTTAGAAATGCAACAGTTTTGGTCAAAATTTTGAAAAAAGAGTTTTGTAAAAAATAGAGTCGCCACTTGGTAATGAGTTCAAGTATACCAAGTAAAAAAAAACAATTTTTTTAAAAAAAATGTTTGAAAAAACCTTTTTTATGACTCTAGGTTTTTGAAAAATAAGAGAAAAGAGTCCTAAATTCACATTTGAAGAAAGAGAATGGAAAGGTTTGCACCTAAGATAATCTTTCTTCCTAGTCGAGGCTAGTGGTGAGGTTTAATCAAAATTTTTCTAAAATACCCCTAAAATTTTATCCCATTTGGATATGACTAAATGAATACAAATCCTAAACCTACTAGGATGTTGGGAGGGACAGAATATCCCTTTGAGTCGTGATTGAGATTATCGTATTAATTGCAAAAGTCTGAAATGATGCCTTGAAGGAGTTACGAGTGTAAATGCAAAAATCAGATGCAAAAATAAAAGGAAAATATAGTACAGATAATAAGTGATCGAAAAAAAGAACGGAATGCAACATAATGGGTATATGGGACTGAGACCATGATTAACTGTTCCTATTTTTAGAATGGTGAACGGTATGCTAAGGCTTAGACAAGGCCAAACTTGCCCATTTCTTATGTTAGGATGGCGAATCTTCTAGTCTAAACACACAAATGATCTATTTACCCTAAAAGTCTATATGAGGTGCAAAAACTAAATGCCACACAATATGCATATAACAAAATAGATAATAATAGTTTTTTTTTCTTTTTTCCAAAGTCTAAGTTAGATTAATTAGACAGAGAGGCAAACCATAAACGCCAGATGTAGTGACTGAACTAAATAGATAATAATAGTAATATAAGGAAAAATCATGCAACATGGAAAAAGTTCTAAAGAAAGAAAAGTGCATGGAATGAGATGGAATGCATACAAGGGATGCAACTAGTACGAAAAAGAACCAAAGGGTCTAATGTTGACTAACCCATTTTTCACAAATTCCCCATTAGCGTTGGACTAGTGAGGAATCCACAACTAGTGTTAGACTAGTGTAGTAACATTACAAATATAACATGATTAAAAGCGTAATAGAAGTAAATAAACGTATAAAGAGCATATAAATCACATACGAGCATATAACAAAAACATGATATCTTAGATGCAACGATCCTAAGAAAAGCAGTAAAACAAATAAACACACAAGCACACAAGAAGCACACAAACCCTAACTATTACATCGGGGGGACCGGACTACAATTCAAGGGAAAAGATCAAATAACCTATCTATTTCACTTGCCTATCTAAATACAAATATTTGCTAAATAATTAAAATATGAAAAAATGTAACCTATCTATTACATTGAGTACCTAAATATAAAAAATTTGCTAACATAATAAAATGTATCTATCTATTACACTTTTCAAATGATAAAAATCGAACTCAATAGATACATAGTAATGTAAATGAAACACTCCACAAATATATAAAGCAATAAACGCATAAAGAAAACACATAAGGAAATATATAGGAGCATATAAGGAAAAATAAAAAAGTAGTGAAAGTAGCTCCCTTTGAAGACCCAGTATTAATACTTAAGAAAATAAATAAACATGTCAAGGTATCTTGATATAAATAGATAAAGCATAAAATATGTAAATACTAACAAATTGGGGGTAAAAATGTAAATTCTGTCAAACTAAGGGGATTAAAAATAAAATTGTATAGTCAAGAGGTAAAATTGAAAATTCAAACAAATTCAAGGGGTAGTGATGTAACTTAAAGCAAGTTAGGGGGTAGAATGGTGGATGCAACAAGTATGTGGTAAAATTGCAAATTATAGGACCTAATTGAAAGAACATAAAATCTGAGGGGGTCAAACCATAAAATTAAAGACCTAAAATGCATAAACAAAAATACTCCATGGCATAGTAATGATAACCAAATCTTAAAGGGCCAAGACATAAATACTTAGATTACAATAATATAAGATAATAAAATGACTAACAAATCTTAAACTAGATTAAATTAAATGATGTAAACGCACAGAAGAGACTAGCCAACAAAGCTTTAAATCTCCAAGAAAAGCAACTCCTTAACTCTTGACAAGCTCAGAACATATCCAAGTCACCAAAGACGCGGTGTTGTTTGTGCCTCATGTTCCTTCAACCTCGTTGAATTCCTCCTTCTTAAAGCAATCTAGACCCCTACAGAACAATGTGAGTAGATACCTAGTTGATAATCTAGGGATTGAATACAAACCAATTAAAAGAAAAACTCTAAGTAAGGAATTTGAACAAGTCGCCACAAGGATCACCTTTAATAAGATGTAAGAGTAGTTCTTAGAAGTAATTCTCACTTTTGAGAAAAACACACAAATTTTATTAAACTCAACTTATCATAATTGTGAACAATAACTTGCCTATACATCGGCTTACAAAACAACAATAAAGAATTCTAGAAGCTTAACAAAACTCACTAGTTGCAACTTATCACATTATGGTAACTTTGTAAGATGTTACAATTTGTAAAATAAGTAAAATACTTAACACAAAAGACTTAAAACACTGAAAATTCGTCCAAGACATCTTCAAGGGCTGGACATCCCTCATTAAGTTCAATTGGGCATCCATCTTGCGGCTTTGAAGCCCTCCAGCAAGTCCAACAACATCCAACCACTTGCATATGTCTTCCATTGGACTAAGTGATGTTCTTTGGGCCTCTTTTGGAGACAAATTTGATCCATAAACAATACATGAACTCTTGGCCTAAAATACTAGCTTGACCAATATGAACTCCAAGTCCAATAACCAATTCGAGCCCATATGTACCTTGGACAGCATGGCAAGTTTAGTCCCTTTTCTAGCTCAAAACAAGCTAAATGATCATCAAATCCATGTTCAACTTGCTTGCTTTGTGTAAACGCCCTTGGATCCCTATCACTAAATAACTAAACTAACTTAATTAAGTCAAATACTTTAACTAGATTAAAAACAAATCACAAAGGAAAACAATTAAGTAAATAATAAAAGAAATAAACCAAACCAAAAGACAATAACTAAAACCAAAGTCAAATAGAAGAACATATCCCCCAATTTGGCCATCTTCTTCAACAACCGAAAAAAGAATCCAAACTTTCCAAATCAAATCTCAAATCTCAAGTTCTCTGGTTCGAATTCAAAGTCCCCAACCCCAATCAGTTTGTTCTTCATCGAAACTCAAAACTACTCTAAACTTCAAAATTTTCTCAACCGAAAGTTTCAAGGATTCAAATCTCCAAAACTTTAGTCAAATCACTCAAAATCAAATTCTAAAATCTCAAGCTCCAAATGCCATACAAACATCAACAATATTTGCAAAGCATTCATGGTTTGAGGATTATGCCAAAAAGCAAAATGAAAGAGGGCTGGGCAATTGACCTACTTGACGGAGAGATGAAGGTCCGATGGTAACACAGGTGGCGGCGGCGATGGGGCATTGGACTGATTTGTGCTTTGATTGGGAGTATAATCTTAATTTTGATGATAACAAACTACATTATTACTAATTAAACTTGTTTAGTGTCTTGGTAAAGTGTTAAATAGGTTTTGAAGATTTTGCAAAACAAACAGAGGTGATCGGACATTCGTTCGGACGACTAGTGCATGCTTCGGCTGTCCGAACAATACTTCAAACATCATATCACTTGTCTAAAAGCACCCTAGTTTTTCTAGAAACTTTCGAACGTTTCAGCTCAAGGTTTTGGACGTTCGGTCATTTGTCTGGCATAACCAAGAAAAATTCCAGAAACTTTTGGACACAAGTTCGAACGTCCTTTCAGTTGTCCGGTACAAGTGCAAAAATCTCAGAAACTTTTGGATGATCCTTCGAACACAGCTTCGGACAGCTAGAAAACCTTCAGAAAGGACGTAACTCTTCAGCATCAATCGGATGATAATTCGGATAGCAAACATTTCCTTCAGCCAGTCGAAGTGATTACATTTAGTCAGAACTGAAGAGTTCGGATGCTGGTTCAGACGACAATCCTTGAGTTCAACCGGCCGAATAGTCCAACGGCTAGTTTTTCTGCATTTAGTGCTTGACCATTGGGAGTTAGTTATAGGCTATTTTGAAGGATGTATAAAAGCCATAACATCTGAATTTAATTGTTAATTGTTGTATTGAATATACAAAGGCAATGGAATAGCAATCTTGAGCAAGAAAATTTCATTTTCTTTGTAATAGAGTGATAGTCTTTGAGTTCTTCATTGTGAGTGCAATCCTTAAATTGTATAGTTGAAAGTTTAGCAAGCCTGCTATAAAATTTCTTAGCTCAACTAGAAGAGTATGTAGATACCAAATTTTGACATACCATTTATTTTCAAATACTAGGAGGCATGTTTGTACTTTTTGAGACAAATTATAATTTTTATTTTTCAATAATCTGGGGGGCAAAATAATAATTTTATCTGTAAATATTTTTCTATCAGCTTCTGGGGTTTTAAATTCATATTTTCATTTTTTATGTGAATTTGTTAATTTCTTATAATTTTTCTGGATTTAATTGGTATTTTTTATATTTTTATCAGCACTAGGGTAAAATGGTAATTTCGCCTCACGAATACCATTTCTGCTTTACGAATATGATATTTTTTGGGCATTTCTAATAATATCAAGTCTTATTCCTATTTTGGCCTTTTTAATTTCCTAAATTTTCTTTATTTTTTCAGAGATGATTACTATTTTTTCTATGAATTTTCATTGCCTAAGGGCAAAATCGTCATTTTACAAATTAAATTCATGTTTCACCAATTTTTGAGTCATAAATGCATTTTCTAGTGTTTTAAGCGTATTTTTAATTTTGGTAATTTTTTGAAGTCAATAGCTATTTTTCTGCAAATTTTCATTACCCAAGGGCAAAATCGTCATTTTACAAATTAAATTCATTTTTGTCAAATTTTGAGTCGAAAAGGCGTTTTCCAATGTTTTAAGATTATTTTTAATTTTTGGTAATTTTTTGAGGTCAATAGCTATTTTTCTACAAATTTTCATTGCCCAAGGGCAAAATCATCATTTTACAAATTAAATTCATTTTTGTCAAATTTTGAGTCGAAAAGGCGTTTTCCAATGTTTTACGATTATTTTTAATTTTTGGTAATTTTTCGAGGTCAATAGCAATTTTTCTATGAATTTTCGTCATCCAAGGGCAAAATTGTCATTTCACATTCCAAACTCATTTTTCACCAATTTTTGGGTCCCAAATTCGTTTTTAGGTTTTAAACATGTTTCTAAGTTTCTAACTTTTTTCGGAGTGAATTAGTGTTAATGAATTTATTATTCACATTTTTCTTGATTTTTTTTTATTATTGTGAGGGAGAATAAATTTTTTTTAAGGATAAAGTTGTAATTTTTGTAGTCAAGAGCATTTTGGTCTTTTAATCATTTCTCGGAGGTTAAGACTTGTGCAGTATAAATACCCCACTTGGGATGTTAACAAAAAAAGGAGAAAAAAATGAAAAAACCCTAAACCACATTTTGATTTTACCGTAGAAGATCAAAACACACACAAAATACCAAAAAACACACACTAAAAAAAAGAGAGAGAGAGCCGCCGTTCCTCATTTTTTTCATTTTACTGTTCATCGCCTGCAATTCCAGATTCATTGTTCATCGTCTCCTCCAAAAAACTTCACTGTTCATCATCAGGTCTTGGTTCCAACATTTGAAAGGTAAGTTCTTATTTAACTTTTCTCTTTGTTAATCTATTTTTGCTTCAGTTTCTATGGCAATCTGATTGATGGTGTTTATGTGATTAGAATTTCAATATTATAATTTTAGTTGCATTTGGATTTTCTTATTGTTGTTTCTGGGTTCTATTTTATCTTGTCCCCAATTTCCTGTTGCTGGAATTTCTCTCCATCGTTCATTTCAATCTCACCCAAACATACAATTCAGAAAGTCTTCCTACTCCCACCATTAGACCTCCACCGTCTCCTACTCCTCCACCAGTTCCTCCATCGTTGGCCAACAAACTACCCAAGTTCCATTCTCACCACCGCCTCCCTCTCAATTCATCAACCACACAACATGAAGCCACCAGTCACCGGACCATCTTCCTCCCCCTCACTGCCTCTGTAACCCCCAAACAATATCAAATCCCACTATCCAGACCTTGAAAAGTCATCGAAGATTCATCCCTGTCATCACCAAATGAACCTCCAGTACCTCAACATAAACCTGCACAAGAAAATAATTCACTCACAACACAGAAAACACAACTCACAAAAACCCACCAAGCTCCACCGCCCTCTGAAACCACCAGCAGCCCCTCAAAACCCACAGTTGTTCAAACACTCATACATACACACACGGATACACACACATCATCCATATAGCACACAAAATTTACACAGACCATTCCACTCCTTCCCAATCAACCAGAAACCATAAATTAGCCCCATACCCAGTTAACCACAAATGCAGAAAACCCCCCTTGCTCCTCTGGTGTCACACACCCAAACCTGCAATCACCATCAATTTCAACAGCCCCTTATTAAACCCCCACCTCAGTGACCAATCAACACCCCTGCTCCAATCTTCACCAGCAAATCCACCCCCAGTCACACGCAAAACCTGGTTCACAAACAGACTCAAGACCACTGCCACCAGCAAGCCCCCCTTAGGTAAGCAATTCCCAAAACCTGCAGAGAAAATAAACCAAACAAACCCACATGTATCATTAACAGCTTGCAAATTCAAACCCACCGTCACCACAACAACCTCAGAGCCATCGCCCAAATCAGCAGCTACCTAACTTCTCCTCCATTTAAATCCCACTTCAACACCACACATAACCCATCGCCACCGTTAAGCTCACACTCCATAACAGACCAAAATCATCAAATTCATAACACAAATACCAAAAACACAGTCACTCAAACACATACAATACACACACAGTCACATTCAGATTCACACACAATTGGATACAAACCAACAACCCAAATGCACTCAATTCCATCCACCACCATCTCTTCTCCCTCTCTCCACCACTACCATCAACCACCAAAACCCCACCAGGACAACTCAAAATCGTCTTCCCAAGGCCACCAGAAAATTGCACAAAATCGACCCCCCACCATCACGTCGCGACCTTAACCTCAACGTCTCCTCTCTCTGGTTTGGGGAAGGGTGATTTCCGAGTCGAAAAAACAAGAGAGAAAAAGGGTAAGCGAGAGATCAGAATTAGAGAGAACAGAAGGGAGAACAAAAAAGCAGAAAGAGGGATGGGCTGAGCGAGAAAAAGGAGAGAGAAGGGAAAGAGAACAAAATGCAAGAGTGAGATTGAGGAAGAGAGAAATAGGAAAGAAGAGCAGAGAGAGTAACTGGAGGAGAAGAAAAGGACGGAGAAGAAGAAGGGAAAAGAGAAGAAACCCAGTAGAGAGAGCCATCAGGAGAGAAACAAGAAGAGAAAGAAAAAGAAGAAAAGAGAAAATCTAGAAGAGATGGAGGAGATGAAAGAGAAATAGAGAGGGAATCGGAGAAGAGAATAGCTGGGATAGAGAATGGAAACTGAAGAAAACTGAAATGGAACATCTGGAGGAAGAAGATCAAAAAAAAAAATAGAGAAAAATGAAAATGAAGAAGACGACTAAAAAGGAAAATGGAGAAGAAAACCAATTAGTAGGGATTAGGGGTTCTTTTCTTTCTCTTAACTTTTTTGTTTTCTGATTACTTTTAGTGTTTTTTTTTTAGTTTAATCAAATTTTATAAGTTGCTCATTCTTTGATTCATTTTAGCTCAGGTTAGCACTTAAGCTAATTCATTTGGATATTTTGTTTAACTAATCTAGCATAATTTGTTTTGAGAAATTTTATCACATATAGCTATCTTTAGGTCCTTTGTCTTGCTCTAAAGTTAGTGACATGCCCTAAAGATTTTTCATTGACTATCTCAGATTTCACATTCTTTTAATTGGGTTATTTCAAGTTGTATCCCGAACTTGTTGGAATTTTATTTGTTTTGCCCCTACCTAGCTTTAATTTACAATGGTGTCTCCGCATTTATTTAAACTTATTATTTGACCCCTAGGTGTTTTGAATTTATTTTTAAGCCCTTAGTCTCATAGGATTTACATGTTTATTCCAATTTCTTGATATTTACATACTTTGTGCTTTATTTATTTATATTGAGATACCTTGACTTGTGTATTCGTTTTTAAGCTTTGGTACCGAGTCTTCAAAAAGGTATTTTTGTTATCTTTTAATTGATTCTTTATGTGCTCCAACGTACTCTAATGTGATATTTTATGCAAATTTTTATGCGTTTCTTATTTTATGCACTTTTTGCGTATTTATTTATTTTGTGTTATTTAATTTTAAATTTTATTATTTTGACGAAAAAGTGTAATAGTTTTGTATTTAGTTAGTCAATGTAATAGTTAGGTTATTTTTCTCATATTTTAACAAAAATTGTGTAATTAGATAGAAAGTGTAATAGATAGGGCATTTTTTATTTTATTTTCCCCCCTTAAATTGTAAATCAAGCCCTCCGGTGTAATAGTTAGGATTTATTTGCTTTTGCGTGCTTACACGCTTATTTCTTTTACTGCTTTCCTTAGGATTTTTTGCATCTAGAATATTATGTATATGTGTTATGTGCTCCTATGTGATCTTATATGTTTTTATATGTTTTCTTGTTTTTAATTCATGCTTTATTGCTTTAATTCATGTTTTATTAGTTTTATTGTTCCGTCACCACACTAGTCCAACGCTAGTTGTGGTTTCATCATTTCCCCGCTAGTCCAACGCTAGTGGGGGATCCCTAGAGAGGGCTAGTCCAACACTAGACCCTTAGGATATTTTAGTGTTAGGTGCATTCGTGTGCATTTCACATTTCACGCACTTCTAGTTTTCTTTCAATTTGTCATGATTTTATTATTACTCTTATTATTATTTATTATTATCTTCACACATTTTTAAATGCACGACATATAAGTTGCATTTCACTTAGACTATAGGACATTTGTGTGATTCGACTAGAAATAGTCGTCGACTCACGTGAGAAGTGGTGGCGTACAGGCCGTTCCCCCTCCGTGAGTAGAAACATTCAGTCACGAGCCATTAGTCCCCAGTACCCGTTATGTTGCATTCCCACTTTCTTCGATCACTTACTATATATTATTATTTTCTTTTCCTTTTTGCATTTCATTTTGCATTCACACTCGTGACTCCCTCGAGGTCTTGATTCAGGTTTCGCAATTAATGCGATAATTCCGACCAAACCTCGACGGAACATGCCGACCCTCCCGATACCCACATTTAGATTTAAGATTTGCATTCATTTAGATAGTCCGAACGCGATAGAACTTAGGGTTAATTTAGGAAATTTTGATTAAACCTTGCAACTAACCTTGGCTAGGTTGAAAGGATGACTTAGGCGCAAGCCTTTGCCTTCCCTTTCTTCAAATGTGACTCTTGAACCTTTTTCTCTCGTTTTTGTAGACCGGAGTCGAAAAAGGGTTTTAAATGATTTTTCTAAAATTTTTATTTTTGTTTTATTAAACGATTTTTCGGGTGACTTGGTACACCCTAACTCAGTACTAAGTGGCGACTCCATTTTTTTTAAAAAAATAAAAAATAAAACCCTTCTTCAAAAATTAGTTAGCCAAACCTGTCGCACTTTTAGTCCCGATCTTGTTTTCTTTTAAAATATCATTTTTCTTAAAATACACTTTTTTACTAAAATTGATTTTTCTCACACACGCACGGTTTTTCTAAAAACCTTTATTTTGAAAGGGTCACCGAGACCGGACTGTCTTTTGGGACGCAACAGTCAGCGACCCACTAGCACCCTTTTACCCACGATTTTTGGGTCGCGACAGGATTTTGGCGACTCCACTGGGGAATCACTAGTGAGTCCGAGCACTAGGTTTAATCATCTTTTCCTTATTTAACTCTTCTGTTCCACCGCGTTTGGATGTTAGGATTGCATTTTTTCTTTTTTAGTTTTTTAGGTTTTTCTTTTGCATTTCACACACTTCCCGTCTCTCGGCTACTTTTGTGATGTATGTATGATTTATTTACTTATTATTGCTTTATTCGACCGCGCTTGCATTTGGGAGGGAGATCAATCACCCTTAGAGCCCACGCGTGTTAATATTACATCCCCTCCTCTCATAAGGAGCACTCCATACGTGCATTCGATATTTTTTACCCTTTTTCTCTTTTTGGTGGTTGCCACCCACCCATCCCTTTAGGACTAGGATCGATCTGCCTAGACATGCGGCCATCGCATTCGTGCATGTAGCGGTGTCTAGGGGATCACTCGAGCCACCGACCAAGGGATTTGGGATTGATGACCCTTACCCTTAGGTCTGAAGGCTTGGGAGCCGACAGCCTAATCGAGTCTAGATGCATTAGTGAACCCAACCTCATGCATCCATGTAGAATAACTTAGGGTAGAATCAGCATTGCCCTATCAGGTACACCAGGCACGAGAGGAGGGGATTCACCCCCTTTCCTTTCTTTGTTTTACTGTTCATTATTTGTCTGTTTTGCTAGTATGTTATGTGTTATTTGTTGAAATTAACGCGCTCTTTCTTATTTCTTTGATTACATTCATAACCATAGAATAAAAAGCCTTGGCATGGTGCTCTCATAGAAAGCCAGCCCTCTTTTGGCACGTTTAAATTTTGTTTTCATAATTAATTTCCTTGAGAGAGATGGATTGTAAAAAAAATACCCAAAAGTCAAGTCGTTGTAAACTGTGTAAAAGTCCTGAAAATCTAATTTTTCAATAAGAGGTGTAATTTCAAATCTTTTTCAAAGTTTATTCATTCTTGTTGTTCTTGTCAATTTTATCCTAACTAATTTCTTTTTTAAGTTAATAAATATACCCAAGTGGTCAAATTTATTACACAGCTTGCGTTTATCAGTTAAAAAAAAATTTTTTTAAATTTACGTCATTCTTTGCCGTATCCCCCGCCCTCCCGTCCCACATTACACAAAAAAATAATTTCATGAATTGACCTTTTTTAATTGTAAAGTCATGATTCTTTATTGTGTCTCGTAAAGGTTCGATTTTTTTAATAAAACATTTTCGGAGTCAATAATTTCTTCTATACAGTTTATCGATCCGTCTTTCTCAAAGAAATTTCGCATCATTGTTATATATATAAAAATATATATATCTCTCTTTAGGACATTTCTCAAGATTGGCATTTTTTGCATATTTTAATCAGCTTTAATAAACTGTCATCATGCATAAACCGTAGAGGGAATGCCATTTCGGGAATCCCATGATAGGAAAGCCACCCTTTGGTCTTGGGTACATAACCCTAAAAGACATGCACATTTACATTTTCAGTATTATCCTGGCGGGTGAGACCCTAGGTAAGGTAGTCTGATAATAACTTTCTTTGTAGTCAGAATGGGTAGCCTGTGCAAAATCAACAAATCAAAGGAGATCTCTCAACTACTCAGAAATTGGAGAAACGCTATGCATCCTTCGGAACAAAATCTAGTGTCACAACACTTGGGACATCTGGCATATCTGATCGATGTAGAGCCTAACAGAAGCCATTATTAACGCTCTAGTGCAAGTTTGGGATCCCGAGCATTCAGTGTTTAAGTTTGGTGACTATGAGATGACGATCACACTGGAAGAAATAGCTGGATTTTTGGGCTTTCACTCGATGGTAAGGGTCTGATATTTCCAACTATGAGCGACAAAAGAGAACTCAGTAAATTCACAGGGTTGAGAGAATCAGTGTTAGCTGGACCGGCGCAAGCAAACTCAATAGAAATCAAATGTTTGTATCATTATTTTGGTTCAAGAGGATGTTTCACCGCACAACAAAAGGACTTCTTTATCAGCACTGAAGATGCATGGTTTCAAAGACGGATTTGGGTCTATGGTTACGTGTTAGCTGGGTGTTTCTTTTTCCGATGCCAGATGACAAGGTAAACATAAGGATTGTGAAGATGATGTCTGAGCTTTTTCATGGGGTCGACGGACGTGGTCTCACCATAGTTCCAACCATCATTGCAGACGTCTTTGTTGCATGTACCAAATGCAAGATAAAGCCCGGTTTCTTTTATGGTCCTAGCATTATACTCCAAGTTTGGGCCATGGAGCACCTTTGTCGAAGATCTATGATAAGGTCAGGACTTATTGTAAAGGATGTGAATTGGGTTCAATCTCATAACAAAAGACTCGATCAAGTGAATCAACCTAAAGAGGTCAAGGGATACTTGGAGCTTTTTAGTACATTGAGTGAGCAAAAGATCTACTGGGTTTTGGATTGGACTGAGTGTCATAAATCGGTGTTACAAAGTTTTCGAAAAAAATTTATTCCACTATTAGGTATCAATGGGATCGCGCCTTACATACCTCAAAGAATCCTCCGCCAATTCGGTCGCATCCAGGGAATTCCTCCAGAAGTACAAATTGAAGATTTTCGTGTTATTTTTCAGCACGAGGATCTGTCCTGAGAATATTTCGAGAAAGTCAGAAATCGCAGAGGCATGGGGAAGTCGTTGCACGGACCAGAATATCTCCTTTGATTCAAAGAACAAAGGCACTCCCAGGACTACTCCGCAATATGACGAGTGGCTTAGGAATCAGAGTCATCCAAAGGAACAAAGCATGGTTGACCCCGTTGAGGAAATTAGTCGGTTGAAAGCCCTGTTGGAAATGAAAGATCGCGAAATAATACAAGTGAAGCAGAATTCTGAGAAGAACAAGGAGGCATATGAATCTGTCAAGCAGCTTTATACAGAAGCGAAACAAGAGCTACGAGAGAAGAAAAGGAAATGCTTGAAGCTGAAAGACGACATCAATCACACGATGAACAGGTACTCTTGGGAGCCGGACCACAGCAAAGCTCAGCGCTTGGAAGATCAGTTGAAGAAAGTCTTAGAATGTGTAGATGAGTTGACAGAATGATGTACTCTCTTATATTGAGATATCAATGAAAATAGTGAGGGTTTTGTCTTTTATGTTCAAGTTGTATGAAAGTTGACTCAAGAAATGAAAAGGCTATTTCTTTTGGAGCTGAAGTTCATCCTGTTCAAATATTGAAAGGGGGGTCTCACTCTAAAGGATTGCATTTCATGCTAGGCCTACCCTTGGCATAATAAGGGCTCCCCCTAGGACATGCATTGAAATTATTCATACACTTACTAACTTCAGTATTTTTCTTTTTTCTTTTTGAACAATGAATTTTTGACAATACCAATAATGAAAGGACGACTAAATCAGTTTCCTCTCCAACATGTATTTCAGGTACTCTTAATCATAACTTCATTCCACCGAAAGCCCCATTTACACGAGATCCCGTGCCAGATTATTGCATATAAACATGAGTAACCGCCTGGAGTCTCCCGAAGCGCCCACGGGAAATCAGTTATCTGAGATGACAGCACTGAGGGTCCAGATGAACGAAATGCTGTCCAAAATGAACGATATGACTCAGGAGGTGTCTTCTCACAGTCAGATTATTGCACATTTCATTAGCAACTATGAACAATGGTGGCTCTACCTCTAATGCACCAGTTGCTTAGGGAACTCTGCATACCCGACCTAATACAGGAGGGAACACACCAGATGTGAACAACACTGTCCCGATTGCCCAACAGACTCCGCCTATAGATACTCAGAATACCCAAATGCCTCCTCCACCTCCAATTGTTCAGAACCCACCAATGCCCATTCCAATTTCCTCCCAACCCTAGACATACTCAAAATACCCTAGAACAACCTCAATATCCTCAGCAAACCACCCACTTCACTCCGAACAACCAACCTTTGCCAGTCCATACTGCGAGCCAATTTGTGCTAGGATTCCGGATTTCAAGGAGAAGCGGATGCAGAGTCCTTATGCCAGAGAAGAGAATCCCAATATGATGGAGAAGGCTTTGTTAAGGAGGTTGGATACGCTTGATGACTTTATCAAAGAAAGTCAGGGATTCGATAGATATGGAGGATTGGACTATGAAGATTTTTGTATGTTTCCAGATACCCAATTGCCACTAAAGTTCAAAATTCTAGAGTTTTCTAAGTACAACGGCAATGGGGACCCTGTGGTTCACCTCAAGATGTTCTATAACAAGTTGGGAAAGCCGACTGAAGATGATAGATTGCTGATGAGGTTATTTGGTGAAAGTTTGGAAAAGGATGCATTGGAGTGGTATTTGAAGTTCGATTTTTCAAAAATCTGAAACTGGACAGACCTCTCTAGAGCTTTTATTAAGCAGTATGAGTTTAACTGTGATGTAGTACCTGATAGATTCTCTTTGGTAGAATTGAAAAAGAAGCATTCGGAAAGCTATGTAGCCTATGGTCAGAGGTGGCGAAGCGTTGCAGTCAAGGTGAGACCGTCGATCAATGAGAACGAAATTGTGAAGTTGTTATTGATGCCCAAGACCCGCCAGTACTACTAGGCGATTGTTGAGTTCCATTGGAAAATCTTTTGCTTCAGGTCATTGAACAAGCAGAAGGCCATAAAGAGAGGTGTGAAGAAAGGAAAAGTAGTGGATATGGCAGCTGTAAAAATGCAAGTTGAGTCTTTGCAAAATATGAATAATGTGAAAAAGGCCATTAGGGAAGAAGCCCGAGAAGAAAGAAGGGGAAGCTAGCTTTTGTCATAAACCAAGATCCCAATCCTAAACCCAGATTTAACAACCGATCAAACTACCCGACTCAACACCTACAGTATCCACAATCAGCACCTCCGCCTACCTATTTACCCTCAATATCCTCAACCCGTTTTCAACACCCAATCTCAACCAGTAAATACTCAGCCATTCTACCCAAACACCCAACCTCATGTTCCAAAACCCTCGACCCACACAAAATAACTTGCGTCCTACCCATACAGAACCGCCCGAGCTTGTTTATCCTAACAATTACGCTCCACCTAATCAGCCTCAAAATACAATAGAACCGGCGAACCCTCAACAAAGACGGTCTAGGGCTTTCACCCCTCTTGGTTGTCCTTTAGATCAGATATATGACCAATTGAGAGGAGCGGGTAAGATTGGCACAATACTGCAGAAAAATTTTCTCAACGGGTTACCCCATGACTATGATCATCAAGCCATCTGTGCTTACCATTCCTGAGGTCGGGGACACCCTACAGCTAACTATTGGGTTTTGAAACACAAAATTCAGGACATGATTGATGATGGAGAAATAGTATTGAGGAGAGAGAGAGGACAGGCACCCAATGTAGACAACAACCCTTTGCCTCAGCATGGATCTATAGTTGGGATGATTACCTTAGATGAAGAGTTTGCTGATTCTTCTGAGATAATAGTTGCAATTGAAGAGATAGTGGGCGTTATTGATGGGGATGATAAGCGAGCTAGAACGATGTTATCGGGAAAGAAATTCATGAGTCAATATATGGATGATATTTTTACTGAAAAATTGGCATCACCTTTAACCCAACCAAAAGAACCGATCATGTCAAAAGAAGTACTGTCAACCGTCAATTATCAAGCCAGCCATTTGTCCTAGATGTTTCACCTTTTGAGTTGGAAGTCTTTGAACCCGAAATTATTGATTTACCAGAGCAGTTACCAATTGAGGACTTACAGCAAGTGCCTTGGAATTATGAAGGCTCTGAATGCAATAGTGATGTAACAGCAGTTTTGAGGTCTGGAAGAGTGATGGCTGAACCAAAGATTATGGTTCCAGTTAAGGGGAAGGAGAGCACTCTACCACCCAAACCACCCGTTAGTGAGAAGGACGCTGAAAACTTTTTGAGGATTTTAAAGAGAAGTGAATACAAGGTAGTGGAATAGTTGAGCTGAATGCCAGCGCAGATTTCGATTCTCAACCTCTTGTTAACATCTGAGTTGTATCGGGATGCCCTTTTGAAGATTCGTAATAAGTCTCATGTTCCCAAAGATATCCCCACTGAAAATTTAGCTGGAATAGTAGGGAATATTTTGGCATCCTAACCAGATCACCTTTTCTGAGGATGAGCTAATGCCCGAAGGGAAGGGGCACAATAAAGCTCTGTACATATCCGTATGATGCAATGGGAAACATCTTGCCTAGGGTTTTGATTGATAATGGGTCTGCTCTGAATATCTGTCCCTAGGGCACTCTGCAGAAGTTGGGAATACTTGCGATCACAAGTCCGCCAATCGCCTAACTATAGTCAGAGGATTCGATGGATCAAGGAAAGAGACTATAGGAGAGATCGATTTAGTGCTTGAAATAGGTCCAGCCTAATATCAGATTACCTGTCAAGTCATGGATTTTTCGAGAATCTACAATGTGCTATTGGGGCGACCATAGATTCACTCTTCAGGATCGATACCATCATCCTTGCACCAGTTAGTAAAATTCATTATGGATGATAAACAGATCACTGTCTTTGCTGAGACGACTGTACCATGATGATAAACCGTAGATCTTCAGGAAAAGCCAAAGACAAGTTGCCTATTGGATCAAAGTTTTCGCGCTTCCGACATTGTATCGGTTAATTGGATTCCTGAAGGAAAGCCACATGTGGAACCGATGTTATCTGATACCAGTATCATGATTGCCAAAGAACTAATTAGGGCTGATTACCAACTAGGTAAGGGCATTAGAAAGATGCTACAAGGAGTAGTAGAAACCCATTCAGTTGACAGAGCAGAAGGATACCTTTGGGCTTGGTTTTCAGCCCAACTGGTAAGATGTGAAAGAGATGAAAGAAAAGAAGAGAGTTGAGAAGGAAGGACGGCATGTCCCACTCTATATTCTCCCACTTTATCATAGCTTTTCGAGGTCATCTAGTGTTACTATCTCTGAAATCTGTAATGAGGATGATAATGTCGAAGAAGGAATGAGCCGCCTGTTCATATGAATGACTGACATTGAGGAAGCATCTGACACTGTCAGTTTCTATGAAATTGAAGAAGGGGCATTGACAACTAGATTGCCGAATATCTCCCTAATGCAAAGGGAGTTTCGGTAAATTTGGAAATACTTCTGCTCAATGTCTATATCTAGACAGAGCCCCAGAGTGAACTTTTTCTTTTATGTTAATAAAGTCAGGCTCATATCATATTTTGCATTTTACTTTTCAATGAAAATGATTTTTTAAACCTTTCTTTAAAGTTGAATTGCGTCTTTATGTTTTCCTTGAAGGATAGTGCCACATTTCTGTGGTTGTACATATTCCACTTTTTTAAAAAATTAATACATTCTGAGTTTTAATGAGATGAAGATTATGTTTTTGTCTATTCATTTATGTATTCTTTACTTTTATTTTTTCAGATGGCCGAAAATAACTTCTTATGATCCTTTGGATGTCACTTTACTTGAAACCAATGATTGCAATTTCGATATCTCTCTGAATTCTGAAATAGTGCAAGCTGCTGATGAGAATGAGAGTGATATCGAAGAAGATTATGATTCCGTATTTAAGAATTTTGAACAATATGAGGAAAAATTCAAGCCGAACCTGGAAGAAACATGAACTATTAATATTGGCACTAAGACAGAGGTGAAAGAAGTTAAAATTAGTTTTCATTTGAACAAGAAGCAGAGAAATGAAATGATTGAATTCCTCACACAGTTTCAGAATGTATTCGCACGGTCATATGACGATATGCCTGGGGTTTCTACTGATATAGTAGTTCACCGATTACCCACTGATCCAAATTTTCCTTCAGTAAGACAAAAACCTCGTAAATTCAAACCCGAAATGAGCCTTAAGATTAAAGAGAAAATAGTCAAGCAATTCAATACCAATATCATTGTTGTGTCCCACTATCTCGTTTGGCTATCGAATATGGTTCCGGTTCTCAAAAAGTCGGGAGAAGTGTGAGTTTGTGTAGATTATCGAGATTTAAACAAAGCCAGTCCAAATGATGATTTTCCTTCACTCAATATTCACATTTTGTTGGACAACACAGTAGGATATGAAATGGATTCGTTCATTGATTGTTTCGCTGGGTACCATCAGCTCTTGGTAGCAGAAGAAGATAGGGAGAAAAAGTCATTCATCACTCCATGGGGTACATTCTATTATAGAGTCATGCCTTTTGGACTGAAGAATGCTAGGGCCACTTATCAAAGGACTATGACTACGTTGTTTCACTGACATGATCCACAAGGAGATAGAAAGTTTATGTGGATGACATCATAGTCAAGTCTAAGAGGTCCGAAGACCATTTGGTAGATTTGAGAAAACTGTTTGAAAGGTTGAGGAAATATAGTTTGAGATTGAATCCTGTAAAATGTGCTTTCGGATCTCCTGCTGGAAAGTTATTGGGATTTATTATTAGCAAGAAAGGTATCGAGATAGATCTCACAAAGATAAAAAGCTATACGGGAAATGCCAATTCCGAAGACACAGAAGGACGTGAAAAGTTTTTTGGGAAAGATAAATTTCATTGGCAGATTTATCGCTCAGTTAACCCTCACTTGTGAGCCACTGTATAAGTTGTTAAGGAAGAATGTCCCAATGGATTGGAATGAGGACTGTCAGCAAGCTTTTGATAAGATTAAAGATTATCTGTTGAATCCCCTGTCTTAGTGCCACCAAAGCCGGGCCGACCACTCATCATGTGTATCTCAGTTCTGGATGGAGCGATGGGTTGTGTTTTGAGTCAGGATGATGATTTAGGGAAGAAGGAGCAGGCAATCTATTACTTGAGTAAGAAATTCACGGCTTATGAGACGAACTATTCATTCCTGGAAAGGTTGTGTTGTGCATTAGCTTGGGCTGCTCAAAAACTCAGACATTATCTTCTTGATCACACCACCTACCTTATATTTCGATCAGATCCTTTGAGGTACTTACTTGAGAAACCGATGCACACTGGACACATAGCTAAATGGCAGATGATTCTCAATTAGTTTGACATTGTGTTCACAACTCAGAAGGCAGTCAAGGGTCAAGTTATTACAGATCATTTGGCAAGGAATCCCCTGGAAGATGATTATTCACCCTTGCACACTTATTTTCTAGATAAAGAGATATTGTTTGTGGGAGTAGTAGATCATGTGAATGAGGAATCTTCAGGATGAAGGTTATTCTTTGACGGTGCCTCAAATTCGTTCGGAGCAGGGATAGGTGTAGTTCTGATATCACCTCATGAAAACATTATCCTGCTACAGCTAAGTTGAAGTTTGATTGCACTAATAACATGGCCGAATATGAAACTTGCATTTTGGGTTTGAAAATGGCATTGGATATGGATATTAGAGAGTTAGCAGTGTTTAGTGATTCTGACTTGTTGGTTTATCAGACATTGAGAAAATGGATAACTCGGGATTTTAAAATCATTCCGTATCATTGTTGCTTACTCACTCTTACCAGGCAATTCAAAACTTTAGCATTCACTCACATTCTGCGTACTCGAAATATATTCGCAAATGCTTCAGTAACTTTGTCTTCCATGATCAGTCACCCTAATGAAGTGGTGATCGAACCCATCTCCATCAAGATTCAAGAAGAACCAACTCACTGTCTACGTATTGAGCGGGAGCCTGATGGTCTTCCATGGTTTCATGATTTGAAAGAGTATTTAAAGAATGGATTCTATCCCTCAGACATTAGTACAAAGGATAAGAATTTTCTCCGAAGGATGTCTACGAGATTTTTCTTGAACGGAGAAGTATTGTATAAAAGGTCAAGCGATCTGAGCCTTTTGATATGTGTAGATGAAAAGGAAGCTGAATATTTGATGAGGGAAGTACACAGCGGCGTATGCAGGCCACATATGAAATGGACACTTGCTGGTCAAAAAGATAATGAGACCCGGACATTTTTGGCTCACCATGGAGCATGACTGTGTTGATTTCGTCAGAAAGTGCGTTAAGTGTCAAATGCATGGTGATGTGATACATGCTCCTCCTTCGGAACTCCACAGTATGACTGCTCCTTGGCCGTACTCAATGTGGGGAATGGATGTCATCGGGGTAATTGATCCTCCTGCTTCAAATGGGAATGAATTCATCCCTTGTGGTGATTGAGTATTTCACCAAATGGGTAGAAGCAGAATCTTACAAGCAAGTGACCAAGAAAGTGGTAGCAGATTTTCTCAAGAACCATATCATTTGTCGTTTTGGTGTATCAGAAACTTTGATCACCGACAATGCAAGGAATCTCAATAATGACATGGTAGATGGATTATGTGGTCTATTCAAGATCAAGCACAGAAACTCTGCTATCTACAGACCTAAGGCTAATGGTGCCGTTGAAACTGCCAATAAGAATTTGAAGAAAATCATTCGAAAGATAATTGACATTTATCGAGATTGGCACGAGAAGTTACCCTTTGCACTTTTGGCCTACAGAATAGCAATTAGAACTTCGATTGGGGCAACTCCTTATTCTCTTATGTATGGAATGGAGACAGTTTTACTTACAGATGTAGAAATTCTTCTTTACGCATTCTAATGGAAGCCCAATTGGAAGAGGCCAAGTGGTTAAGGGAACGCCATGAACAGTTGGCACTCATTGATGAGAAGAGGTTGAATGCTGTTTGTCATGGATAGTGTTACCAACGACGAATGGCTCGCGCTTACAATAAGAAAGTCAGATCGTGTCTGTTTGCGGTGGGAGATAAAGTTTTAAAGCCAATCCTTCCAAATTAAGAAGAAGCTAAGGGCAAATTTGTTCTAAATTGGCAAGGTCCATTCATCGTGAAAAAGATACTATCAGAAGGAGGCCTTATTCTGACAGAAATGGATGGTCAAGTGTTTCCCCAAATCATCAATTCAGACATGGTAAAAAGGTTTTACATTTGATTGGTAAGTTTTCTTTTAAAATTATCGCAAAAGAGGATGGATCAAAGGCGGGTCTTCTTTCTTTTCTCCTAAATATTTTTTCCTAGTTTTTTCCATTTGATCCTTCAGAATCTATGAATTTCGTTTTATAATCCACTTGATGGTCACACCCCATATTGGGGCAAATTTTATTTATTGACTGTTGTGTTAAAAAAAAGAAAAATAATACAAAAGAAAACCCTATGGAAAGTAATAAACTGGGGCAAAAAAAAAAAAAGAGTCCAAAAAGGCAAAGAATAAAGTTAGGATAAGTATTTCTGAAAATGCGATCTTAAGATAATCAACCTTTTTTATGAATTCTGTTATTCGACCTTAACCTTTCAAGCACCTTACCTGACCCTGTTACAAAAATCGAGAATGTTACCGACCTCCGTCTATATTTTGTGATAATTTTGAAATGAAAATTTGCAAATCAATAAGGCATATGATGTTAATATATCTATCTCTAATCCATCAAGGGAAGTTTGTCTTACTGATGCCAAACATTTTTATACCAGTCTGATTTTATGAAATGAAAAATGATCGGCCAGGACTTGAATGTTGATTGTTCTCTTTTCTCTCTACAAAAGCAAAATCCCGAAAGGGTGCTTCACAAAAAAAAAAAAAAGAAAAAAGAAAAAAGAAAAAAGAAAAAAGAAAAAAGAAAAGGGGAAGGGAAAATCTCGGTGAAAACCTGAAAGGGCGCTGAGGTTGGGAAGATACAAGCCAAAGGCTCACAAGTGAGGAAGTAGAATATACCTATGGTAGATGTGGAATTCTTTGCAGAAGCTGGTGACCTTGGTTACTTGAGAATTTTCTTCTATATTGATTATCTTGGAGCAATCTCAGAATTCAAATGGAATGACATCCAGAGGATCAAAATGGCAAATTTCTTCGGAGTCGTCGCTGGAAATTAATTTTTCATTCGAACATAATGATTAGTTGTTATTGAAAGTTTTATATATACATATACGAAAATATTTAGTGTACAAAATTTCTTTTGTCGTTGCATCCGTCAGATTTTTCGGTAATATATTCATTTTTTATCTTTTTCAAAAATATGACATTTTTTGTGTCTTATTATGCAATATAAGCAAAAGTGATCCTAAATTTATCGAGATCCCGAGAGGCATATGGGAGAGCACCCAAGGCACTTATCGCAAATTATGGATCAGAGAATTTAGGAATCAGAAAATGTCATGAAGCAAGGGTCGAAGGCTAATTCAGGATCCTGGATTGTGATACTCATGTTTATATGCAATAGTGGATCGGGGGACTGTCAAGTGGTGGCATAGCTTTTGCAATTATCGTTATCTTTTTCTCTTTTGTAGATATGATCACACCATCTTCAATTGAGATCTTTGACAAGAATAACAATTGAGGCAATTTTGCTAAGTCAATGATAGTTTGATCAAGGGCACCACACAAAAAAAAAAAAAAAAGAAAGAAGGAGAAATTTTGCTTTCAAAAAATTGACATTGGGGCAAAAATTTTTTGAAAATTTTTGGGTTAATCATGATAATTCATATTTGCAACAAAGTTTGAAAAGAATATTCTATATTGAGGTGAGTAGTCGGAAGGTTTAAATCAAATAAGATTTTAATGTTTTCATGTGACATTGAACATTGAAAAGCACGATTTCAAGAGGTTTTGACGCCATACACTGGGGCAAAAATTTTTTAAAAAATTTTGACAAGTTTTGCAACGGCTTTGAGTTTCCCGATATCTTAATTTTGTCACGCATCTGTCCAGTAGTTTGGTCGGCATCTTTTATTTATGTTTCCAAGTCTAGCAGCCCAGACCTTGCATTTATGATTCCTGGCAGCCCAGGATCATTCATTCACTTTTTCAAGTTTGGCAGCCTAAACTTTGCATTCATCAACCTTGGTAGCCCAAGGTCATGCATCCGTCCAGTAACCTGGTTGGCTTCTGTTTATTTACGTTTCTATGTCTGACAGCCCAGACTTTGCATTACATTTTATGATTCTTAGCAGCTCAGGATCATTTATTTACTTTTCCAAGTTGGCAGCCCAACTTTGCATTCATCCACCTTGGCAGCCCAAGGTCATGCATCCGTCCAACAGCTTGATCGGCATCTTTTATTTATGTTTCCAAGTCTGGCAGCCTAGACCTTGCATTTATGATTCCTGACAGCCCAAGATCATTCATTCACTTTTCCAAGTTGGCAGCCCAACTTTGCACTCATCCACCTTGGTAGCCTAAGGTCATGCATCCATCAAGCAGCCTGATTGGCATCTATTATTTATATTTCCAAGTCTGGTAGCCCAGACCTTGGATTTATGATTCTAGGCAGCTCAGGATCATTCATTTACTTTTTCAAGTTTGGCAGCCCAAACTTTGCATTCATCAACCTTGGCAGCCTAAGGTCATGCATCCGTCCAACAGCCTCGTCGACATCTGTTTATTTACGTTTTCAAGTCTGGCAGCCCAAAATTTGCATTGCATTTTATGATTTCTGGCAGCTCAGGATCATTTATTTACTTTTCCAAGTTGGCAGCCCAACTTTGCACTCATTCACCTTAGTAGCCCAAAGTCATGCATCCGTCCAGCAGCTTGGTCGGCATCTTTTATTTATGTTTCCAAGTCTGGCAGCCCAAACCTTGCATTTATGATTTCTTGCAGCCCTGGATCATTCATTCACTTTTCCAAGTTGGCAGTCCAACTTTGCACTCATCTACCTTGGCAGCCCAAGGTCATGCATCCGTCCAGCAGCCTAGTCGGCATTTTGTATTTATATTTTCAAATCTGGCAGCTCAGACCTTGCATTTATGATTCTTGGCAGCCTATGATCATTCATTCACCTTTTCAAGTTTGGCAGCCCAAACTTTGCATTCATCAACCTTGGCAGCCCAAGGTCTTGCATCCGTCCAGCAGCTTAATCGGCATCTTTTATTTATGTTTCTAAATCTGGCAGCCCAAACCTTACATTTATGATTCCTGGCAGCCCCAAATCATTCATTTACTTTTTCAAGTTTGGCAGCCTAAACTTTGCATTCATCAACCTTGGCAGCCCAAGGTCATGCATCCGTCCAGTAGCCTGGTTGGCATATTTTATTTATGTTTCTAAGTCTGGCAATCCAGACCTTGCATTTATGATTCTTGGCAGCCCAGAATCATTTATTTACTTTTCCAAGTTTGCAGGCCAACTTTGCAAGCATCAACCTTGGCAACCCAAAGTCATGAATCCGTTCAGCAGCCTGGTTGGCATCTTTTATTTATGTTTCCAAGTCTTGCAGCCCAGACCTTGCATTTATGATTCCTGATAGCCTAGGATCATTTATTTACTTTTTCAAGTTTAGCACCCCAAACTTTGCATTCATCAACCTTGGCAGCCAAAAGTCATTCATCCGTTCAACAGCTTGAACGGCATATGTCTATTTACTTTTTCAAGTCTAGCAGCCCAAACATGGCATTTAGCTTATCGATATTTATTTTGTTTAGCAACATAAATTCATTCTTTTTGTTTTTTAGTTTAACCACTTTATTAGATTTTGTAGTCTTTAATGGTTTAAGTTATCCTTGTTTAGCAGTTCAAATGTCGCAATTCTCTCTCTATGTTGATCACAAGTTTTGAAAATTTTGAATTCTTGACTCATTATTTGCAATTGTGTTTTGCATCCATAGTTCATTTGCATCTAAACTACGTTTGACCTGATTTCCTTCACTAAGATACGTAGGCAGTTCTTTGAGAGCTCGGTCACATGTTTTATGATTCATCCGTTCATTGGTTTACGTCTCAACATAATTCTTATACTATGCATGATTAGATGTCTTGTTTACAGCAATGTCTGTTTTCACAATTAGATGAGTCAAAATTTGGTGTTGTCTACGTCTTTGTCTGAAATCTCTACAAAAATACCCGACAAAGAGGGACAAACTGTAAACACCAAATTTTGACACACACAATTTATTTTCAAACACTAGGGGGCATGTTTATACTTTTTGAGACAAATTTTAATTTTAATTTTTCAATAATCTGGGAGGCAAAATAGTAATTTTATCTGTAAATGTTTTTCTATCAGCTTTTGGGGTTTTAAATTCATATTTTCATTTTTATGTGAATTTGTTAATTTCTTATAATTTTTTTGGATTTCATTGGTATTTTTTATATTTTTACCAGCACAAGGGTAAAATGGTAATTTTGCCTCACGAATATCATTTCAGCTCATTTTTAGTCCCAAATTTATTTTTCTAATTCTTTAAGCATGTTTCTAAATTTTCTTTATTTTTTCAGAGACGATTACTATTTTTTCTATGAATTTTCATTGCCTAAGGATAAAATCGTCATTTTACAAATTAAATTCATGTTTCACCAATTTTTGAGTCATAAATGCATTTTCTAGTATTTTAAGCTTATTTTTAATTTTTGGTAATTTTTTTAGGTCAATAGCTATTTTTCTGCAAATTTTCATTGCCCAAGGGCAAAATCGTTATTTTACAAATTAAATTCATTTTTGTCAAATTTTGAGTCGAAAAGGTATTTTCCAATGTTTTAAGATTATTTTTAATTTTTGGTAATTTTTTGAGGTCAATATCTATTTTTCTGCAAATTTTCATTGCCCAATGGCAAAATCGTCATCTTACAAATTAAATTCATTTTTGTCAAATTTTGAGTCGAGAAGGCGTTTTCCAATGTTTTAAGATTATTTTTAATTTTTGATAATTTTTCGAGATCAATAGCTATTTTTCTATGAATTTTCGTCATCCAAAGGCAAAATTGTCATTTCACATTCCAAACTCATTTTTCACCAATTTTTGGGTCCCAAATTCGTTTTTAGGTTTTAAACATGTTTCTAAGTTTCTAACTTTTTTCGGAGTGAATTAGTGTTAATGAATTTATTATTCACATTTTTCTTGATTTTTTTTTTATTATTGTGAGGGAGAATAAATTTTTTTTAAGGATAAAGTTGTAATTTTTGTAGTCAAGAGCATTTTGGTCTTTTAATCATTTCTCGGAGGTTAAGACTTATGCAGTATAAATACCTCACTTGGGATGTTAACAAAAAAAGGAGAAAAAAATGAAAAAACCCTAAACCACACTTTGATTTTACCGTAGAAGATCAAAACACACACAAAATATCAAAAAACACACACTAAAAAAAGAGAGAGAGAGAGCCGCCGTTCCTCATTTTTTTCATTTTACTGTTCATCGCCTGCAATTCCAGATTCACTGTTCATTGTCTCCTCCAAAAAACTTCACTGTTCATCATCAGGTCTTGGTTCCAACATTTGAATGGTAAGTTCTCATTTAACTTTTCTCTTTGTTAATCTATTTTTGCTTCAGTTTCTATGGCAATCTGATTGATGGTGTTTATGTGATTAGAATTTCAATATTATAATTTCAGTTGTTTATGGATTTTCTTATTGTTGTTTCTGGGTTCTGTTTTATCTTATCCCCAATTTCCTGTTGCTGGAATTTCTCTCCATCGTTCATTTCCATTTCACCCAAACATACAATTCAGAAAGTCTTACTACTCCCACCATCAGACCTCCACCGTTTCCAACTCGTCTACCAGTTCCTCCATCGTTGGCCAACAAACTACCCGAAGTTCCATTCTCACCACCGCCTCCCTCTCAATTCATCAACCACACAACATGAAGCCACCAGTCACCGGATCATCTTCCTCCCCCTCACCGCTTCTGTAACCCCCAAACAATATCAAATCCCACTATCCAGACCTTGAAAAGTCATAGAAGATTCATCCCTGTCATCACCAAATGAACCTCCAGTACCTCAACATAAACCTGCACAAGAAAATAATTCACTCACAACACAGAAAACACAACTCACAAAAACCCACCAAGCTCCACCGCCCTCTGAAACCACTGCAGCCCCTCAAAACCCACAGTTGTTCAAACACTCATACATACACACACGGATACACACACATCAGCCATATAGCACACAAAATTTACACAGACCATTCCACTCCTTCCCAATCAACTAGAAACCATAAATTAGCCCCATACCCAGTTAACCACAAATGCAGAAAACCCCCCTTGCTCCTCTGGTGTCACACACACAAACCTGCAATCACCATCAATTTCAACAGCCCCTTATTAAACCCCCACCTTAGTGACCAATCAACACCCCTGTGCCAATCTTCACCAGCAAATCCACCCCCAGTCACACGCAAAACCTGGTTCACAAACAGACTCAAGACCACTGCCACCAGCAAGCCCTCCTCAGGTCAGCAATTCCCAAAACCTGCACAGAAAATAAACCAAACAAACCCACATGTATCATTAACAGCCTACAAATTCAAACCCACCGTCCCCACAACAACCTCAGAGCCATCGCCCAAATCAGCAGCTACCCAACTTCTCCTCCATTTAAATCCCATTTCAACACCACGCATAACCTATCGCCACCATTAAGCTCACACTCCATAACAGACCAAAATCATCAAATTCATAACACTAATACCAAACACACAGTCACTCAAACACATACAATACACACACAGTCACAAACACTTGCACACACACGCAGAATCACAACACACACACAGTCACATTCAGATTCACACACAATTGGATACAAACCAACAACCCAAATGCACTCAATTCCATCCACCACCATCGCCTCACTATCATCTCTTCTCCTTCTCTCCACCACTACCATCAACCACCAAAACCCCACCAGGACAGCTCAAAATCGTCTTCCCAAGGCCACTAGAAAATTGCACAAAATCGACCCCCCACCATCGCGTCGCGGCCTTCACCTCAACGTCTTCTCTCTCTGGTTTGGGGAAGCGTGATTTCTGAGTCGAAAAAACAAGAGAGAAAAAGGGAGAGCGAGAGATCAGAATTAGAGAGAACAGAAGGGAGAGCAAAAAAGTTGAAAGAGGGATGGGCTGAGCGAGCAAAAGGAGAGAGAAGGGAAAGAGAACAAAAGGCAAGAGTGAGATTGAGGAAGAGAGAAATAGGAAAGAAGAGCAGAGAGAGTAACTGGAGGAGAAGAAAAGAAGGACGGAGAAGAAGAAGGGAAAAGAGAAGAAAGCCAGTAGAGAGAGCCATCAGGAGAGAAACAGGAAGAGAAAGAAAAAGAAGAAAAGAGAAAATCTGGAAGAGATGGAGGAGATGAAAGAGAAATAGAGAGGGAATCGGAGAAGAGAATAGCTGGGATAGAGAATGGAAACTGAAGAAAAATGAAATGGAACATCTGGAGGAAGAAGATGAAAAAAAAATAGAGAAAAATGAAAATGAAGAAGACGACTAAAAAGGAAAATGAAGAAGAAAACCGATTAGTAGGGATTAGGAATTCTTTTCTTTCTCTTAACTTTTTTGTTTTCTGATTACTTTTAGTGTTTTTTTTAGTTTAATCAAATTTTATAAGTTGCTCATTCTTTGATTCATTTTAGCTCAGGTTAACACTTAAGCTAATTCATTTGGATATTTTGTTTAACTAATCTAGCATAATTTGTTTTGAGAAATTTTATCACATATAGCTATGTTTAGGTCCTTTGTCTTGCTCTAAAGTTAGTGACATGCTCTAAAGATTTTTCATTGACTATCTCAGATTTCACATCCTTTTAATTGGGTTCCTAATTTTCAGTTGTATCTCGAACTTGTTGGAATTTTATTTGTTTTGCTCCTACCTAGCTTTAATTTACAATGGTGTCTCCGCGTTTATTTTCATTTATTATTTGACCCCTAGGTGTTTTGAATTTATTTTTAAGCCCTTAGTCTCATAGGATTTACATGTTTATTCTAATTTCTTGATATTTACATACTTTGTGCTTTATTTATTTATATTGAGATACCTTGACTTGTGTATTCGTTTTTAAGCTTTGGTACTGGGTCTTCAAAAATGTATTTTTGTTACCTTTTAATTGATTCTTTATGTGCTCTAACGTGCTCTAATGTGATATTTTATGCAAATTTTTATGTGTTTCTTATTTTATGCACTTTTTGCGTATTTATTTATTTTATGTTATTTAATTTTAAATTTTATTATTTTGACAAAAAAATGTAATATTTTTGTATTTAGCTAGTCAATGTAATAGTTAGGTTATTTTTCTCATATTTTAGCAACAATTGTGTAATTAGATAGAAAGTGTAATAGATAGGGCATTTTTTTTATTTTTTTCCCCCCTTAAATTGTAAATCAAGCCCCCCAGTGTAATAGTTAGGATTTATTTGCTTTTGCGTGCTTACATGCTTATTTCTTTTACCGCTTTCCTTAGGATTTTTTGCATCTAAAATATTATATTTATGTGTTATGTGCTCCTATGTGATCTTATATGTTTTTATATGTTTTCTTGTTTTTAATTCATGCTTTATTGCTTTAATTCATGTTTTATTAGTTTTATTGTTCCGTCACCACACTAGTCCAATGCTAGTTGTGGTTTCATCGTTTCCCCGCTAGTCCAACGCTAGTGGGGGATCCCTAGAAAGTGCTAGTCCAACCCTAGACCCTTAGGACATTTTAGTGTTAGGTGCATTCATGTGCATTTCACATTTCACGCACTTCTAGTTTTCTTTCAATTTGTCATGATTTTATTATTACTCTTATTATTATTTAATATTATCTTCACACATTTTTAAATGCATGACATATAAGTTGCATTTCACTTAGACTATAGGACATTTGTGTGATTCATCTAGAAATAGTCGTCTACTCACGTGGGAAGCGGTGGCGTACAGACCGTTCCCCCCTCTGTGAGTAGAAACATTCAGTCACGAGCCATTAGTCCCCCGTACCTGTTATGTTGCATTCCCACTTTCTTCGATCACTTACTCTATATTATTATTTTCTTTTTCTTTTTGCATTTCATTTTGCATTCACACTCGTGACTCCCTCGAGGTCTCGATTCGGGTTTCGCAATTAATGCGATAATTCCGACCAAACCTCGACGGAACATGCTGACCCTCCCGATACCCACATTTAGATTTAGGATTTGCATTCATTTAGATACATCCGAACGCGATAGAACTTAGGATTAATTTAAGAAATTTTGATTAAGCCTCGCAACTAGCCTCGGCTAGGTTGAAAAGGTGCCTTAGGCATAAGCCTTTGCCTTCCCTTTCTTCAAATGTAACTCCAAGACCTTTTTCTCTCGTTTTTCGTAGACCGGAGTCAAAAAAGGGTTTTAAATTATTTTTCTAAAAATTTTACTTTTTGCTTTGTTTAAACAAATTTTTCGGGTGACTTGGAACACCCTAACTCGATACCAAGTGGCGACTCCATTTTAAAAAATAAATAAAACCCTTGTTCAAAAATTATTTGGCCAAACCTATCGTACTTTTAGTCCTGGCCTTGTTTTATTTTCAAATGCCATTTTTCTTAAAATACATTTTTTGGCTAAAACTTGGTTTTTCTCACACACACATGGTTTTTCCAAAGACCTTTATTTTAAAAAGGGTTTCAGACTGGACCGTCTTTTTGGGATGCGACAGTCAACGACCCCACCAGCACCCCACTAGTACCCTTTTACTTTACGATTTTTTAGGACATGACAGAGTATCTAGGGTGAGTAAGAATTACTTTGTAATAGAGTGATAGTCTTTGAGTTTTTCATTGTGAGTGCAATTCTTCAATTGTATAGTTGAAAGGTTAGCAAGCCTGCTATAAAATTTCTTAGCTCAACTAGAAGAGTATCTGGGTTGAGTGAGAAGTGTGACTTTCCTTGTACAAATTGATAGAGATTCAACCTCAAATGAAGGAATTCAAAATGTACTACAACTTCAAGTTTAGTGGAACTTGAAAATTTGTGTGGTTTGATAAATTTACTCTCTTTTTATTTACGTTTCAGTTTGTTATTTTTCTTACAAGTTTATTCATTGTGTCAAAAACTTATTTTAATCACTTAGCCAACTTGATAAATTTTTATTTTGTGAAAATTTCTTATAACCAAGTTAAAGTTTAAAAATTCACTCCCCTCTTAAGTTGCATCAAGGGCCTACAATTGGTATCAGAGTTTGGACTCCATTCTTAATAGCCTAACAAGTTAGGAGAGATCCGTGGCAACTTCTAATAATGATTTATTCTTAGAAGGTCAATCTATTACTAGACCTCATATGTTTAATGGGGTAAATTACATTAGTTAGAGAGATAGAATGAAAATATTCTTGCAACATATAGATACTAAGCTTTGGTGCATTGTAAATGAGGGACCATATGAAGCTTATGTTGATGATTCTATTACTAGTAGAATGAGACAAAAGATTAGGCAAGAACTTACTCCTCTAGATAGAACAAATCTCACTCTAAATGCTAAGGCCATGAATGTATTGTACAATGCTTTGATGGCCAATGAGTCTACTAGAGTAAAAGGATGTAAAATGGCAAAAGAAATTTGGGACAAATTGAATGAAATTCATGAGGGTAGTGATTGTGTCAAGGAACAAAAGAAAGCCTTGCTAGTCACTAAGTATGAATCTTTCAAGATGGAGCCTCATGAGAATATAGACAAAATATATTACCGTTTGAATGACATTATCAAGGATCTTAAGGCTTTGCAAAAAGAATATACCTTAAGTGAAAAGAATAGAAAAATTTTAAATGCATTGCCTAAAGAGTGGGAAAGCAAAGTCACGAATATAGAAAAAGCCAAAGACTTGAATTCTATATCCATTGAAACTCTTATATATTCTCTAACCTTGTCTGAATTAAAGTTGAAATCTTAGGTTCAAGAGGAAGAAGAGACAAAAGCTAAGAAGAACATGGCATTGAAGTCTTCACAAGATGATAAAGATAATTTCTCCATTGATAATGAGGACATGGATGCGGATGACAATGACTTAACTCTATTCACAAAGAGTTTCAAGAAATTCCTCACAAATAAGAGAAGATTTAATAGAGGATAATCAAACAACATCAATCAATCAAGCTCCTCAAGAAATAGAGAAAAGCAAGAGGCATCAAAAAAGTAAAATGATAAGTGCTTTGAATGTGGGCAACTAGGACACTATATGATTGAGTGTCCTTCAAAAAAGAAGAAGGAAGGAAAAGGAGATAGAAAGTAAAGATTCAACAATTTTCAACTTACATGAAATGAGTGCAATTCCGATGGAGAGATTGAAGAAGAAGAGGAAACAACACAAATGGCATGTATGGCTATAAGAGATAATGAGGTAACCTCAAATCACTCTTCTATAGATAAAAATTTGTGTGATGATTATGATAATGAGGATGACGACGATCTTGAGAATTTTGTTTTTAAATTGCATAGTAGCTTGAAAGAGTCATATGCTAGAAACAAAGAATTGAAATTGAAAATCAACTCCTTACTTTGTGAAAGTGCTAGACTTGGTCAAGAAAACAAATGTTTGATGAATGAGAATGATGAATTGAAGAAAAATAAAGTAGATATAGCTTGGAATCTTGATGATTCGAAAAGGAAATTAGATGAGAGATCTATTCTTTATAACAAAATCAAGAGTGAACAAGAAAACTTGAAAAAGAGAATGAGTGAATTTAGTGATTTTCTTGGAAGAGAAAAATAAGAAGTTTTAGAGAAAGAAATCACTAGGAACATACTTAGTACAAATAGGTTCACTTTGTATAGAAAGAATAGGATAAGATTCATTAGACCTATGCATGTGAATAATACTCATATTATGTGCAATTTTTGTTGCCAAGCAGGTCACATGAAAAATAATTGTTAAGTTAGGAGAAATATGAGACAGGGTATGAAAACTATGTGAATTGTCAAAGATTGTGCTAACTTTTAGGGACCCAAAAATTAAAAAAGGACATCAAATATTATTTTTTAATTCTTGTGTAGGTATGCTTCAAGAACACCACCAAGAAGTCAAAGTAGTTCATTGATAGTGGATGTTCAAGACACATGACCGAAGACCCATCATTGTTTGTCAATTTAAAGCAAAAGAGTAGTGGAAAAGTCACCTTTGGAAATGACATGAAAGCCAAAACTATTGGAGTAGGTGACATAGGTAACAATGATGAAACTTTCATTTAAAATGTTTTGTTAGTTGATAACCCTAGTTACAACTTGTTAAGTGTGAGTCAATTGTGTGATAAAGGTTTATATGTTTTTTTCAAAAAGCATGAATGTTTGGTACTTGACTCTAGTTATAATGCAGTTTTTAGAGGTAAGAGGTATAATGATATCTATGTTGTCTATCTAGATAGAATAGATTCAAATAGGATTATATGTCCTAAGGCTACTAGTGATGATCCTAGGCTTTGGCATAGAAGACTTTGTCACTTCATTATGGATTTGTTGAATGAGTTATCTAGGAAAGAACTTGTCCGAGGGCTTTCTAAAATCAAATTTGAAAAGACTAGATTTGTGATGCGTGTAAATTTGAAAAACAAACCAAGGTTTCTTTCAAACCAAAAGAGTGTGTTTCTACTTCAAGACCTTTGGAGTTTTTACACTTGGATTTGTTCGGTTCTACCCAAAGTTGCAAGCATTGGGGCAAAAAAATATGCTTTTGTTATTGTAGACGATTATTCAATATATACTTGGGTGCTATTTCTTGCGTACAAGGATGAAGCTTTTAAAAATTTTATTTTTTTATTTGTAAAAGTTTAAAATTTGTTAAACTTGACCATTGTGAAAATTAAAAGTGATAATAGAACCAAGTTTAAATATTGTGATTTTTTTTTTAAATTTTGTGATCACAATAGTATTACACATGAGTTTTCTACTGGTAGAGTTCCCCAACAAAACGGTGCTGTTGAAAGAACAAATAGAACTCTTCAAGAAATTGCTAGAACTATGGTAAATGAATGTGATTTACCAAAGTATTTTTGGGCTGAAGCGGTCAATATGACTTGCTATGTTATGAATAGAGTTTTATTAAGACCTATTTTAAACAAAATTTCTTATGAACTCTTGTTTGGAAAAAAGTCAATTGTTGGTTATTTTAAAGTTTTTAGATGCAAATATTTTATTTTGAATATCAAAGAACATCTTGGCAAGTTTGATAAGAAAACAGATGAAGGCATCTTTTTAGGATATGTTAGTGATAAGAGAGCCTACAGAGTGTACAATAGGAGAATCTTAGTAATAGAAGAGGCCATTCATGTTACTTTTGATGAATTACATAATGTAGTTACTAAGGATGTTAGTAAAGATAATGATGTGTGTGTTCAAAAAAAAATTAGAGAATCTTACCCTTCAAGAGCGTGATAACACTCCAAAGGAAGTAGTGAGAACTAGTGAAGAGATAGTTGACGAAAAGAAAGATGATGATACTACAAAGGATCTATCTAAAACTTAGAGATTTATGCACAATCATCCTAAAGATAGGTGATCCTTCCGAAAAGGTTAGCATTAGATCCTCTACTAGATCTTTAATGGACAACTTTACTTTATTATCCCAATTTGAACCTAAGAATGTAGAAAATGCTTTGAAATATGATTTTTGGATAGTAGCAATACGAGAGGAATTGAATCAATTTAAAAGAAATAAGGTATGGACT
This sequence comes from Mitragyna speciosa, assembly GCA_024721245.1. Lineage (NCBI taxonomy): Eukaryota > Viridiplantae > Streptophyta > Magnoliopsida > Gentianales > Rubiaceae > Mitragyna > Mitragyna speciosa. Next base: position 10,929,612 of record CM045558.1, on the reverse strand, counting down.
TTAGTTGAAAGACCATTAGATCACCCAGTGATAGGTACAAAATGGGTCTTTAGCAATAAGTTGAATGATAAAGGTGAAATAGTAAAAGCAAGGTTAGTTGCCAAAGGTTATGCACGACAAGAAGGAATATATTTTGATGAAACCTTTACACTAGTTGCTAGGTTTGAATCTATAAGAATGCTTCTTGCGTATGCATGTTTTAAAGGTTTTAAGTTATTTCAAATGGATGTGAAAAGTGCCTTTTTGAATGGTTTATTAAAAAAAGAAATATATGTTGAACAACCTTCTGGTTTTGAACACGAAAATTTTTTAAATCACATTTTCAAACTTTCTAAAGCTTTATATAGATTAAAACAAGCTCCTAGAGCTTAGTATGAGAGGAATTGTAGACACTACATTTTTTACAAACCATCATGCAAATGAACTTCTCATTGTTCAAGTGTATGTTAATGATATTATTTTTGATGTTACAAATGAAAATCTTTGCAAATAATTTTCTTTTATGATGCAAAATAAATTTAAAATGAGTATGATAGTAGAATTAAACTTCTTTCTTGGTTTTCAAATTCATCAATTGAAAAATAGAATTATTATTAGACAAACCAAATATGCAGGGAGTTACTCAAAAGATTTGGTAAGGAGTATTCAAAAGAAGTATACACACCAATTTGCATCTTCACTAAGTTAAACAAAGATGAAGAAGACAATAAGGTGGATGAAAAGGGATATAAAAGTATGATAGGTAGTCTATTTTATCTTACCGCTAGTAGACTCGATATTATGTTTGTCGTTTTCTTTGTGCAAGATTTCAATCTTGTCCTAAGAAATCTCACTTACGAGTGGTCAAGCGTATTCGTAGGTATCTCAAGGGTACATTAGACTTTGAACTATGGTATTCTAGATCCCATGCATTTGATCTTGTGGGGTATTCTGATGCTGACTTTGCCGGATGTAGAATAGATAGAAAAAGTACTAGTAGTACTTGTCATCTTCTAGGTAAATGATTAGTATTTTGGTTTAGTAAAAAACAATGTTCTATATCTTTGTCCACAGCGAAAGCCGAGTATATTGCTGCTGGTGCAAATTGTGCTTAGTTACTTTGAATGAATCACACTCTTTTAGATTTTGGATTGTAGTTTCAAAGTATGCCCATTAAGTGTGACAATACTAGTGCCATCAACTTGACCAAAAATCCCATTCAATACTCTAGAATCAAACATATTGACATCAAACATTATTTCATTAGAGATTTGATTAAAAAAGATGATATTAGTGTTGTTTATGTATGCACAAGTGATCAGTTAGCTAAAATTTTTACAAAAGCTTTACCTGTTGAACGTTTTGAATTCTTAAGAACAAAATTGGGCATTCTGTCTCTGGATCAGCTGTCGTAAGCGCTTGTTCAGACGGCCGATCGTTCTTTTAAGTTTCTAAACTTTTTATGTTTCGGACGGCCGAAAGATTCCTTTTTATGTTTCAGATGTCCGAACGCTTTTTGTTTTTCCAAAATAAAAATACTTTGGATGCACAGTTGGATGACTCAAACATCGGTCGGACGTTTGAACGTGCCTTTTTCAAGCGTAAATTAGGTTTGCAAGTTCATTTTTTTCAAAATCTCTTTTCCCTCTCAACAGTCAAGCGAGCATTCTCTCAATCAAAGTCAGTTTCTCACCAGATAAGCTCTTTTTCATTGTTAAAAACAGCATTTCTATTACATTAGAAGTTATTTAGTCAATTTTATCAAGATTTTTTTCATCAAATCGGTCATGATTTATGCATTTTTTTAAAAAAATTTCATCTGCAACTTTTGTATTTCTTAAATGTTTTTGATCAAATTTTCTTTCTAAAGTGTGTTTCTTTTCACTTAATGTTGTTATTAATCAATTTTTTTTTAAAAAAATTGGTTACTGAGTTTGATGAGTTACTGAAGAGGGTTCATTTCTTGGTTTCTAGATCACTGATCCTTATCTCTTTTAGTTTAAATTAGTGATTGCGAGAACCAGAGGAGGTAGTAGTGCTGGTGCTAGTGGGAGTAAAAGGAAGAGAAAAGAGACTGCCCATCCCAATTCTTAAACAATTGATAGGGCACCTCAACCAAAGTTCATTGACAAAGAAGCTGAAGAAATGTATCTTGTCTATATCAATAAGAATATATTACTTCAGCGTAGTTGTTTGGAATATGAGTTTAAGAGTCTAAAATTAGATTTCATTTGTGAAAAATTTTCGAAACAAAGTTGGGGTCACTTGTTGTTTCTGAATGAAAAATCCTATCATGAGATGCTCATTCAAATTTTAGCTAATCTTAGAAAATGAGAATCTGATGCTACAATCTCTAGAGTTAATGGACTTGACTTAGTTTTCAATTCGACTCAAATAAATCACATTTTCAAATGTAGACCCAAAGAAGATCCTCATTGGAACATCAATTCAACTTTGATGAACTTAAATCCTTCTTTCGTGTAACTTTTAATACAGCTGCTCAAGCTAAACCGTCTTCCTTGAGTCCTATTCATAGAATTTTGTTTGCAATGGTAACTAACATTTTAACTCCCACATTTAGTCATCGTAGTGAAACAAATAGGATGGAGTTATATGTGTTTTATTGTGTTATGAAGGATATTTCACTTAATTTCGGGTATATCATGCGTAAATTTATTTTTAATTGTATTTTTGATACCCGAAAAAATATACCTTTTGAAAAATTTCTTCCCAAAGAAATATGCCTTTTGAAAAATTTCTTACTCGAATATTCAAGTTTTATCACATTCTACTTACGGGTACTACTATTATAAATCCTTCTTTTACTTGTTCTTATTTTGAAATATTTCACTTTAAATTTCATAATGATGAGTGGATAACAAAAGCTCAATATCAAGCTCTTAGGACTCCTGCTTAGACTATATCTACTCAGTCTACATCCACTCCTTCTCCTTCCTCTACACGTTATCCATCTTCACCCCCTATCACTTTTAAGCCATCTTCCTCTATTCTAGCTCAGCCCACTTTTATTCTCTCTTCTTCTACATCTCAAGATACATTTTCCCATATTCTAGTTTTGTTTCAAAAATTAGATAAGCGAATAGATAACTTGGAAGCCAAGTAGCTAAAAATTAAGGCAAATCAGGCCAAGATGTTTAAAGAATTTTACAGTTTGGAAAGAAGTTAGAATGTATTGAGCATGCACAAGTGTTGGGAATGAATATTGGTACGCAAGCTCAATACAACATCTTCAAGTAACAAGTCTTGGCAGAATCAGAAGAAGAAGAAGAAGATAAAAGGAAAGAAGAAGCAGCAGCAGATGACTTGGCTAATCCTCAGCCAGAGGTACCAGGACATATTTATCAAACTCCTACTTAATCTCTTGTTCACGCACCTGCGTCACCTGTACAGCCACCTTCCACTTTAGAGGTGCCTATGACCACCGTTCAGAGCATTGCATGAGAGGTGGTTCACACTATTCTAGATGACTCCGATGAGACTCACTCTGCTACTCTCATACCGCTTTCATCTACTCAGGCTGAAGTGTCTTCTAGGGACTTAGCTATTGTACCTTACAAGCGTAGGAAGCTTTAGAAAGCTGCTTAGTTTTAGTTTAGTCTAGCTTTGAACAATGTTTTGGCTTAGACATCTATGCTTTAGGTTGTTCTTGTAAAGAACTTTTATTTGTTTATAAGAATTGCTTTTGAGATAGTTTGTCTTATGTTTTATGTTGAAATTGCCTGCTTCATTTTTTTTCTTTTTTAATATGCATTGTTTGAGGGGGAGCTGTATTGAGAGGGAAAGTGCATCCTATGATTTTCTAATTTTGATGATGCCAAAAGGGGGAGAAAAATCATTTGCACACAAATAAGTATATGTTATATTTCATAAGTGTGCTAAAATGATGATATGTTGTATGTGGTCTCAATACGTTATAAGTTTATCATCATCAAACAGGAAGAGAATATAATCTTAATTTTGATAATAACAAACCACATTATTACTAATCAAACTTGTTAAGTGTCTCGATGAAGTGTTAAATAAGTTTTGAAGACTTGGTAAAACAAACAGAGGTGAACGGACATTCGTTTGAACGACTAGTGCATGCTTCGGCCGTCCGAAGGCAGTTCGGACAATACTTCAAATGTCCTATCACTTGTTCAAAAGCACCCCATTTTTCCAAAGACTTTCGAACGTTTGAGCTCAAAGTTTCGAGCATCCGATCATTTGTCTGGCAGAACCAAGAAAATTTTTAGAAACTTTGGGATACAAGTTTGGACGTCTTTTTAGTCATTTAGTACATGTGCAAAAATTTCAGAAACTTTTGGACGATCTTTCAGACATAGCTTCGAACGTCCAGAAAACCTTGAGAAAGGACGTGGCTCTTCAGCATCAATCTTCCGATGGTTCGGATAGCAAATATTTCCCTTGATGCTCCAAAATGATTACATTGAATTAGAACTGAAGAGTTTGGATGCAGGTTCGGACAACAATCCTTGAGTTTAGCCGACCGAAAGGTCCAACAGCTAGTTTTTTTTACATTTAATGATTGACAGTTGGGAGTTAGTTGCAGGTTATTTTGAAGAATGTATAAAAGCCATAACATCTAAATTTAATTGTTAACTGTTGTATTGAATACATAAAGGCATTGAATAGCAATCTTGAGCAAAAAAATTTCATTTTCTTTATAATAGAGTGACAGTTTTTGAGTTCTTCATTATAAGTGCAATCCTTCAATTGTATGGTTAAAAGGTTAGCAAGCCTGCTATAAAATTTCTTAACTCAATTAGAAAAGTATCTAGGGTGAATGAGAAGTGAGGTTTTCCTTGTACAAGTTAGTAGATATTCAACCTCAAGTGAAGGAATTTAAAGTGTACTATAACTTCATGTTTAGTGAAACTTAGAAATTTGTGTGGTTTGATAAATTTACTCTCTTTTTATTTACATTTCATTTGTTTACAAGTTGATTCATGGTGTTAAAAACTTATGGTGGTAATATGCCTAACAGTTTAAAAAAAAGGGAACCTAATTCACCCCCTATCTTAAGTTGTACCAAGGGCCTACAAGGAAGGTCATGGTGGTAAGGTATTGATGGTGGGCTGGTGAAGATGGAAATTGGTGGATAGAACAGTGGTGCTCCAACTAATTTCCCAAATCTCCCAAATCTCTACACTTAATTTCTACTTCATAACTGAAATTCACAGCCCTGGTTTAATGTGGTGATGGCGCATGGCTTGATGGTGGGTAAATTGGTGGTGATGGCACATGGCTTGATGGTGGGTAAATTGGTGGTTCTCGATGGCTTGTGGCTAAAGGGTGGTTTCTGTTGTAATTATGATGAAGTGGCAGTGGTGGATAGAGGCTGTTTTGGTGGTAATTGATTGATGGCTAATTTGGCTATTCTGGTGGTGGTTGACTGGTGATGAGTGTGGCTGAAGGTGTGGTGAAGTGGTGGTCTTTTGTGGCTGGGTTTGGAAGTTGGTAATAGTGGCAGATGGTGGCTATGGCAATGTTGGGCTTATGGTTAGATGGTTGTGGGAGAGTAATGGCAGTAGTGTAAAATGGCAGAGAAGGAAGGGGAATGGTGGAAGAGGAGGAGTGGTAATGGTTGGGCTAGTGGTTTCAAAGGTGGTCTGATAGATTTGTGATTGCTAATGGTAATTTTGGACTGATTTGAGGATGGTTCATGGTAGTTGATGGTGGCTGAATTGGGTGCTTTTGAGTTGTTGAGGTTGACTGGAGGGAGATGGTAGTGGTGGAACAGGGTTGGTCGGTGGCGGTGGTGGGAGATAGGCAAATCGAGTAGGGGTTGTGGCTAGTGAAGGAGGAAATGTTTGTGTCTGTTGATGGCTGTTAGTGGCTGGCTTATTGGTGGCATAGCTGCTACTGGAGTTTGGGGTAGTCTTGGGTAGTTTTTCTATAGTGGTTGATTGGCGGTGGATAAAGGAGGAAGATAGTAGTTTGGTGGTCGACTGGTGGATGTTTTGGCAAAATAGATGGTTGGAGACTGGTGGTGGAGTGGCTATGGAGTTTGCTAATAGTGGTTGAGTTCTGGTGGTGTTGGCTGTTTTGCAGTTGGTGATTATGGGCTGAGGCTATTTTTGGTTCAAGAAACGGTGGTATCTGGTGGTAGGAGATAATTCAAACCCAAAAAACTTAAGTAAATCTCAAAATTTACCACAAAGGTGATTGTTTCATATTAAATAAAATGAATCAAAATAAATAAAAATTAGCATAAGATATTATCTTTTGATTCTTGCTGTCTTGATGATGAAAAGTAGCAAAAATTTTATGTATGTGTGTTTTTTGTGTATAAATTTGTTTGTTTTGATCTTGGTAGGTGAAAAAATGTATGTTAGTAGGTGTGTTTGATCCTACTATGTGAAAAAGGGGGTGTTAGTAGGTATGTTTGATCCTTCGGTGTGAAAAAAGCGGTTGTTAGTGGGTGTAGTTAGATTTTAATATGTGAGCATGTGTATTAGTGTGTGCATTAGAAAAGATTTTAAAAATGATCATAGATTATTTTATTTTTTCCCTGTTCTCTATCTTTTTAAAAAAAAAAAGTGAGCTTTTTTGAATTATGAAGGTATAAGACCTAGAAAGTTGCTAAAAAGCTTTACAATCTTATCCTTCAAGAGTAATCAAAAGACTAAAAAAATCATTAAAATAAATTACCGTTTTGCCTCTATAAAAAACTATTTTTAACATAATTTTTAAGAGTACCATTGTCCCTTCTAAAAATATCAAAAAAAATGAGGAAAAAAACCAAAATTGCAAATTATGAATTAACCAAAACATGCAAATTATGAATTTGATTAACAAAATTTGGGCGAATAAAATATTTATATGCCAAAATGACCATTTTACCCCTAAACACATTATTTACAGAAACAATAGTTTTTGACTCTGAAAAGATATCAGCAATTGAAAATATGACTAAAAGCACAAAATATGGATTTAGAACTAACAATTGGGTGAAAAAGGTATTTACAAGGTAAAATGACGATTTTACCCCTAAATTGATGTAATATGCAGAAAAATAGCAGTTCGTCTTGAAAAAATTATCAAAAATCAAAAATAAATTTAGAAGCATGAGATATGAATTTAAGACTTAGAAATGGGTGAAAAAGGTATTTATATGCTAGAATTTACTGTTTTACCCCTAGAATTGCTGATTTTGCTACTTTGACTCAGAAACGGGGATTTGACAGTGAAAAGTAGAAAAATACTCCCAAATATTAGAAAAAAATAATTAGTGTGTTAAAATTTAGTGTCTACAGTAATGACTTCAAATGATCCACGCAATCTCTTTTTAGGAATAACAATGCTTCTCTCCAAGTGCACTAGTACAACAATCAACAAAAGCACCTGACAATTAGTATTTCATCATCTAAGCTCTTGTGAAAATTGAAGATGTCAAACATTAACATACTTCTCTTATGAATCTTAATTCTAGAGTGGAGATGAGACATTTTTTGTTAAGTCTAAACCAAAAACTCATATGTTTTTATTCATCCATCAATTCAAAGCACTTACATCTGACAAGACTTGCACCAAACAAAAAATAAGAAAAAAGAAGCCTAGCTTAATAACTGGGTAAAAAAGTATTTTGTGAGAGAGAGAGAGAGAGAGAGAGAGATAGAGGGGGAAGAAGGAGAGAAAGGGAGAGGGATATTAGAGAAACTATGACTTTTTCTTAACTTTAGTTGAATGATGAATTATATAGGAATTAACTTTTTATGATCTATTTATAATTCACATATCCATTTTAATTTTTAAACATGCCTTCTTTATATGGATCCGTGCAATATATGTCATGAACTTAGTTTCACTTAATGACAATAATAAAGTTGTGATAATTGCAAAAAGTTGTAAAGTATATTTTTCATTTGAGCCATTAAAACTTCTTGTATGGACTCTATATTCGTGTACAAGAGTGTATACTTTTACTTCCATGTTCTTCAAATGTCAGCAATTGAAAAGAGCATGATGAAAATTCATTTTCAAGTTAACAAAAGTTGAATTTTGGAAATTGTAACCTATTTACACTGTACTTAATTTCTCCTTAATATTTAAAAAATTCATGTGTAAATTTCTTTCACTAAAGGCGACAGGGCATATTTGGCATATTTGTACTCTAAACATTGTTACATTTTTTAAAAAAATCATATTGTACTTTTGTTTAAACAATTTTTAAAAAATATAAATGGTAAACTTGAATCCCTAAACCCTAATCTGAAAACCCTAAAATTGCCAAAAAAAAAAGAAAAGAAGAAGAAACAAAATGTCTAGTTTTTGTTTTTAAAAAATTCTATTGCCACCAACATGCAATTTTTGCACTCCAATCCCTTAAGGAACGGAGGTGCAAAGATGCCCTTGTTGCCGTCAATAAGGTTAGTAGTGAGACTCTTTTTTTTTTTTTTTTTAATTTTGCTAGTCGCTACAAACCTTGTTAGTAGCAATTATATATACGAAACAAATCCCCAATTTCTCCATTTTCAGAGACATTTATTTATTTCCACTATTTATATAAATTGTCCCTAGTAGATCATTATAAATTTCTTCAATTTAGCATGATTTATTCGAGTTGGAGGAAATAGAATGATTTTTAAGCCATTAGGTTGGAGAGAATGACCAAACTGGTCAATGATTTAACTGGTTTGACCGTCTAATTAAGTCTGAGTTTTGAAAGCATACTCTTAGCATGCTTGAGTTGGAAAATCTGCTTAGAATATTTTATAGTTAAGTTTGTATATGGACATTAGAATATCTTTTCATTTTCTTAGTCTTCGTTCATGTTAAACTATTAATAAACCTATATCTCCAACATCTCTTTATGTAGGCATTAATTTTCTAAGAGATGTTTTTAACAGTGGTTGAAAAAAAATTGGTAAATTATGGATAGATTTTCTTTTATAAAATTAGTAATGACTCATGTGCTTTGTATGCAAATGTTGTCCTAGGATATAACAGTTTTCAATATGAAAATTCTTTGTAACATTTTTAGTGCCAAATTCATCTTAAAATAATTGTATGTACTTCAGTTTTTAAAAAATCAATTGTTTAAAAAAAATGGTTTAAATTTGAAGTCATAACATTTAAAATTTTCAAACTTTTTTCCTAAAGACCTTGTGGATAGTTTATAGCACACAATGTGGCATGAATATTAACACTCTTGGTACTTTTTCTTGCACATACGCCATAAAAAGGTTAGCTTTTTTTTTTTTACATGAAATGGTTGTTCAATTTAGACATAATTATGACTGTTACTCTCTTTCCCTTTACAAATAGTGATAAATAAATTCATTTGCATAGCTTTGAATGATAAATATATTTGTGTATAAGTAAAAAATATATTCATTATTTTTTGAATTGAAGTTCTTAATTATCATTGCATTTAACATACTGTAATAATACTATACCAATGTTTTTGAAATTAATCGTCACATACTATACCAATATTTTTAAAATTAATCGTCACCCAGTGGGATAGTATGCTTTCGTTTATGTTGGGTTTGAATTATTCAGAAATTGAACATTTCAATATGATTTGAAATTGCTCACAACTTTTATGTGTGTGAGGCATGAGATTTTACATAATTCTTTCTATGATTAAACAAATGTATTTTTTTTTTATTTTTTCAGTTGTCTAGCTTATGTTAATTACGAAAATGATTTTATAAAAACTCAAGCAACTCAGAATGGAGAGTCTTAATATGATTGGTTTTGAATAGGGAGTACCCCTCCTATTTGTTCTTGCACTTAGAATACCTTCAACTAGTAAGAGAAATCTTCAGCAAAAGGAGGGCGAGAGAGGGGGGGGGGGGGAGAGAGAGGCTCTGCCTAAAGAGGAAGAGGGATAGAGAGTTGACATGAAACATAAGAGGGAGAAAGAAGGCGGTGCTGCCCTATCTTCATCGCACAACATCAAAAGTAAATGACGATGCTAATAATATTTGTGAAGGCTAGCAATTAACATTTTCAAAATCTTAATGGTTCATTTACTTGTTTATGTGTTCATACAACTATTAGGGTTAGAATAAATGGGTAATGTTAGTAAATAAACTAGTTAGACTTAATCTTTAGGTTTGTTACACTTGAAACCTAGAGTTAAGTAATGATGATAAACTATGCACTAGTTTATGTAATAACCTAAATGGCATAATTAGGCAACTACTGAACCCTAATGAAGGAGAGTTGGATAATTAAAAAATATGGATGATGCTATTATTAGAATTAAGTCTACTGTTAAATATATAAGGTTATCTTCATCTAAAGCTCAAAGGTTTAAGTCTTGCATTTAAAAATAAACAATTGAAAGTAAAAGTCTTTTTTTTTTAAATGTTGAAAATTTGTAGAACAATACTTATTTAATGTTGGAATCAACAGTTAAATTTTAAAAAGAATTTGATTTGTTGAAAATAGTGGAAAGCAAATATGTGGAAAAGTCAACTTCGAAGGGGGTTACTTCAAATTTAGATGAAGAGGTTGGCAGTATGTATAACAAGAGAAGTTCTATGATTAAGGAGTGCCAATTGATAACGATTGGGAGTGTGCACATGATTTATTGCCTTTTCTTAAGGTGTTTGATGAAGCCACTGAGAAATTATTAGATTCTCATTATGTCAGTAGAAATCAATATATTGTTAGATTCTCATTATGTCACTTGAAATCAATATATGCTTGAAATTTTTGCTATTGGGTTTCTTCTTATTTCATTAATTGACAATACTGATGTAGGCATATCAATAAAGACTTCTAAAATGAAAAAGAAGCATGAAAAATATTGGGCAAATGTTGACATGTTTAATGTTTTGTTGTTTGTTGTTGTTATTGTTGATCCCCTTTATAAATTGAAGTATGTCTTATGGGTATTTGATCAAATACACAATGATAAGAGTGCTTAGTTTTGATAAAAAATGTGAACAGAGTCTTAAAATCCCTATTTGGTTATTACAATACGAGATTATTGTAGACATTAAATTTTGACACATTATTTAAATTTTCTAATATTCGGGGGGCACTTTTGTTTTTTAAGGGGTCAATTGTGAATTTCATGTGACATACGTCAATCAGGGGTTAAACGGTAATTTTAACTTGTAAATACATTTTTCTTTCATTTTAGTGCCTAATTCGCTTTTTTTTTTGTACTTTTGGTCATTTTCCTTAGTTTTTGGTGGTTTTAGAATTCGTTTGGTATTTTTTTAAGATGTTCGTTACTGAATGACACATTGTCTAGTTATCTCAGTTGTTAGAATTTTCATTCTTACATTTTTATACCTTTAAAAAAAACAAAAAATGAAAAAAAAAAGAAAATTGTTGGTGAAAATTGGCCCTACAAAAAAGACCTAAAAGGCCCGGTCGTCGAGTCTATTCTCTCTTTTGTGAATAGGGTTGTATTTTATTTTATATATTTTATTTTGGGCCTTGAGTTTTGAAAGTTTCTAGATTTTTCCATTATTCTAGTACAAAACACACAACCTTAGAATTCACACACAGTATAGGCACTTTCACAAAAAGACGCCTCACACACTCATGCATCGCCTCCTCCATCAGCACCACCTTTATATCGCAAACTTTGCCAGTCCACTAATTATTCCTTCTCCACTCGCACAATCGCTCACAACCACCTATCTCCACCACTGTCATGCCCATAAGAGTCCTCTATCGGTTGCTCAACCCAGTAGCATCGCCACCACCACCACCACCGGAAGCCCTCGGCCTCACTAAGTCAGCCACACTAAGAAATCCTAACCACCATATTCCTCCACCCAGTTGATGCCATCTACGACCAAGCACCACTTCGTAGTCACCCTCACTGTAACCATTAAACAGCCACAAATTAGCCATCTCACCGCCACCATCATAATGCACACATGACCATGTCTATTAGTCACTAAACCCATAGCCACTAGTCACATCTTTGCCTCCTTCACCATCCTACAACTCCAAACCAGCCCCAACGAACTTCTAGTCAATAGCTATACTTGACCATCAATTTACCTCACAAATACACCAGCAATTCCAGTCTCCTTCGCCAGCGAAATCACTGTTGGGGGTATAATTACCATCAATAGAAAGGTCATACACAACCACCCAGAAAGTGGAGGCCACGAATGGGTGCATTAGAAAAGAGGATAGTTACCCACATTCCAACAAAAAGGGAAGTGACAAAGTGGCTAATAAACATGAGAAAGTGGTTGATCATGACTCTGAGGCTCCAAATTAACTATCAATTTTGGAGGGAAGCCATGCCTATAAATAGTCCAAGATACATTAGGGAAAGGACCACGAGAAGAAATGCTCATACCTTAGAAGTCCACTAGTTTAGTTTAGCAAAAGCTTTTCTTTTCGATTCCATCCATTTAGAATTTTAGCTTTCAATCGTTTATATTTCCAGTCGATATATTTTCAATTTCTAGCAGTTGGACAATAACCGCAATGCACTGCTTGCAACCACCAGTGACTACTGATACCCACCATTGCGAATCCTTTACACTTGAATTCTGGTATGCTTTTTGCTTTTCTCTTTCAATTTCGTTTAATTAATGCCCAAATAAATGAAATTTGGTGTGAAATCTCCTTTGATTTGTGATGCATTATTCACAGGTTTGTAAGATTTGAGTGGGGTGAATTTAGAATTAGTTGAGAAAGGGCTTTGAGGGATGCTGGCGCATGACAGCAAGCACGAATTCTGATAGCCTTAAAGATTCTAAATCCAACTCATTGAACTCATGAAAACTGTTAGAACCCGTCCAAAACCCCCAATAAAGTGGAGTTGTTTGCCTTAAAATTTCCTCAACTTCGTTACAAGCCCTTCCTTTAGAAGCAACGAGACTTCTACATAATCTGTATGCAGACTCCTAGTTAACGGTCTAAAGAATTGGAATAAAACCTATTGAAAGAATCTCTAAGTGGAAAGATTGATCGCCACAAAGTTTCTCTTGATAAGATTTGGAGTAGTTCTTGGATAACGAACTAAGAACGTCACTTAGAGAAAAACACTCAATTGTATTCGTAAAATTCTGATCTGAAAGTTTGTTTAAGCTAGCTTTTAATAGGCTAATATTGTACAATAAGTAGTCAAACCGCTAATTGATAGCTTGCATTAGTCATAACATATCACAAATATCCTACCATAAATGTTACAATTTGAAAATGAATGAAAAACATGTGAATGCAATTCAAAATAGTAAAATTTTGAAGTTGCGGACTGTAGCCACAGCGGAACCTGCAGCGCGGATTGGTCTGTGGCTTCGCCTCCAAGCAACGCCTCAAAGTTTGCACCTTTTGATGGAATCCGCGGCACAAATTTGGTCAGTGAGTGTTGCTGTTCAAGGCTGACCCTTTTGATGATAGCTGCGACTAAACCTGCAGCGCAGGTTGGCTCATGGGTTTAGTCAGAATCACAATTTGAGCTTCAATTTGATCATTTTGTTTAATACTCAAATAATTAATCATCTTTGGAGTCTTGTGAGCCTTCATCCAATAAATTTCTTCTTCTTGCAAGTCCATTAGAAGACTTTGAAGAGCTTGCTTCATCTTTTTGATCCTAAACCTTGTCATTGGTCCTCCAATAGCCTCCAATAGGTCCTTGGAACTAAAACTCTTATCATATGTGGTTGGAGAGCCCATATAGAAGGATTTGGGGGATTGGGGATGTTGTGTGATTTTAGGATTTTTGTATTGTTTTTATTTATTCATTGTATTTTATTAAATTGATTTAACGTAAAATTTATGTTTTAGCCCCTAGGTTGTGGTTAGTGTTAGTATGCCCCTAAGAAATTTTTGAGATTTGGGCACCTTTTTTGTCCTTGATAATTACAGATTGATCCATAGATTTTAATTTCTTTCACTTAGGTCCTCTACTTTTTTAAGAATTTACATTTTATCCCCAATTTATTAGAATTAACTTTTTGTATTTTGTTTATAAAAAATACCAATATTTTAATGTGTGTGTACCGGATCTTCAAAAGAAAGGTATCTCTATTACCTGTTAATTTCTCTATCTACTCAAATGTGCTCCTATCTATTTTTTAATGTGACTTTTATGTGTTTTATTATTTTTATTTATTTTTGAGCATTTATTCGTATCATGTTATGTATACAATTTCAATTTTAATTATTTAAAAAAATGTAATAAATAAATTTATAAATTTATCTTTTACTTAGCGAAATTTGTATTTAGGTAATCAATGTAATAGATAGATATTTTTTTATTTGGAAAAATTTGTATTTAGATAGGCAAGTTAATATAAAGGTTAGATAGGGTGTGTTCATTTTGCTTTTCTCCCATTTAGATCGTAGTAGGTTCCCTCATGTAATAGTTAAAGCTTTATGTGCTATGTATTTTTTTTTGTATACTATATGCTTACTTGTTTATTCGCTTTTCTTAGGATTTTTGTATTTAGGTATTATACTTATGTGTTATGTGCTCTTATGTGATTTCTGTGCCCTTCTATGTTTATTTACTTTTATTATGCATTTATTCATGCTTATTTTCGATGTTGCTACACTAGTTCAATGTTAGTTGTGGTTTTGCTTGTTTTCCTCAATAATCCTACAATAACGAGGATTCATAGAAATGGGTTAGTCTAATGCTAAATCCTTAGGTCTCTCACGTGTTAGTCTTATTTGCATGCAGTCTATCACATTTTCATGCATTTTTCTATTTTAGGATTTCTTTCATTTGCATGTTATTTTCCCCTATAATATCCCCGTATCCCCATAAATATATGTAGGCATGACAATTAGACTTGTATTTCATATAGAATTTTAGAGTCCATTTGCTTGCTTAGGTTAGAATGAGTCACCTTTCAAACATGAAAAATGGGTGAGTATAGCTCTCATAGCCTGAGCAAGCTATCTACACTCTGTAAGAAGGAGAATTATGTCATGAGACTTAGTGCCTTGCACCCGTTATGTTCTATTCCTTTTCTTGGTCACTTATATCTGTATAAAATCTATTTTCATTTTATTTTTACCTTTTCTTTTGAGTCTCACTCTGCATAAATCATGACCCTTTTGAAGTCTCATTTTGGATTGCACAATTAATCCGTTAAATCTAATTAAATTTTGAAGGGACATTTTTCCCCTTTCGATATCTCTTTTTAGGTCTATATTTTTGCATTCATGTAGCACATCCAAATGTGATACTTTTTACAGTTACATTAGGAAAAATTCGACTAAATCTCACAACTAGTTTAAGTTAGATTAAAAGAATACCTTAGATGCGAATCTTTGCCTTTCCTTTATTCAGCTATGACCCCAGAGCTCATTTTCTCTCATTTTCAAAGATCTAGAGTTGTCTGAAAAAGGTTTTCTCACTTTTCTTGCTTTTCCATAAAAAAATATTCTCTAAAGAGATTTTGTTCTTGTTTTTCTTACTTTTTTTTTTCATTAAGCTATTTTTCTAGTGACTTGTTACACCAAAACTCATTATCTAGTAGCAACTCCTTTTCTTTTTTCTCCATAAAACCCTTTTCAAATTCTATTTTCAGACCCAAACTGTTACATTTTTAAAGTGCCATTTTGGGCCTTTTTTCTTTTGCTTTGCTTTGTTTCCAAAATTTAAAATTCATTTTAAAAACCATTTTTGAAAACCACTCTCTTTTCTCTTTTCTCTTTTCTTTTGAAAAATGGGGCGACACAATCACATCCCAAAGTAACTATTTCTCAATCTAAGGAAAAGAGTAAGAAGGAAACTAACATGTTGGTAGGGGCAGTAGATTACATGAATTCTTTGTATATTAATCATGAAGATGAATGTGAAATTGTTGATTAAAACTGAATTGGATAATAATTTTTGGAGATGCATGCTGATCATAATGGTCCAACATTTAATTTAATATACTAAAGTGGTGGAAGTCAAATTCTCATGGACACTGTATGCTTTCTATGATGGCACGAGATGTGCTAACAATTCCAGTATCTACAATTGCTTCAAAATTGGCTTTTTAGTATAGGAAAGCGTATACTTGACTCATTTCATAGTTCTTTGACACCAAAAAATAGAGTGGTTATTATCAATGCACAAGATTGGTTTCATGCAAGCCATGATCCTTTTTATTTGGAAGAACTATTAGAATATCTTGAAAAATTAGAATTTGGCATTATTTTACTATTCATTGTTTGATTTATTATTATTACTAATTTGTACGTTTGTTATCAATATTTGTAGAAATTTCATCATTGATTGATGAGCATGTTATGGTGAACATTGAAAAATGAATGAGATTGAAGTGAACGGTAAAAATGAAGATTGAAGAGGGAAGAATAAAAATTGGGTGTTCATTTTGCTATTTGTTGAATATTTTTATTTATGGCCAATTGAATTGCAAGGATAAAATTTAAAAAATTAGATGACTATCTCACTAGTTATTTATTTTTATTTTGTTTAGTTGCTTTGCAAATCAAGAATTTGGGATGTAATTAACTTCAAGATCATTGGAGGCTTGTGTTATTAGTATTTTAAAAATATTTTACAATTTTTATTATTTATTTTTATTTTAAAAGACATGGGTTATGATACTACACCTATCTGATATAGTTTTGCGAGTAATTAAAAATTCGGATACCTATTATCTGTGGATCGGTACATGTTTTGATAGTTTACCAAATCAGTAGAATCATTTCAAATCAAAATATTTATTTATTAACTGGGTATTTAACTCATGAATGCTTCTAGATGCTCCAACGAAACAAGAAAGCGATAATAGCTAAATTATCGAAACACACTCAAAAAAGACGCAACCAAGCCATTTTTACAGTTAATTTTGGATTAAGCCTATTTTATATATCGGTAGGATTAGTAAATAAATAAATAAAAAATTTACATGCACCAATTCTAGCCTACAAGATTGGTCTAAAATAGCATTTTTACGTCACTTTACCGTCATTCAAATTCTCACAAGTGGGCCATAGACCCGGTTTCCCGATAAGTAATTAATACGCCAAACCGAAAATAAAGGTCAGAGATCATAGAGAAAGATCAAAATAAAACAATGGAAGATTTTGAGAAGAAGGTGTCGATCTGGGACAAAACAGAAGACATGGATGCCGAAGATACTGTTGTTAATACTTCAAAAGTTGTGGCTTTACTTCGCGAATTCCTCGCCGTCCAACAACGCAGAGCTCGAGCTTATGCGAGACTCAAAAGGTAAACCCAATCAAGGGGTCGAGTTTAAATTGATTTTTAATTATTTTAAATATATTTAGAAATTCATGTTGAGGCGGGGTTTAATTTAATTGCTTATAAAGGTTGGTTTATTTTACAGGATTTCAATTTGATGGTCTCCGAGAGTCAGATACGTATTGTTAGCTTTTGGTGGATTTCACCTATCTAGTAAAAACATGCATCAACTTTTAAATCTCACTGGAGGATAATAAGGGCATAATAAGATTCCTTGATAACAAGGAAGTGCTGGAATTACGAATTCTTTATAGCTTGTGAATCTGTAGTTCCAGAAGTCTTGCCGAATTACAGCTTCTTTTGTTTGGGAAAATTAACTGACATAAGGTATATTTATTCTCATGGAAAAAATATCTGAAAATTTTCATGTTGTGGTATTGAGAGGGGAAGATAGGAGGGTTATTGATTTTAGCGCTAAGTGAAAGTAGTCAGGAATTGAAGAAATTTGCTAAGGAATTTATTTTGGGTTTTGGGTAATCTATTGGATAGTTAGTAATTTGTTGCAACCTGAAGATTCATATTGATCAGTGTTCATTAATTGATCTGGGTGTGTTATGACAGGAGTAATACATAGTGTATTAAGAAAGAAAGGGTTTGGTGGGCCTCTAGTGGTTTTTAATAAAGGGAATGAGGACACAACAGGGGATTTCTGATTGAAAATTAGGAGAATTGCTTCTTTTATACAAGTCTAATTTCCGCATTGGAGTGCAGGAATTTGATTTGTTCGTGGGAAGCGGATTTAGCACCCCTGATATCTTAACATTATTTTGCTCTGTTGAGACCAGTAGGTGAGTGAGACAGCAAGCTCTTTTTGCTTGGTGATGGCTACTATAGAGTGTGGATGCAGTAGCATTTAAGATAAGGTTTTGGTTTACCATTAGATGGCAACTAAGGATTAAGCTGCTAATAGAAAAATGCGTGTGTTTTGTTTTGTAAATTTAAGTTTGGTCTTTCGTAAGATCGGTTGCATTAATGCTTATAAAATCTCTATTGGAACATTTGGTTTTATTGTTATCCATGAATTTGAACTCGTGACTTGGTTCTAATGATTGGGAGTAGTTCGGATGTTCAAAGCAGGAGTACTTCCCTCCTTTTTTGTTATTGGATCACGATGCTGATTAGATACTGCCACTGGCAGAAGAAGATACTTTACCTTATCTCCTCTCTAACTCCTTCTCAGCCCTGATTAGTGTGAACTTAATTCCTAGTATGTGCTTTCTGTAGTGTGAAACTAATTACTAGTTTGTGCTTTCTTTTATTATCATTTTAAGAACCATAATTCTCTAATGTAGGGAACTGGTTCAGTAATTAATGAATTACCTTAATTTTTGTTATTTGGACGAATGAATAAATAATTTTGTCTTTGTGTTCCATTGTCTATATGAATAAAACTTTGAGTTTGGTTTTTCTGTTTTTTATTTGATGATCTGACAATTCTGTTGTGATACAGGGGATTTGAGGATTATATGGTGTCGGGAAATGAATCAGCTTACCAACAACTTTGCAGTGAAATCACTGTTGAATTTAATGAGTGTTCCAAACAAGTTAGTGATTTTTAGAAATGCCTTGGAGTTCTTTTCATGTAGTAGTTGCTGTTTGGTATTATAACCTTGTTTTGGAGGTTTGGAAATGGGAGAAAATGTTCAAGGGTTGTTTTGCTACACTTAATCAGGCCCTACAGTGTGGCCTTTTCTTGTTACCTCTTGATTGTGGTGTCTTAGCACATAAATTTGAAGTAATTCCAACATGCAGGTCCTTGAATTGGTGCCCCTATTTCTCAGCCCTGATTTATTTAGAGAGGATCTTGCTTGTCTACTCAGATCAGTTCAAACACAAGAAAAGCAGAAGCTGCAATTGGTACATTTTGTTGTGATGTTACTTTGTTCCTTCAGTTAATAAATCAATGTGCATACATTTATTTGCTGACTAGTTCGGTAATTAACTCTGGAAAGAGCTTTAGGGTGTGAACTTTGTGTTTCTGTTGCTAGTGATGCTGTTATTGCTAGTTTGGTCATCTAACAGCATCTGAAAGGCTTAGTAAACTCCAAAATAACCAAGTCTGTCTTTATTTCTCTCTTATGATATCCTTGTCAGCATGATGTCTGTTACAAATTAGCATAAAACTGCCCAACTTTATTTCTAGTTCTTATTCCTGCTTAGCCAGCAACTAATCTTATAATGGTGCACAAGTCATAATCCAATACCAGTAGAATTAAATTGGTGAATTCATGCATTTCCCTGACAAAACCAATATGGGCACTGTGATCTCATACCCACTTTTCTAGGTTCTATAAGAAGCCGAATCAATGAAACACACTACACATGCCTATACCCATTACCTCACTTGACAGCAATATGTGATTTTCAACACATTGTTGGGAAATAGGGTTTACATCCTGATGACATATGTCCATTATGCTTGTCCTTTGTGTTTATGTTTGGGTGGGTGCCACTAAGGGGCCGTTTGGTAAGTTTATGTTGTTTGGTTTCCATTGTTTCTCATGAACAAAGTGAAACATCTGTTGTGTTCTTTTTAAAAACAATACATAATTGCATCTGTTATGCATTACTGTTTCACAAACAAATTAGAACAAACACAATTTGTTGGAAGAAATGTTTTGTTTTGACCATTTTTAATCCTTTGAAATAATTTCATTAAACATTTTCCAAATTTAAGTTAATTTTCACCAATTCTTCAAAATTATGTTGATATCTTTCATATTTAATTTAAATGGCTAAGTTTTCTTTGGACAACTTATTTCAGGGTGATGTTAGGGAGAATTCTTCATGTTAGAATGCAGGTGAAGAAATAATACAAGAAATTGCCAAAATTAATTAGAGTTCCAGAAGAGAAACTAATGGGAAATGCAAATATTTTGCAGTGAATTTAAACACAATTCTAACTGAAAGTCCTGGCTTTCTTCTAACATAAAAGGGAAACTAATGGGAAATGCAAATATTTAATTTAAACACAAATTTAACCAAAAGTCCTAGCTTTCTTTTGCAAAAATCGTATTTCAAATCAACCTTGGAAAACCATTTTGCCGTAGCAATTTGAGAAAATATTGATGATCTGTTGGGGATTGGAAATTTATCATCAACCAAAAATAAATTTAGGGGTTGATAATTAATAACCAGTCTAAACTTTCCTCGAACTTGTTCAGATCGTTTGTTCACATATAATGCTTGACAAGCCCATTGCGAATTTGTGGGTACAATGAGATCAAATTGAAGGAGTTTAGAACACTCCTTTTTTGCAAGTTTAGCATGATCAGGGTTCATTCCAGGATGGCTGGCTTTTGTGGGGTTAGCATCTTCATTTTTCTTGAAGGGAAGTTTTATGAAGAATTTAGAATTTTTCCACAATTGGTGTGACCATTTTTTCAAGAACTCAATGTGATTTTCAGCACAAGATTGGTGAATAAGGTTTTGTTTTAACTGGCTGGTCTGTTCTTCTTGAGAGACAGGATTTTGAAGATACAAATTTTGAAGGTCCTGGTAAGGTTTGAAAAACCTTTTTGACTGAACACCTATGGGTTTCAATATGAACTGATCTTGTTCATATATATCAAATCCAACAATGAGATCTTTACCCTGGACGTCTCCTCTAAGGATATGGGTTTGAATTTTAATCTGGGAGGAATTGAATGCTTATTTGAGTTTTGGTCACCTTTTTTGTTTCAAACACTTCTCCACTAGTTGCTCGAAACTAATGGGTTTCATTTCTCCGAAGTTCATCTGGGAGAATGGTTTGTTTCATAATTGACATGGCTGCTCCTGTGTCAAAAAAGGCTATGACAAGAATTGGTTTGTCATATTTTGAGGAAAAAATATGAATAAGGGTTTGTGGACAGGTTTTTGCAGGTTCACTGATTTTGTAATGAAAGAAATGAGATACACCTTGATTTGGAACCTACAATGCAACGATAGTGTTATCAGTTGGTTCATCTTCTTCAGTCAGAATATTTTCTAATTCATCAAGAATAGGAGTTTCCAATTTAGATTAAATTTCAGAAATTAAATTTACTCCCTTTTTGTTCTGAGGACATTTAGAGGCATAATGTCCCTTTTGGTTACAAATGAAACATCGGGTTCCTTTGGAAGAGGATTTGGAAAAACCTCTTTTTCTTTTTGAAATATCTCCACTTAGAATTTCTTCTTAGGTAAACTTCATCTGTCATCTTGATCTTTTTGAATATTTTCTTTGATTTTCTTTTCTTTGAGCAACCCCAACATTTTCCCTTTATTTCCAACTTGGGTCTCTTGCATGTTTGATCAATACAAGCATCTCCTTTCATGTAATTTCTGATTACGGCTCTTTTTATTACAGATATCTTCCAATGATAGTTATACTACCTGCTTGATCTGTCCTGCAGTCAAATTCAAGATAGAACCATATTTACTCTGGATGTAAATTTTTGCAGCAGTTGCTAATACTTTACGGAGAGGTGTGATGAATGCTTGTTTCAAATTAATATCTGCTTCTAAAATATAAAACAACTGGGTCATTCTTTTGAAATGTTTGCTCAAATCTTTTCTATCATAAGATCTCCATTTCATTCTGAAAAACTCTTTTCTCTTTAATTCTTTATTTTCATCAAAATCTCCTAAGAATGTTAGATGCATGATTTTGATAGCTTCAGCAAAATCTTGTCTAGTGAGAAAAGTAGTTTTATCATCTTCCCCAATGGTTGACCACCATTCTTTGAGAGTTCTTGCAAAATGAGTTGTAAATTCAGTAAGAATTTCAAAATTTGAATCCATGTATAAAGCTTTAATAGCCATCCATGCATGAAATTCCTAAAAACGTTTTTCTCATTGCCTTGATGGAATATCATCAATGGTGAAAATCTGAGCACTCCCTTTTGAGGTGTTTGACTTCCTGTGATATGGCAAATCTTCAACTTTCATGTAATCTTCTTGCTCGTTTGAAGATTCAACTTCTCCTTCTCTTCCTGCCATATTTACCTGAGGAAGGGAAACTTCACTGGATTCAGATTGACTTTCATCAGAACTTTGATCCGAACTTTCTTATGATTCTGTACTTGTCTGAACTTCTTCACTGCTTCTCTCGTTTTCTTCGTCTGTGCTTTGAGGATCTCCAATGGTTGAGGTCAGAGGGATACTGTCTTGTATTTGTTCTTGTAAAAACGAAGAAATAGGATCATTGTTTTGTTTAACTAAAAAAGTTAAAACATTTGATTCCTTCTTTTCTTCATTAGGATCTTTGACTTTCTCCTTTCCTTTTTCTTTAGCCAATCTTTTCTCTTCTTTTTCTAGTTTTCTTCTAGCCATGAGCTGATCACGTAGCCATCTGCTACTGTTATGGTATGGTATCTCTTCTTCAATTGATGATTGATAATAAGAGGGTGATGAGATTGTTAGCACAGCTCCAAAAGATTGACGAGCTGGCTTTCTCAGTGGCTTTGCTCCAAAAGCAGACAAATAATCGTCCTTCTTCTTTTCCTCTGACTTAGTAGAACCAAGTTTTCCTGTTTCTTTCAGGTTTTTGATCTGGGATTTTAGATATTGAATATCCTTATCCTTTTGTTCTTTGAAGTCCATGATGGAAAGACCTATTCTTGGTATTTGTTTTTGAACTTCTTCAAGTCTTTTCTCCAAGACTTTGATCATCTTTAAAGCTTCAGTGTTTTGAGCTTTAGTATTCTATGTGAGAATATCTAGTTTTGAGGAGACTTGGTCTACCTTTTCATTAATTGAGGTTAATGCTTTATTTTGACATAAAGCATTTTAGACTGCCAATTCAGAACTTCATCAGTCTTATTTGTCTGTGTAGTGGAACCAGAAGGGAAAACTGTTGGATGAGCATTTTGGACTTTCACTGAGTGTTTTGAATGGTCCTTGACAAAAGTTTCTTTTATTGAAGGAAAGTCAAAAGGATTAAACACGCAAATTTGTGGTAACTTTGGAGAACTCGAAACTGGTTTTGGGAATTCTTTCTTTATTATTTTCAAACATTTTTGGTAATAAGGATGTAGAGGCTTTTCAGGTTGGAGTGGTTTGACCTTTTTTATCATCATCGTTTCATTTGGAATCTGGATTCCATCAAATTTACTTTTTAAAGAGGCTTGGCCTTCTTTCCCGAACACTTTCTGCAATAACAAATATCAAAATAAATATGACCAGAAAAAAGGTCTTGGAAATAGTGGACTGGTTTTGCCTCACTATTAAAATTTAAAATCAAATCAATTAGAGATTCTTTGGGTTATGTTTTCAAGGTTTTGGACCATCCATTGGTACTTGCATAATTGAGATATGAGGAAAAGAAGTGGATTTTCTTTTCTCCTTGAGATGAGAATGATCAAACCTGATTGGTACAGATCCATCGGGCTGATTTACCATTTTTGAGTCTGAAGACTCAATCAGTTTGTTAACGGCTTGATGGAGTTTCTCGTAATCCGTTACCCAAGCTTCTAGTAGAAGTTGGATTAGATCATCTCTGAAAATTTGTCTTGGGACATGGGTACAGGTAGCTGAGTGTTGTTCATCAACTTTGATTAACAAAGCATCTTCTCCACTTGGGAGTGTCAAGTCTAGAACATGATTCTGAACTCTGTTTGGCGTTTGATAATGAAGGGTTGCTACAATAGAGTCAGAGGTTTGTTATACTCCATAGATTTGGATCTGAACTTTTAATGCTTCCAAAAGATGTGGATCAGAAAGAGGCATATTGAAATTTGAAAATAAAGTAACAAAACTGTACCAGCATTCAACGTAGTTTCTATAGTAGCTACGCATGCATGCTGATATTTAACAAAATGAATATCTAACAAAGCGATTCTAACAACTACTGGCAAACCTTTTCTACCATGAAAAGAAAGTGAAAATCTTACAGCACCATAGTGGATATGTGTATATCCTTGTTTCCATTGCGTTGGAAAATCTAGAGGGATGTGCAAGGTGATGAATTGTTGTTTTCCGGTTGCTTGTTTAGGACATTGATCAAGCTTGGAGGCTTGAACGAGCTCTTTAACTCCTTTAGGACAATGTTTAATCAGTAATTTAATGGAGCTAAAAGTAGAAGTATGCAACTTGGAAAAGGATGAATATGGATTTAATAGAGGAAGTGAAGTAGGATTCACTTGTTCAGGTTCTACAATTACTTCATAAAGATAATCTAATCTATCAGAAACACTGGATCTAGCTGAGGTACTCATAATTAAACTAGTATCACTTCCACTTCAAAGAGTTTAATGAGTATATTAGTCCAAGGAACTCTTCTATATGGTGAATAATACCAAACTAGATATCTATAATAAAACCAAAATTCTGAACAAAAATCAAGAAAACAAGGCAAATCTTGACAATAGACACGAGACAATATAATTGCTTGTATTTCCCTAGGTAAGGCAGAAAATTTAAACATAATTCATTCAATCCTTATTGATCTGGTTTGGCTTTGATACCAACTTGGGTGGACGAATGAAGCTTTCCTTCTCAAAGTTTTTTCTGGCCTGTTTTCCCTTTTCCCCTCTTGGAACTTGGCGGTACTGCCTAAGCTTTTCTTTACTTTGAGAAGAATTACTTACTTAAGTTACCAATTAGATATAGGAATTTACTTCCAGAAAGACAAGGATTGAAGAACTTTAAATATTATTAATAACCAAAGAGAATACAGACTTTGTTCTTTGATTCTAAGGAAAATAGACTCTTTAAGATTCTTACAAACAATTTTCAAACTATGACTTGATGATCTCAATTGAATGAGCTTTCTCTCTTTTATAGAGAAAAGAAGAATCCCTTCATATATTCAAATTAATCATTTTACCACTCACATAAAGTAAAAATTGACACTACTAACATAAAGTAAAAGCTCATACAATATACGCCAATAAAGTAAAGCATATTCATAAAGTAAAAGCACTCTATACACTATTGACACTCTGCACATCACTACTTTTGCTTTTGCTTTTCAAGCATGTAATTTTATTCTGAGCTGTCTGGAGTCTTTGATGGAGTACTTCTTGGGTTCGTGATATTTTGTTCAATAATTCAGCTCTCATAAGCTTTCTTTTTTTTTCTTTTTATTTTGAGCTTTTCTTTTTTCAGTTCTTACTTTTCCTTTTTAACTCATTTCTGAAGATGAGCATAATTGTATCTCCTGGGAATCTTTCATGAAGCTATCTTCCATTAGCTCTTGGTAATCAAGTTGAGCATTTCTTACAACTGTCCAATGTGGATGAGAAGATTTCTAATTCCATTGTCGAAAGGGGCTAGGCCATATCTCCATTGTCGAAAGGGGCTAGGCCATATCTCAGAGAGAATAATGCTATTATGCTGAAAAAGGTATCGTTGTGCTTCAGCATATTTCTCCTCGCCTTCTTGTATGGAGTGACTGAAATTGTCATAAAGAGAACAAGAAGGAAGATTCTGAATCCTTCTTACTTGAACATTCAGAGGCCTGTGAAAATGAAATAAAACATAACCAGAATGTGAGCTAAAAATATTTTCCCACCAAGACTTCTAATGAAACCATTGTAGGAAAATCTGCAGATTTGGATTTAACTCTGAGAACTGTAAAAAAAAATGGACTTTGGAACTCAAATATGGTATGATACTAATGGCACAAGTACCACATCACCTATAACAAAGGTTCAAGAAAATCATTCGTTTGTCCAACGAAGATTTGTGAGAAATGATATTCAGGATTTACTTCAAATGGATTCAAAATTGATCTCCCATAATTTCTGAACATTTTTAGTTCATATCTCATTCTATTCCTTCCTAAAGTTTCCTTTTCCCATGGCTGAGGAATATCAAAAATTTCAGGCGGATTATTAAGAACAAGTTGGAACATCATTATTGCTGAATTAGGATTTCTTAAAAAGAAATCAACAATAATATTTGATTTTCTCTTAATGTGGACAACATTATAAGACAATTGTGAGAACCAATTTGACCACCTAAGCAATTGGGAATGTGGAATCTTTTTTTGTTTGAAGTTGAGCATTTTAGGGAAACTTCTACTGATGTCCATTTCGATCTTAAAATGGCAAGGTCGGAGGTAAAAACTGAATTTGTCAATTCCATGTTTGACAACAAGGATTTCTTTGAAAGAGGAGTGGTAATGGATTTTAGAGGGTTTGAATCTACTACTGGCAAAACCACAGCATTTTTGACCAGTTGAAAAAACTTGTCCCAAAAGAACTGCTTCCCAATACTTATCACTAGCATCAGTCTGAAGGATTAGATTTTCAGACACTGGGATATGAAGAGTGGGAAGTTTGGCAAGAATGTCTTTCAATGAACGAATGGATTTTGTTTGTGAGGTATTCTATAGAGGAGGTTTGTGAGATATGAACTAGAAGTGTTTAGAAATTATTGGGGGTCAATTTTGAATCCAGTTGGAGTAAATCTTGAATATTCTTTGTCACAAATCTTCATTGGACAAACGAATGATTTTTCTGAACTTTTGTTATGGGTAATGTGGTATGTGTGCTATCAGTATTATATAATGTTTGAGTTCCAAAGTTCATTCTTTTTACAGTTCTCAGAGTTAAAATCCAAAGCAAAAATCTCTATTTGATAGGGCTTCTTCCTATACCTATGAATTCCATTGGACCCACTACCTAAGCCACATGCATATTTTCCAAGAATGGTTTCATCCGAAGTCTTGGTGGGAAAATATTTTTAGTTCACATTCTGGTTATGTTTTATTTCATTTTCATAGGCTTCTGAATGTTTAATGAGGAAGGATTCAGACTATTTTTTCTTGTTCTCTTTATGACAATTTCAGTCACTTCATACAAGAAGACGAGGAGAAATATGCTGAAGCACAACAATACCTTTTTCAGCATAATAGCATTATTCCCTTTGAGATATGGCTTGGACCTTTTGGACAATGGAATTGCAAATCTTTTCATCCACATTGGACAGCTGTAAGAAAAGCTCAACTTGATTATCAAGAGCTAATAGAAGATAGTTTGATGAAAGATTCTCAGGAGACACAATTATGCTCATTTTCAGAAAGGAATCAAAAAAGAAAAGTAAGAACTGAAAAAAGAAGAGCTCAGAATAAAGAGAAAAATAAGATAGCTTATGAGAACTGGATTATTGAACAAAATATCACGGACCCAGGAAACACTCCATCAGAGACTCCAGATAGCTCAGGATAAGATCACATGCTTGAAAAGCAAAAGTAGTGGTGTGCAGAGTGTTAGTAGTGTGTAGAGTGTTTTTTCTTTATGAATATGCTTTACTTTATTGGCGTGTATTGTATCAGCTTTTACTTTACGTGAGTAGTGTCAGTTTTTACTTTATGTGGGTGGTGAAATGATAAATTTAATGTACGAAGAGATTCTTCTTTTCTCTATAAAAGAGAGGAACCTCATTCAGTTGAAATCATCGAGTCATAGTTTGAAAATTGTTTGTAAGAATCTTAAGGGTCTATTTTCTTTAGAGTTGATGAACAAAGTCTGTATTCTCTCTGGTTATTAATAATATTTAAAGTTCTTCAATCATTGTCTTTCTGGAAGTAAATTCCTATATCTATTTGGTAACTTAAGTAAGTAATTCTTCTCAAAGTAAAGAAAAGCCTAAGAAGTTTCACCTAGTACTAGGAAGGAAAAATAGGCGAGAAAAAACTTTAAGGAAAGCTTCATTCGTCAAGCCTAATCCTCCAACCCTTTACCTCCACTAAAAATATTAGAACATCTCCCACTATTAAACACGATCGATATCATAAGACTTGAAAATCAGCCCCAAAGTCAACAAGAAAATCACCAATTAGTAACTATTCACGAAGTCAGTAAGAAAATCACCAATTAGTAACCAGTTAACAAAAAGTGCATATTGGCCCAAAAAAGTCCTCCGACAAAACAAAGCAAATTAGAATCTCTGATTAATCATAAAACTAAACAAATTCACCGAAAATTGATCAATGATCAATATTTTGGAGATCTGGGAGCCACTCCTTACCATCGATAGGAGGAGAAGGGAGTGACGGGAATTGGGCTTGAAAGAATTGGAAAAAAACAATGCCTAAATTTGAGAAGACTGGAGAGGAGGGATGGGTCATGGGACTATTTGGACTTTTTTTTGTGTGAGAGAGAGAGACAGAGAGAGAAGACTTATTGGAGGAAGATAGATGAGAGTAGAAGAGAACTTTGCTAAGGAGAAGAGGGACAATGAAGATCGAGTGTGTGTGTTTTTGTGTGTGTGTGCGTGAGAGTGTGAGAGAGAGAGAGAGAGAGCAGATTCATGTGGAAGGAGACGACTGTTGAGGAGAGAGAAATCATGAAACACGTTGCGTTTGGTGAGAGTTCGTCCCATTAAAGTTACTGTTCAGCAGTGTGTTTTTGTATGCTTGTGAAACAAGTGAAAACGCCAATTTCTTGTTTTTGAAACAGACCCTTTTTCTACAAATGTTTTTAATTTTGAAAAAACACGAACAACTTTAAAAAAAAACTTTTTACTGTTTATCTTGTAAAATTTTACCAATATAAGGGAAGAAAAGGAAAAAATAAATGCTGCCAAACATCAATACAGTATGTGCACAAATGTTACCAAAGAAAAACTGTTTACTGTTTTTATTTTTGGATGTTTGACTGAGATGTGCTGCAATGCAGTCTTGGCCATTTGATTTTGATTTCTTATTCTACAATAATCCAAGTGTCAAGCCAATATATGATTGATAGTATTGAGTTGAAAGTTTATCTCAAAAGTGACTATTTTTCTCTGATTTTTATACCTTTTTTCTGTTTCTCTGGCAAGCGATTTCTCTGAGTCAGTTTCATGATGCACTATGTTTCTTTATATAGAAGTTTAAGAAATTCTTATCCAACCACAAAGGTGGAATAAGTACTGGGGAATTAATTACATGACATTCCAATCGATCGTGATTCTACCTAAAAACATTTAGTCATGACTGGGCATCCAGGTGATGCGGCCAACAAAGAGTTTAAGGCAATCTAAAATTAAAGATTTCCTTTATGTAGCTCAATCTTCAGTGGGGCATTCATTGATGATAGCAGCCTATTGATAGCTATAATTTGTTTACTAAGAGTCTTTATTCAAGTATTATCTTAGTACCTATTCAGCTCTCCGAGTTTCAAGTAGTTTATAGATTTTTTTAGGGCTCAAGGGTATTTTAGTCTTTCAGTCGTTATAAGGAAGTTCAAAAAGTATTTTGCTCATGTAATTAAAATAGGAAATTGGATTCTTACGTGTAAGCTTGTAAACACTCTTGTTATTTGGTTATTCTGCCCAAAGATTTTTGGTGGTCTTCCTTAAGATTCCACTAAATTCCATTCATCCCTTTTTCTGCCATGTTACTGTTCATGTGCAACCGTTCACAACCTTGGATCAAGCCAACCACGAATTTTCTTTAATTCTTCCAATAGTTGGCAAGATCAACTCAAACTTTTCCTACATCACTTCGACACTGGAGCGCTAAGTTATCCCACTTGATTAACTATAAATCCTTTCATCTACTAATATGGTTACCCATGAACAATTTTCAAAGTTGGAAGCTTTGCTGGTCCACATGGATAGCAGTTCAGATTGCACTGAAAGCAGGTTATACTTGAGGCCCTATTGCTTGTGAAACACCCAATTGAAGCATGCTGCAATTTATATCTTTGGGTTACAAGTTCTAGTCTGTAATCTATCTTAGTCACCTCCATCTTCTGGTTCTCCAATGCAACCAAGGTGGCAGTAATTTTAATGAGCTTCTCAACTAATTTCTTAACATATTTTCCAAGAAGGCAGCAGTTTACATGTGTTTCATAACTAGTTTCTGAACCTATCTTCTGAGGCAGCGGCAGTTCGAAAAGGTGATTTCCATATGATTCACTGCTGGTTTAAATCAAGTATATCCTAGGTGTTCTGCCTATTATGCCTCCTCAAAACAAGGTTCTTCCGTGATAATAATATTGCTTTCCTTCAAAATTTCAGCAAGGAGGTCATGACCAAGGCATTGGATGATAACGTGATAGAGGAGTATTTGAATGTGGAGTTTATCAATTGAAAGATTGATCAAGTTCAGGAACAAGGTTAAGAGAAGCTTCCTGTTCTATTCACTTCAAAAATTGACTCTGTTACTTGGACTTGAGCGTCAGAGTCGTGTAGAAAGGTGTATGGTACTAAATGAAGAGCCCGACACGGGTACACTAGGGTAAAGTGAAGAATCTGAGTAACACAGAATTGACTTTGTCCTTGGAGAGTCTGACAGTGTTCAGTCTACGGAAGTTCTTCCCCCCCCCCCCCCCCCCCCCCCCCCCCCCCCCTCTCCTTCTCATGTTGTTATCCCCATTGAAGGAAGAGATATTTTCTGGAGGTGCTTGTATCTCGTGGATCAAGTTTCAGACTTATGGGTTTCTATTCTCTGCTATAAAGTTTGAGATTGAGTTTTTCCCTAGAAGGGGGAATGATGTAGCCAACGAAAAGTTTAGGAACAAAGTCAAGATAAGTTTCTAGGTCTATTTACTCCAGGAATTGAGTCAATGTTACTTGGGCTTTGCTATGGGAGTACTGTAGACACCTGTGCGGTAGTACAAAATAAAGAGTCTAACATGTCTACACTAGGGTAAAGTGAAGAATCCGAGTAACCTAGAAATGACTTTGTCCTTAAGAAGAGTCTCACAATGTTCAGTCTATGGAAGTCCATATTTGTTTGTTGCTACCTCCAGTGAAGGAACAGAACTCGTTTCTGGCCGTGCTTGTGTGTCTATCTCATATAAATTTTTAGACGTTTGGGTTTTTTGTTCTCCACTTCTTTATAAATGGAGGTTGATTTTTTTCCTGTCAGGAAGAGTGATACAGCCAACAAGGTGTTCAAGGAAATCTAAAATTAAAGATGTCCCTTATGTTGCTCAAGCCTTGACCAGGCATGCATTGAAAATTATCTTGCAATTGTTCATTCATTTTCTTTTCAAAACTTAATGAGGAATTATCTTGTCATTTTCTTTTTCAAAATGATCATACTTAAATCTGTGTTGTTTATGTGCTTTCATGTTGTAGTTTTATCAGCTTGACTTTGGGTTTAATTTCAAAGCTTCTATTCTTTTGTTGCATTAAATTCCAAAGCTTTTAGTGCTGTTTTATAAGTAATTACTGGAAGGTTCTGGTTTTCTGGACATATCACTATGACTTCATAACATAACCGAGATATTTGATTGAGAATTCTGTACTCCATGTGGGGCCTACTTTGGCTTTGTCAGATTGATTGCAAAACAGTTTGATTATGATGGCTTGTTCATTTATTCTCTGTCTGGGTACCGAGTTTGCAGTTAGTTCTGTAATGACTTGCTTTCTGCGCACTATGTTTGGTGCTAATTATTCTGCTTGGTATATTTCGTCCCTCTTGTTTACAGACAGCTACCATTCAGGTGTTAAAGAAGGCTGGCCGTCCTTCAGAACATTTAGTGAGCCATGAGAACTGTAGATTTAATGGGGCTATGGGACATGAGTGTGTGCATATCAACAAGATAACTGTAGCTTCAGGAATTGAAGAGGCAGAGGCTGACGCAGAGTACAATACTGCTCTCAAGGAAGCCATCAAAGGCGTGCAGGATGCTGTAATTGCCATAAATGAACACTTGGAAGAAGTTAGGTATGAGATTGCAGCCTATGAAGCTGAATAATTTTTAATTCACCAGCATCGTTGTGGAAAAGCAGACACTAGAATTCATCTGGTAATAGTAGCTGCACTTTGCTGTCTAGGTTGTATCGTTGTTAAAAGATCAGTTCGATGGGTAAAAGTTTATGGATACCCTCCTTGACAATTATACATTTTCCTTTAATGTTTTTCCCGGTGGAAATGTCTATAATTTTATTTATTCGTCAATAGCATTGATAATAAGTTACTAAAAGCTTCTCTTTTTCACAAATAAATTTTAGTCTGCGCCTTGTATGTCTGGTTGCAACATGAATAGTCTGTCTTCTCATATTGGGTAAATTAAGCTATTTTCGTCAATGCCACACAGCATATATTGCGGAAAAAGAAGCATGACGCTTAATCCAGCACCTATTTTTTGACATGCTATTCTTCCTAGGGAAGTACGGTGTCCTTTTGATGTAGTTTTTCATCTGAACCTCAGGCTCATATTCAAGTGGTACCTTGTGTCATGTCTTTAGAGGAGTCGTCACTTCGATATTGTAGAAACTATTAACCTGTTTCTCGGTGAGAGTTTTAGAAGCTTTGAATGCATAATTGTCTAATCGTAAGATCACCTTCTCTTTAACGTAAAAATACGTTGTTTGGTTGCTCTCAAACCCTTTTTTTATTTTTTTTTTGGGAAAATAGTCTTCAGCATATTCAGTTACTCCAAACAATCCTGATTTTCCTCGTTTGGCTGAAAATAACTTCCGAATTAAGTTAGGTCATCTTTCAAACATTCAAAAGTTAATTGTTAGGCAGTACAGATTATCTTTCAAATATTCAAAAGTTAATTGTTAGGCAGTACAGAATTGCCACTGAACCATTTTAATAACGGCAAATTTGTTAAAATATTGTTAGGAAAAAAAAAAAAATTCAGCAACGGTGGGTGTCAGAGGGAATTTTTTGAAATTTAAAGACACCGCGTTTGGGAAATGCGGCGCTGAATTTTTTTTTAATTTGTCATGCGCCGCATTTGGGAAATGCGGTACTACTGTTCACATACTTTTTTACTGTTTTTATTTTTTATTTTTTGTTTTTTTTTTTTACAGAAGAGGTAGGTGTTTAAGGTTTTTTGGATTATTGTTTATGTAGATTTATAGGATTTAAGTAAAAGTAATCGAGGTTGTTCAATATTTGAATTGAAGAATTTTAGATTTAAAAATAATAAAGCTATAAACACCAAAATTTGATATACCACTAAATTTTCTAATATCTTGTAGGCTATTTTTTATTTTTCGAATGCGAAATCTAGTTTTTAGAGAAAGTGTGCAAAAGTCTTCTGGTAAAATTGTAATTTCAGCACGTAAACACCTTTTTGGTCAATTTTTTATTTTTAAATTCATATTTTATACCCTTGTACAAATTTCTAAATTTTGTAATTTTTTTAGATGAACTACTATTTTTCTGTGTACCTACGTCAATTCAAGGGCAAAATAGTTATTTTCAATTTGTGAATGTCTTTTTCGACTATTTTGGAATCTTAAATTCATATTTCATAATTTTAAGCACATTTTAAATTTGTGATAATTTTTCAGGTTAAAAAAAATAACGATTTTGCCTCAGGTACGTATGCATCATAGAAAAAATAGTTTTTGAACCCGAAAAATTATCACAAATTTAGAATATACTTAAAAGTATGAAATATGAGTTTGGGATTCAAAAATAGCCAAAAAAAAGGCATTCAAAAATTGAAATGATTATTTTGTCCTTGAACTGACGTAATACACTAGAAAAATAGTGATTCATCTAGAAAAATTTCAAAATTTAGAAATTTGTATGATGGTATAAATATGAATTTAAAATAAAAAATTGACAAAAAATGTGTTTACGTGTTGAAATTACAATTTTACCAGAAGACTTTTGCACACTTTCTCTAAAAACCAAAATTTGCATTCTGAAAAATAAAAACCGGCCCACAAGTTATTAGAAAATTTAGTGGTATATCAAAATTTGGTGTTTATAACTTTATTATTTTAAATCTACAATTCTTCAATTCAAATATTGAACTACCTTGATTACTTTTACTTAAATCCTATAAATCTACCTAAACAATAATAAAAAAAACCTTAAACACTTACATCTTCTGTATAAAAAAAAAAGAAAAAGAAGTGAACAGTGAAAAAGTACGTGAACAGTAGCGCCGCGTTTCCCAAACGTGGCACTACTGTTCATGCGCCGTGTAAATTAAAGAAAAAAATTCAGCGCCGCATCTCCCAAACGCGGCGCCTCTAAATTTCAAAAAGTCTCCTCTGACACTCACAGTTGCCGAATTTTTTTTTTCCTAACAATATTTTAATAAATTTGCCTTTTAATAACTTATAATCAACAAACATACTTTCGTTGTCAACTTGTGTTGCATGTCATGCCGTCATCGTATGCCTTTTCGTGTTTAATGTATAAAAAAATGTATATTTTATCATGATTTTTGTATTATACTGTAATTATAAACGCAATTAATATATTGTTATCTATTTTTTTTGGGGTACTATTCCTCAATGTTATGGGCCATTATAGTTGTTATTTTAGTTTTTCATTTCACTCTCAGAATGATAGGAATACAAAGATAAACACATAATATGTTTGCCAGAACATTTTCTAGGTATGGTCCGTGAGACTTGATATTTTTAATGAATACAACATTTTCTATGTGAAGAGCTATTCTGTGGCCAAAAATTTTTGACCAATCAAACGAATTCGCTGTGCTAGTAAAACGTCAAGATACAAAAGAGAAAACTACTCACGGAGCTAACGACCTATTATAAGACGCATAAAAAACTTTTTCATGAGTTATTCTTTGGAAAAGAGAATAAAAAGCCTACCCTTTTGATGTGGGCTTGTGGTCAATAATTTGAAATTGGCATATTATAGTTTTTCTTCTATACCTAAAGGGTAGTTTGAGGTTTTCTCAATTGCTTTTGGCTTTTGTTTCATTTCATTGTGTGTTTCATTTGTTCATCGTAGAGTTTTGAATATTATTTTCAACCTATACCTTACGTTCCTTTACTTTTTTTTTTTTTTCAACTGGCTAACCCCAAGTTTTGGGGGAGACGCCACCCTCAAGTTTTATTAATTTTGAATAAAAGTGATAGAGAGGGCTATAAACCTTACCTCTATGTCATACAAGTTATTGACAAATAGTATTAAACGAGGAGTAGTATTAAACGAGGAGTATTGCTCCTTTACAAAGATATTGCAAGCATAAACAAGGAGTACTTACTCCTTTTACGTAAGAATAACTACACTAAAGGAAGGTTTAACCCTTCCCTCATCTGATCTGAAAATTACAAATACCACGTTTATCCATAAAAATTTGTCATCCAGATAATTTTGGAAAAGTGATTAAAGATCTAAAGATACAAAGAGAGTTAGTTGTGTTGAGAAAGTTGCAAAGGAGTCTGCAACCATGTTTGCCTCACAAAAGCAATGCAACCATGTTTCATTACTGAATATATTGTGTGTCGTTTAATTTCTGCTTGGCCAACCCAGCAAGGGAACACCCTTAAGGTGCTCCCTATGCCAAGGTTGAGGCTTCAAACCCCGACCTTGGCATTTAAAAGGGGAAGGGGAAAAAAAGGGTAGAATTAGGATTGGAAACTACACCCCAATTGTGTGTGGCAAAAAAGTTCAGGAGCTTACTTTAGCACCAATTTGGAAGCTTCA
The DNA here is from genome assembly GCA_024721245.1 of Mitragyna speciosa. Lineage (NCBI taxonomy): Eukaryota > Viridiplantae > Streptophyta > Magnoliopsida > Gentianales > Rubiaceae > Mitragyna > Mitragyna speciosa. The sequence continues at coordinate 10,894,162 of CM045558.1, read as the reverse complement.
ACCCAATTGTGTTAGGCCAATACATATATCGTAATGAGAATTGATGATTAAAAAAAAAATTCTGCTTGAGCTTTTAACGAAATTGGTGGAACATGAGTTCTAATTAATTATAATGGGGCATAAATGTTGTTGATTTGTTTTCCTTAGTATGCTGTGCCCAGTTAAAATTGCCAGTGGCTATTGTCGGAAAAATTAATTTGGACTACTTACTCATCTGTTGTAGTTTGCACTATTTTTTCTTTCTCCGTTTTTAATGGCAGCGTATATGTTTGCATTAGCTTTGTGAGTTTGTCACAATTCTCATGTTCTCATACTTCTAGTATTTGTTTGGAATCACATGTCATTGAGTTAAATACAAGGACAAAAGAAATGAAAACTTAATAAACTTGAAATTGGGCACGAAAATAGAAAAAGAAAAGGTTTTATTTTGTTCTTTGTAGGTACACTTTTGGAGTTTTAAGTGCTCATTACTTTGTGAATTCTGTGTCTTTGTTTCGATAGTTTATAGCCTTTGTCTCTTGATTGATGCTGTAAATATTGCTTAAAAATGGAGAAGTGGTGCATGAATTATGTAACACCAATGCCTTTATTAGGGAACTGTTTGTAAGTTTCCCAATGTATAATGCATGGTACATGATTAGTTAATAGTTGAGGGCTTTAGTTGCAAGTTTAAGAAATGTATATCCCAATTGAATTAGGGCTTATTTTTCTTCTCTTTCATTTCATTTCCCCCTCCCTCTTTCTTTTCAACTTTCACTCATTCCATCTCCCTAATTGCTACCATTTCTTGAAGAAGGAGGTAGAGGTGAGGAAATTCAAGGACAATCAAGTGGGGAGAGCTTAGAAAGGGTTTCTTCATCTTCAACTCAAGGTATTATTCATTCCTCCTATTAGATTCTTGATTAGAGGTAGTGAGTGTGTTTTAGGTCCACAGATAGGAAGCTTGGGTGTGGTATGTTTTAGGGAATGTGTAGTATGTGATGATTATGTATGTTGGGGGATTAATTAGAAACCTTATTTGATGATTAGTGAGTAATTGGAGGCTATGTGTTTATATGATGTTTGTGTGAAGGTTTGGGTGCATAAATGCTTGTTTATAGCTTGTTGTGATGTTTGAAATCTGGAAAATGAGATGTTTGTGGTGTGTGGGAAGCTTGGAGTGTTTGGGAGTAATATTGTAGCTTTTTGTAGGTTAGTCGTGGGTCTGGTGAGATGACCCGTAGCCGAGGAAGGCTTGGCTTTCACTCGCGTCAACTCTCTAATCGTTGAGTCGCGGGTGGAGCATACCTTTGGCTAGACGCGACCAGTGGCTTGAGGGAGTCCGTCCACATCAAGCTTCTGTTTGCCGAGCCACGGGCTTGGCCCAGGCCAACTGTGGCCACGGCTGGCCAGAGGTAGCCCGCGAATCAACTTTCAGGAGTGATCCGCAGGGACAAGTTGTGGGGCTCTGTGGGCGCGGCTGGGTATGCTCCACCCGCGGATCACTAGCAATAGAGCATTCTTATTCCATTTTCGTCTAGGCTCTAAGGATTGAGTTTCGTATATGGTTTTCTTAATAGATATAGTGATTAATTTAGTGTTTATTCTTGTGTTTTAGGCGAGAACGTCGATCATATCTACTCGGACTATCTTAGTTAGCTCGAATCAAGGTAAGTGGGGTTTGTATTCTTTGATTTTTTGAAAATGAGTTTTATGAAATGATAAATGTTTTAAAGGATTATTTGCTATATAAATGTATGGCTTAAGTGTGGTTAATTGCATTTGTTTATAAAGATGATGATGTGGCCTACACTAATGAATATTTTGATGAATGAATTAATTGAGTTCTTGAATGTGGCACTCCTTTGACGGGACTAGTTCCTTAATTGTATGCTTGATGCCTTTGGGACCGTACTAACTGGTTAAAGTTAGTTTTGGAGTCGTATCAACCGGTTATAGTTGGTTTTGGGACCGTGTTAACCAGTAATAGTTAACAACTGGATATCCAGGGTCAAATGGAACCCTTTGATAGAACTCATTTATTCGTTTGGTGAAATGTATGTTTTGGTTAAAGTATGCTTGGCCATATTATTATTTTGTATCCCTATTCGGTAATGACTTGTTATGAAATGTATGATGTAGTGAATACACTCTTAAGCCACAGGAGTACTTTACTCACTTATTGAGTGATTGTTTCGCTCACCCCTTTAATTATTTCATGCAGAGGATGATGCTTTTGTAGAGAAGGATTGGACTAACTCGTGGTATTAGTTTTGGAGATAGGATGTGATACTTAGCAAAGATTTCCTGTTATTTTTTTTGTATAGAATCTTCCACTTAGAAGTATTTTGTGATCTTAGTAGAAATGTATAAGATGAACTATTATTTTGTTTTGAAAATTATCTTTGTAATGTATCACATGACCTTGTATTTGAGTCAAGTTCAATGAAATGGTTGTTTTGAGTAGTTTGAATTTTGTTTTGCTAGCCTTATGTCATAGCGTAGTCTTGGCATGGCGGGTGTTATACCCCGGGCACAGGGTGTGACATCTTTAGTGGTATCAGAGCTTAGGCTTAAATTTTGTCTGTGATGCTTTAAGTGTGAATTATTAGTGAATGTTAAGGCCTAAATCCGTTCTTATTGTCTTGTTTGGGTGTGTAGTTATTATGTGTAGTTTTAATAGATGGTACCTAGGACGACGTGATACTTATGTATCTAATTTTGTAAAATGCTACCTAAAAAGAGATCGAGAGCAGGCATCCTCGAGGAGGGGAATAGCAAAAGAATAGTGGACGACGTCAACGACTTGGTTGAAGACCTTGGACCGGACCATGAAGAAGAGGAAGAGGAAATGAACGTTCCTCCTGGAAGCTTTATGACAGACGCTCGCTGCCCTACACGAAAACTAAGAACAGAGGAGATTTCTCAAGTTGATCCTCTAATAAGATCAGAGAATTCAAATCCTACGATTCCCCAATTGGACCCGGCTATCCTTGCTATAGCCTACCAAGCCATTCAAGGAATACAACAGTTTCAACAACAATTTTGTCCTCAACACGGAGCTAGTTCAAGCGGTCAAGATGAAGACCGTAATAGTGTTCGATATCATTTCAAGGAATTGAGTAAGGTCAACATCCTTACTTTTAACGAGGGCTCAAATCCGGATGTCACGAAGCGATGACTATCACAAGTTGAGAAGAAATTTCAGACCATGCAGGTGCCGGATCAAGTGCAACCACAAGTAGTAACTTGCTTCTTGGTCGACGAGGCCGAGAAGTGGTGGGATGACGTGGCTCTCACCTTAGCATCTTCGGGCTATACCCTGACATGGGAGGATTTCAAAGAAACCTTCTTTAAGCACTATTTCCCACCAGCCATTCATATCCAAAAGATTCAAAGCTTCAACAACCTCAAGCAATGATCTATGACGGTCGAGGATTACTACACCACCTTCCTTACTCTCGGACGATTCGTCCCCTCTACGATAGCATATGAGAGGATGAAGATGGTCTCCTTTAAAGGTGGGCTCAATGGTAGAATTTAGTTCAAGATCTCCAGGAACTTCTATGTCAATTGTGATCAAATGTATGAAGCTTGCTTGGATGCGGAGCAAGACATCAAACGTGAGAAAGCCGAGTCTAGGCAACAAAGGAACCGACCATTTATCACTTCCGGAGCTCGACCACCTCGTCAATCATTTCCACCGAGGACTTTGGGAGATCAAGCAAATAGCGGCACTCAACAATCTTTGGCAAGACAGGCTCCCCCTAGTAATGTCAAAAGTTGTGAGCATTGCAATCGGGTGCACGTGAGGAAGTGTAGATGGAAGACCAAGGCTTGCTTCGGTTGCAATCAAATGGAGCACAAGATTAGCAATTGCCCAAATCCCAAGAAGCCAACCGCCAAACCAATTGGAAGCAACAAGTCAAGAGGTCAATCGACCGCAAGTGCTAGCCGTGAGTCTTCGAATTCCAAAGTATACGCCATGACGCCTCAAGATGCCGAAGGAGCGGAAGATGTGATGACAGGTATAGTGACAATTAATTTAACTCTGGCCTTTACATTGTTTGATTGTGGGGCATGCCACTTGTTTATCTGTAGGAAGTTCGCGCCAATAATGAATGTTGAACCTAGTCTACTCGACGAACTATATAGAGTGGAGACTCTAGGGGGAAAGATCTTGGTTTCCAATTGCATGTATAAGTCATGTGAATTGGACTTGGGTGGAAGAGAGTTTTTGGCTAATTTGGTGTAGTTAAACATTGGAAGTTTTAACATTATCTTAGGCATTGATTGGTTGTCCTGAAATTTTGCTCATTTAGATTATAGAGGTAAGAGGGTTGACTTTTATGTCCCGAATACACCATTCTTTTCTTTTCAAGTGTGTGTGAGGAAGTCGGGAAAAGAGAAAACCATCCCTATCCTTTCCGTTTTGCAAACTTCGAAGGCTATTCAAAAAGGGCGCGAGTGTTTCTTACCATACGTGGTTACACTAGCAAGAAGAAGGAGATGAAAATGGAAGATGTTTCAATGGTAAATGAATTTTCGGACGTGTTTCCCGAGGAACTACCGGGCTTACCGCCGAAGAGGGAGATCGACTTTGAGATTAATCTAGCACCTAGGACTGAACCAATTTTCAAGACTCCATATCGCATGGCTCCTACTGAATTGAAGGAACTCAAAGTGCAGTTTCAAGAATTGTTAGACAAGAAGTTGATTCGACTGACTGTCTCGCCGTGGGGCGCTCTTGTCCTATTTGTGAAAAAGAAAGACGGTAGTATGAGGTTGTGTATAGATTACCGAGAGCTCAACAAAGTCATGGTCAATAACAAATATCCGTTGTCACGGATTGATGACTTGTTTGACCAGTTGAAAAGAGCAACAGTATTTTCAAAGATTAACCTTCATTTGGACTATCACCTGTTAAGGATCAAATTAGAAGGCATTTCGAAGAGTGCTTTTAGGACGAGATATGGGTATTACGAATTTCTTGTGATGCTATTTGGACTGACAAATGCCCCTACAGCCTCTATAGATTTGATGAATTGGATATTAAAGGAGTAACTTGATAAGTTTGTAGTGGTATTTATTGATGATATTTTGGTTTATTCGTTTAGTGAAGCAAAGCATGAAAATCATTTGAGAGAAGTGTTAGAGATTTTGAGACGTGAGAAGTTGTACGCCAAATTCAACAAGTGTGAATTTTGGCTTAAGAACGTGTCCTTTTTAAGACATGTCATTTCAAAGAAAGGCTTATCGGTGGATCCAAAGAAGATAGAAGCAATAGTAAACTAGCCTAAACCGACTAATGTAGCGAAAGTGAGAAGTTTCTTAGGTTTAGCCGGCTACTATCAAAAATTTGTTGAAGGTTTTCCAGTATGGCTTTGCCTTTGACTCGATTGACTCAGAAGCGGGTCAAGTTTGAATGGACTCCAGCCTGTGAAGTGAGTTTTCAAGAGTTGAAGAATAAGTTAGTATCGGCACCGGTTCTCACCTTGCCTTCGGAGACAGAAAAATTCGTCATTTATAGCGATGCGTCGAAGACTGGTTTGGGATGTGTCCTAATGCAAAGTGATCGAGTCATAGCTTACACCTCTCATCAATTGAAGCCTTATAAACAAAATTATCTAGTGCACGATTTGGAGTTAGTGGCAATGGTCTTCGCTTTGAAGATTTGGCGTCACTACCTTTACGGGGAGCATTGTAAAGTGTTCACGGATCACAAGAGTTTAAAGTACCTGTTCACCTAGAAGGAGTTAAATATGAGGTAGAGAAGATGGCTCGAACTCTTAAAGGATTACGAACTTACCATTAGCTATCATTCGGGTAAAGCTAATAAGGTCGCCGACGTTTTGAGCAGAAAGAGTATAGGAACTATGGCAATGATGTTGGCGAAGCAAATGGAGCAAATGAACTTAGAGATGGTGGACTCTATGCAAAGTGTGCTTGCAGCTTTAATCGCTCAACCGTCTTTGATTGCAAGAATCAAGAAGACTCAAGCGAGAGATGAAGAGTTGGTTAGACTAAAGAAAAAGATGAAAAATGAGGAGATGCCCGATTTTTATCTTCACAAGAATGGTGATATATGGATGAGGAATAGATTAGTCATACTAAAAGATGCCAATCTTCGAGAGGAAGTGATGGCGGAGGCTCATTCCTCTAAACTTTTCATTCATTCGGGTAGTACCAAAATATACAGAGATTTGAAGAAATCATATTGGTGGAGCGGAATGAAGAGGGAAATCTCTAAATATGTGTCCAAGTGTTTAGTGTGTCAACAAATTAAAGCCGAGCACTAAAGACCAGCAGGATTGCTTGAAGCTTTGAAATACCAGAGTGGAAATGGGAACACATAAGCATGGACTTCGTTGTGGGATTGCTGAGAACTAGGTGAAGCAATGACATAGTTTGGATGATAGTGGATTGATTGACAAAGTCAGCACATTTCTTACCTACTACTGCTACACATTCATGGATACTTTGGCAAACCTTTATATTGACCGCATAGTTCGATACCATGGAGTGCCCGTGAGCATTGTTTCGGGTCGGGACTCGTTTTACTTCACGATTTTGGGAGAGCTTTCAACAAGCCATGGGGACCCAATTGAACTTGAGCACGGCATATCATCCTCAGACTAACGGACAGACTGAACGTACGATTCGAACCTTGGAAGACATACTTAGATCGTGCGTAGTGAATTTTGGAGGCAGTTGGAAAGACTCATTGGTATTAATTGAGTTCTCGTACAACAACAGCTACTATAGTAGCATCGGTATAGTGCCGTTTGAAGCATTGTATGAAAGAAAATATAGGTTGTCGTTGTATTGGGATGAAATCGAAGAGAGAGCAATAACTGAATCGGAATTAGTACAATCTACAGTTGAAAAGCTAACTCTAGTTAAAAAAAGAATGAAAGCGGCTTAGGATAGACAAAAGAATTGGGCTAATCTGAAAAGGAAACCGTTAGAATTTCAATCGGGAGATAAGGTGTACCTCAGAGTGTCTTCAATTAAGGGAGTAACGCGATTTGAAAAAGGCGGAAAGTTGAACGCAAAGTATGTGGGATCGTTTGAGATACTAGAGAAAGTTGGAGAATTGGCTCACAAAGTGGCCTTGCCACCTGCCTTGTCTAAGGTGCGCAACGTGTTCCATGTGTTTCAATTAAGGAAGTGCATTTCCAACCCTAGCTACGTGATCGAGTATGAATCACTGACCATCCAGGAAGATTTTTCCATTAAAGAAGAGCTTCTACAAATTGTGGACCGGAAAGACCAAGTTTTGAGGAGAAGAACCATTCCCTATGTTAAAGTGCAATGGACTAACCACAGTGTTCGCGATGCTACATGGGAGCTTGAGGAAGAGATGCGAAAGAAGTACCCGACATTGTTTGAATCTCTAGGTACGTAAGTTTCAAGGTCAAAACTTTTTATTAGAGGGGAAGAATGTAACACCAAGGCCCTTATTAGGGACCTATTTGTAAGTTTCCCAATGTATAATGCATGGTAGATGATTAGTTAATAGTTGAGGGCCTTAGTTATAATTTTAAGAAATGTATATCCCCATTGAATTAGGGCTTACTTTTCTTCTCTTTCATTTCATTTGATTTCCCCTTCCCTCTTTCTTTCCAACTTTCACTCATTTCATCTCTCTAATTGCTACCATTTCTTGAAGAAAGAGGTAGAGGTGAGGAAATTCAAGGACAATCAAGTGGGGAGAGCTTAGGAAGGATTTCTTCATCTTCAACTCAAGGTAATTATTCATTCCTCCTATTAGATTCTTGATTAGAGGTAGTAAGTGTGTTTTAGGTCCACAGATAGGAAGCTTGGGTGTGGTATGTTTTAGGGAATGTGTAGTATGTGATGATTATGTATGTTGGGGGATTAATTAGAAACCTTATTTGATGATTAGTGAGTAATTGGAGGCTATGTGTTTATATGATGTTTGTGTGAAGGTTTGAGTGCATAAATGCTTGTTTATAGCTTGTAGTGATGTTTGAAATCTGAAAAATGAGATGATTGTGGTGTGTGGGAAGTTTGGAGTGTTTGGGGGTGATTTCGCAGGTTTTTCGTAACTGAGACGTGGGTATGGTGAAGCGAGCCGTGGTCGGGCGTGGCTTGGCTCTCACCCACGTCAACTCTCTGTGAGTGAGCCACGGGTGAGGTAGTCGAGCCGCGACCACGACTCGAGGAGAGTTACTCGCCGCACCTCTCCTTGAGTGAACCGTGGGTGGCTAGGTCGAGCTGCGGCCACGGCTCGTAGGAGTCCGTCCGTGTCTACCCTTTTGCCTACCGAGCCGCGGGCTTGGCGTAGGTCAGTTGCGGCCACGGCTGGCCAAGGGCAGCCCGCGGATCAGCTCTTTGGAGTGATCCATGAGACTAGTTGTGGGGATCCGCAGGCTCAGTTGGCTGTGCTCTACCCACGAATCACCAGCAGTAGGCTTTCTTGTTCCGTTTTCGTCTAGGCTCTAAGGAATAAGTTTCGTATATGGTTTTCTCAATAGATGTAGTGATTAATTTAGTGTTTATTCTTGTGTTTTAGGCGAGGACGTCGACCATACCTTCTCGGACTATCTTAGTTCACTCGGATCAAGGTAAGTGGGGTTTGTACTCTTTGATCTTTTGAAAATGAGTTTTATGAAATGATAAATGTTTGAAAGATATATTTGCTATATAAATAAATGGATTAATTGTGGTTAATTGCTTTTTGTTTATAAAGATGATAATGTGGCATATATGAATGAATGTTTGGAAATGAATTATTTGAGTTCTTGAATGTGGTACTTCTTTGACGAGATTAGTTTCTTAATTGTATGCTTGATGCCTTTGGGACCGTACTAACCAGTTAAAGTTACTTTTGGAGTCGTACCAACCGGTTAAAGTTGGTTTTGGGACCGTGTTAATGTTAGTGTATGCCCTAAAACCAAGTTAGTTTTTGGGATTTTTATTACGCTTATTTCGTGTTATACTTATATATGTGGCATTTTCTTTGTCATTTAATACTTGTTATCAATATTACTTGTTTATTTGATAAAGTCCATAGAATATTAACTGTGTATAAGAGATTGTAAGAGTTACAATGATGAGACTCTTATTACACATTAAGTTATATTCTTAAATATCCCTAGTCGTAGTATTAATGAGATTGGACATCATTAATATGGGAAGACTAGCACATACTTTGCCTCTACTTATGGTAAGTAGTAGTTGATCTCGTCAACTATGGCGTGTGACACCTAAGCTGGTATGTGGATGCTTGTTAGAGAACAAGTTCATTGGATTGATCCGCCAAGAGTTACTATTCATAGTGCTAATGAATTATACTCTTAATGGCAATGGTGTAAGTGATCCTTAGACTTGAGATTACCATGGTATCTTGAGTGTGGATTGCTATGCTTTGACTCTATTGCTCGGTGCTCGTAAAAGAGTAGCCCATACGGTAGAGATTGGGCATAGTATGAAGCATGGAAGGATAGTGAGTAATCGATATAGGATTCACCACTCCTTATTATAGGAGAGTATATCCCGGATTGGCCACTTGTTGAAATATAACTTAAAGAATCTTTTGCGCAAAAGTGAAAGTATGACTTGAAAGAGTTTCAAGGTTATACTTTTATGGAAAGTTATATTTCGGGAACAAGAAATTGTTAATTAGTCATTTAAAGAGTGTGCACTACACTCTTAGACTAATTGGGATATAGTGTGGTGAAAGGATATTAATTACACGGTAACATTGTCATTGATAGGTGTAGTCTACCATATGACTTTCCTATTCACTTGGGTGGTCATGATGCATTGCTAGACGCCACTCATGATCTATAAGTGCAAATTAATTAATTAGTGAATTAATGATAAATTAAAGTGTTAATTTATCTGGCTCTTAATTAATTAATTAATGAGTTATAATTTGTACTTATTGCCAACGTGAATGGAACCTAATGGGTCACACACAATAAGAACATGGTCTTTGGGTTAAATTGTTATTAAGATAAGTATATGATACTTATGGGGTTAATTTATGTGATAAATTAACTTAAATGACTTAATTATAAATATTCTAAGTCTTGATGGAAATTAGTTTCCTAAAAGGAATTAAGAAGCTATTTGGTTTCCTTTTGGAATAGGTTTCCTAAAGGAATAGGATTAGCTTAAGGCAAGCTTCCTAAACCTTCTTGGTTTCCAATTGCTCTTGTTTCCTTAAAGACTAGGATACTAAATCTATAAATAAGTCCATGCCTTGACTCTTGGTAGATTGATGAAACATAACACAAAAATTAGAGAGAGAAAAATTGAGAGCTTGGTGGCGGTTTTTCTCTCCAAGAAAAACGCCACACCTCCTTCCCTAATTATTAGGGTTTCAACTTCTTTCTTCTTCTTGTGTTCTTCATGATATTCAAGGGAGCTAGCACTCAAAAGGCAAGGCAAGCAAGCCCAAAGGTTCCTAAAGATCGTGTTCGTGTGGATACCGTTGGAGGCTCGACACTTGGAGGGCTTTTCACGGTAGATCAACACCTTCATCGAATAGGATCTTACCCTTTGAAGCATAGAAACCTTCTATGCTTGAAGTATTTGTGCTAAACACCGTTTAATCGTATAGATTATATCAAAGAGATCTATGGCTAAGGTAATAAATTTTTAAATTTTCTGCTGCGTTACTCCCCTTATTACCTTACAGTTAACCGGTAATAGTTAACAACTGGATATCCAGAGTCAAATGGAACCCTTTGATAGAACTCATTTATTCGTTTGGTGAAATGTATGTTTTGGTTAAAGTATGCTTGGCCATATTATTATTTTGTATCCCTATTCGATAATGACTTGTGAATGAAATGTATATGTATGAGTAACACTCTTAAGCCACAGGGAGTACTTATATCACTTACTAAGTGATTTATTTCGCTCACCCCTTTAATTTTTTCATGCAGAGGACAATGATTTTGTAGAGGAGGATTAGACTGACTCGTGGTATTAGTTTTGGAGATAGGATGTGATACTTAGCAGAGATTTCTTGTTATTTATTTTGTATAGAATCTTCCATTTAGAAGTATTTTGGTGATCTTAGTAGAAGTGTAAAAGATGAACTATTGTTTTGTTTTGAGGATTATCTTTGTAATATATCACATAACCTTGTATTTGAGTCAAGTTTAATGAAATGGTTGTTTTGAGCAGTTTGAGTTTTGTTTTGCTAGCCTCATGTCATAGCGTAATCTTGGCATAGCGGGTGTTATACCCCGAGCACGGGGTGTGACAAATTAGCTCCATTTTATATTAAACTAAGAAGTACTATTTCACTCAAGTGAGTAAGTGAAGTAGTATTCTAGTTAATAATCAGTACTTATACCGTTAAGAATGCTATAGGAGGAGTATGAGAGTGTGTGTTCAGTGTTGCAAGCACTGATAGAGATCTTACTACGTGCAACTTTATTGCTTATTAGTGTAACTTTTGTGCTTGCTGGTCTAGCAAACATATTTACTTATTAACTTATTAATCAAAAGTATGTCGACGAATGTATAACAATCTAGTAGAAATACCTCTTTTTTTTGTGTATATCTCATGACACTTAATAAAGTTATTGTGGTAGTTAGTTCAAAAGCACATTTAATTTCGATGCCTGCCATATGGGTATGTTATCATTGATTTAAACATTATGTTATAGGCACATACATAAATCTAGTGCTTGGTATTTAAACACAAATTAATAACATGTATGTAGCTTGTAATTATACACCTTCCCTGCGAAACTTTTTTCTTTATTGGATACATAACACCCATATCAACTGGTTGATTGGGGGTAGGTCTACAAATATGTAATAATTTAAAGTCACCTATATTTAAGTAGATTTAATAAAACTATTGTGGTAGTTACTTCATAAGTCTATTTAGTTGAGCTGCTTTCTACATGCCTATGTCTTCATCGATTGGTGCTTAAATCATCTATTTTTTATTATAAAAATATTAATGACAACTTTGTAACACAAAATTACTTAGTTGTTCTGCATAATTTTATTACTTATTGGTGTGACATATATAACAGCCATCTGTACATGTCTCAAGTAAGTTAAGCTCCTAATTGCTAATTATGGCCTGGCCAAGTAAAGTATCTAATTGAGATGTAGTTTCACCACTGGATACACCAAATTTTGACACACCATGTATTTTTTCTACATTGAGGGTATTTTTTTTAGTCCTCTTAGTTTCATAGACTTTATATTTTACCCCAATTTGTCAATACTTACATAGTTTAAACTTTACTCAATTATATTGCGGTACCTTGACGCGTATGTTCATTTTCTTAAGCATTGGTATTGGGTCTTCAAGAAAGGTACCCCCTATTTCTCATAACTTCTCTTTATGTGCTTCAATATTTTCTTACGTGATTTTATGCATTTTGTTCATGTGTTTCTTATTGTACATACCTTTTGCGTATTTGTTTACTTTATGGTATTTTGTTTCGAATTTCATTAATTGGCAAAAATGTAATAGATGGCTAGATTTTACTATTTTTGCAAGATTTTGTATTTAGATAGCCAATGTAATAGTGAAATTACTTTCCTTTCGCATTTTTTACAAATATTTGTGTATTTAGATAACAAGTGTAATAAATAAATTATTTTTACTTTATTTTTACTTTTTTCCCCTTAAATTGTAAGTTAAATCCCTTGGTGTAATAGTTAGGGCTAGTGTGCTTTTGCGTGCTTATGTGCTTACTTGTTTTATCGCTTTCTTTAGGATTTTGGCATCTAGACATTATGTTTACGTGTTATGTGCTCCTATGTGCTCTTGTATGTCTTTATATGTTTATTTGCATTCGATTCATGTTTTATTACTTTGATTCATGTTTTATTAGTTTATCATTATTCCGTCACCACACTAGTCCAATGCTAGTTGTGGTTTTACCATTTCTCCGCTAGTCCAACGCTAGTAGGAATTTCTAGAAAGGGGTAGTCTAACGCTAGACCCTTAGGTCATTTTAGTACTAATTTTACACCTCGTATGCATTTCATATCATCTCACACGCTATTCTTCTTTTCTAGGATTTTTTACATTCTTGCATGATCTTTGTTTATATTTTATTATCTATTATCTATTTTTGACAAATATTCAATACATGACATTTAGGTTGTATTTTACTTAGAATTTTAGGTCATTTGCGTGATTCGACTAAAAATACTCATCTCCTCAAGTGGGAAGCAATGGCATAACATGCCGTTCCCCCCTCGATGAGTAGGAATAGTTAGTCACGAGTTGGTAGTCTCCCGTACCCATTATGTTGCATTCCCATTTTCTTTGATCACTTACTTTTATACTAATTTTCTTTTCTTTTTGCATTCCATTTTGCATTTACTCATGACTCCATCGAGGCCTTATTCTAGGATTTGCAATTAATGTGATAATCTCGATCAAGTCTTGACAGGACATTTTGACCCTCTCGATACCACATTAGACTTAGGACTTGCATTCATTTAGACACACCCAAATGCGATAGAGTTTAGGGTTATTTTAGGAAATCTTTGATTAAGCTTCGCCATTAGTTTCGGCTAGGTCAAAAGGGTGCCTTAAGGGCTAGCCTTTGCCTTCCCTTTCTTCAAATGTGACTCCCGGATCTTTTTCTCTTGTTTTTTCGTAGACCCGAGTCGAAAAAGAATTTTCAAATATTTTTTCCAAAAAATTTTGTTTTGTTTTGTTTTGTTAAATGATTTTTCGAGTGACTTGGTACACCCTAACTCAATACCAAGTGGTGACTATATTTTATAAAAACCCTTTTTCAAACTATTTGGCCAGAACTGTCGCATTTTTTAATCCAAGTCTTGTATTGTTTTCCGAAATTCTATTTTTCTAAAAATACACTTTTTCACTAAAATTCGGTTTTCTCACACGCACATGGTTTTCTAAAACCGAAAACATCTATTTTCTAAAAAGAGTCACTAGACCGGACAGTCTTTTCGAGATGCAATAGTCATCGATCCGATCATGCGTGTTATTTTTTGGGGCGCGACAGATTTTGGCAACTCCATCGGGGATCACTAGTGAGTTTGAACACAAGGCTTAATCATTTTTTCCTTCTTTAACCCTTCTATTCTATGGCATTTGGATGTTAGAATTCAATTTTTTTTTTATCTCTTTTAGGTTTTTAGGTTTTGTTTTTTGCATTTCACACACCTCGTCTCTCGTTTATGTATGTAATACATGGTTTACTTATCTTTGCTTTATTTGACCGCGCTTGCATTTGGGGAGGGAGTTAGTCACCCTTAGAGCCCACGCATGTTAGCATTATCATTCCCTCCTCTCATAAGGAGCACTTCATACGTGCATTCGACATATTTCTATATTTTTTCTCTTTTTGGTGGTTGTCACCCACCCATCCCTTTAGGACTAGGATCGATCTGCCTAGACATGCGGCCATCACATTCATGCATATAACGGTGTCTAGGGGATCACTCAAACCGCCTACCTGGGATCCTTGGAATTGATAGACTTGTTACTTTTTAGATCCCTTAGTTTGAAGGTTCGAGAACCGAAGCCTTAATCGAGTTTAGATACATTAGTGAGCCCAATATCATACATCCATATAGAAAACCTAGGATAGAGTTTGCCTCACCTTGTTAGGTACACCAGGCACAAGAGAAGGTAACACACCCCCTTCTTGTATTCTTTATTTTTTGTGTGTACTATTTGTTGTTTTAAATGTATTATATGCTATTTGTTGAATTGACTAACTTTATTTCTTTCTTTTGTTCGCATTCATAAGCTGTAGAATGAAGAGTTCTGGCACAATACTCTTGTAGGAAACCAACCCACTATTGGCATATTTAAATGTCTATCTTACCATTAATTTTTTCAAAAAAGATGAAAATAGGATATTCATTCATAAATTTTTACAAAATTTCATTTTTTTTTTGTTGTTAACAAGGTACCCCAAGGGTCCAATAAGTGTAAATTTGTGAAGTCTCGAAAAATCAGATTTTTCAACTTGTATATTTTCAAATAAGATTTGTTGTTCTAGACCTTTTTCGCAATTTATTCTTCCTTGTTGTACCTGTCTGTTTTGTCCGAACCAATTTTTCTCAAAATCAATAAATGAATCCAAAAAGATAAATTTTTGTACAGTTTATGTTTATCTTTGTCAAAGAAATTTTGCGTCATTTTTGCCTTATCCCCACCCTCCCGTCCCACACTGCACAAAAAGGGATTTTAATACATATTTCATTCTATTTTAGGAAACTGGCTTTTTTTTGCTTATATAACCCTAAACAGTGTTGTAATTTTGGCTTTCTTTCAGTGTTGTATCTTATAGCCTCATGGAGGCCCGATTTTTTAAATTAAATCAATTAAGTCAATAATTTTTTGTATAGTGCATGGTCCATCTTTCTCGAAGAAATTCTGTATCATTATTAGATTAAAAAATAATTTTTAAGACATTTTTAAAATTTTTGAATTTTACATATTTTAACGTGCTTTAATAAACTGACATCATGCATAAACTCTAGAAGGAATGCTACTTCGGAAATCCCATAATAGGAAATTCGTCCTTTTGTCTTGGGTACGTAACCCTAAAAAGACATGCACGTTTATATTTTCAGTACCATCCTAGCGAGTAAGACTCTAGGTAAGGTAATTCGAGCAGAATAGAGGCATTTATTCTCAACGGATCTAGCACCTTTCTGT
Organism: Mitragyna speciosa; assembly: GCA_024721245.1. Classification (NCBI taxonomy): domain Eukaryota; kingdom Viridiplantae; phylum Streptophyta; class Magnoliopsida; order Gentianales; family Rubiaceae; genus Mitragyna; species Mitragyna speciosa. The sequence goes on along the minus strand of CM045558.1, from coordinate 10,878,519 downwards.
AAAAGAGGGGGTCTCACCCCAAAGGATTACATTCCATACTAGGCCTACCTTTGGCACAATAAGGGCTCCCCTGAGGACATGCATCCATTTTTGTTTTTGCTTATACTAATTGTGATTTTTTTTTTACAGGTCCTCCAGTGGAGGTAGCAAATCGGGATAGACGTCAAATATATATTTGGGTTTTACGTTCAAATCATAGTTCTATTCCAGTGAAGCGCCACACTCTCGAGATCTACTAGGCCATCAAAACATGAGTCCTCTTTTCGAATTATTCAAAGAACCGTGGGAAATCAGTTTCTAGACTTGAGAGTGCTGAGAGTGCAAATAGATGAGTTTGGCTAGGATAAATAGTGTGATAAATGAAATTGTACGCTTTCCATAAATTTAAGATTGCCTCGTGTTCAAAATTATTTTTTAGAGAAAACCCTAAATAAGCTGTTTTCTCAAAATTGTTTATGGCATTAGACTTTTCCTCCATGTTCGGCATTTAGCTTTTGAGAATAACTTTTTTCAAATCTTTTTGTTATAATGGGCAAAGTACTCTTTGACGAGGCCTTGAAATAAATTGTTTTTTTTTTCTCAAAGCAGAATACTAGGTTTGTGTGATTGTAAATATTCTCTTTTGATGAGTTAATATAAGTTCAAACTAAATGAAAAGAGAAACATTTTCCTGTATATTTTGACTGTGAAAATAAATACCCATGATCTTTGGATGTCACCTTGCTTGAAACTGATGATTACCGTTTCGATATCTCTTTAGATTCTGAAATAGTGCAAACTATTAATGAGAATTAGGGTGATATCGAAGAGGAATAAGAATTTTGTGTTAAGGATTCTGAATGAATATGAAAATGAAGCCAAGCCTAACTTGGAAGGGATAAAAGCTATCAACATCGGTACTAAGGCAGTGGTCAAGGAAGTTTAAGTTAGTAGATCCTTTAGTTACAAAGGCCCAAAAAGATAAAGAGAGCCGCAATGATTGTCAAGCAAGTTTTCAATGTATGTTTAGAAGATTCAAGCACAACAAAAAGAATGGACGTGTAGGGGATACAACTTTAACCAATCCACAAGGGGAGTTTTATTGTTTCACTTTCTTACTTTCCTACTTATATTTGGAGTACGTTGCATAAGTTAACTGTGGGGGAAATGTAAAGTAATGTCATAACGTTGTGAGTTGTTAATAGCATCCATGACTTTTTATCTAATTCCCCTACTTGTTGAAATTACTTTATGTGTTTTGACAAATGGTTTCTTTAAGCACTTAGAAATAATTATTATGTGATTTGAAGTTTTGTTCATATAGAAAGTATATCTTATAAAGTGGTTGGAATTATATTTATATTTTGCATGTTTGATGAAAATTTTTCTTCTTTATTTAATTTCACACGCTAAATGCTGATTATGGTCAATAAGTGCAATCCTATAATATGTGATGTAAAATCTGTCATGAGGGATTTTTATGCTACAAAAATGAAAAAAGAAAAAAGATTGATGTAGTTTTTTCTACTCCAATAGTTCTTGTGCTTAGTAACCAGGAGTTTTCATCTAAAAATGTCAACTTTCGCGTCAAACGGTAATTGAATTATGAGTAATGCATTGCAAATTTGAGCAAGTAAATTGTTGAGTAACCAGGGATCTTCATCCAACCAATGTCGATTCTTGCACAAAAAGGCAATTTTGCTTCTCAAATACAGTTTTTGCTATTTGCTTAAAAAGTGAGGTGTTGAATAACTAGAAACCTTCACAGCCAACATCGATTTTCGTGTCAGAAGACACTATCACATTTTGAGTGATTAGTTCACTAAAATAAAATCTACTAAAGTGAAAAATAAAAATGATCATAGACATGGGATGCCCTTTGATTGGTCATATGATTTATTTACTTGTGAAATTCGGAAAGGCAAAGAAATTAAGTTGAACTGGCTTAATTGTGATATAATTCTTTTCCCTTTATTTGATATTATGAGTATTAAAGATAAAACAATAAATTGCATAATGGTTGTTTACTCCGTCTTGAGAAAATGCATTTTAGAATACACATCGTGATTTCAATATTTGAATCACTAGTTGATCTCGTATTTTTCAAATGGTTTGAGGACAAGCAATGATTCAAGTGTGAGGGAGTTGACAAGTATCAAAATTATGCATTATAATTTTTGGGAAAAGTTGACTTAATTGATTACGTTTTTCCCCCGAAATTTAGAATTTTTAAGGTAGAAATAATTTTGAGCAAATTGACACACATGTTTTGTGATATTTTGCAGGATAATTACATTCAAACAAAATTTGGATCAATTGGAGCATGCTCTCGCATCCAAAAAGAAAATAGCAGAAGCATTACCTTATTCTAGTAGAAATGCATGGTTGGATACTTCCCTGGATTATTAATTTAGAAAAAAGAAAAAAGAGAGAGTTTTCATTTGATTTTGCAAATTTCTTTTAAAAAATATTGCAAAAAAGACTATTCAAAGGTGGGCATTCTTTCTTTTTCTTAAAAAAAACATTTATCCCCTTAGTTTTTCCCTTTAAGCCTCCAAAATATATGATTTTCATTTGACAACCCACTTGAAGGTCGCACCCCATACTAGGCCAATTTTGTAGTAATTCCATTCAACACTAGGACAAATTTTACTTTGACTAGTGTTTCGAAGAAAAATGAAAGAAGAGAAAAAAAAGAAAACAAAAGAAAAGAAAAGAAAGGGAGACAAGTGAAAAAGAAAGCCCAAAGAAAGTAATAAAATTGGGACAAATATTTTTGAAAAATGAAAAAAAATGGTGAGAAAGAACCCCAAAAGCCAGTAGTAAAACTAGGATGAGTATTTTGTAAGGAAGAAAATGACAATCGCCAAAACTGGGGAAAATTCTTTGCAAATGTGACCTCAAGTTGTTTAAATCCTTCATAATATCTGCTTTCCAGCCTCAACATTTTCAGCACATCATTACAAAAGTCGAGAATGTTACCGACCTCCGTCTTCATTTTGTGATGATTTTCAAAACGAAAATTTGCAAATCAAAGGTGGCATATGATGTTAATAAATCTATCCCAAATCATCGAGGGAAGAGTATCTTGCTGATGCCAAATATTTTTCAAATACTAGTCTGCTTTAACGAAAAAGGAAGAGATCATCTTAAGTTTAGATGTTGCTGTTAATTTCTTTCCCTAAAGTTGATAATTCGAAAGAATACTGTGGTCAGGTAAATACCACAGTTGAAGGTTCAAAAGCGAAAAGCCATTGTGCTGGCATTGAATTCCTTGGAAGTTGCTAACTATAGTTGCTTGGGATTTCTTATCTATATTGTTCACCTTATGGCAATGTCGGAATTCAAGATGAATAACATCCAAAGATTGAAAGGCAACTTTTAAGACATCGTTTGAAAGTCAATTGTGAAAAAATATTTTATTTGACTCTATTTTGTTTATTCATTCTTTGCATGTTTTCTGTTGTTTACTATACAAAGGTTTTTTTTAAATTAGTACATGTGAGATGTTTTTGTGCACAAATGAATAATGATGGTTAATTTTATTGACTTATTAATAAAAAGCCAAGTCAATCCTAAATTTATCAAAAAATTGAAGCATACATGAATTAAAAGACAATTTGGATAATTTGATCTGAATCGTGAATCAAAGTCCATTGAATTCAAGAGACTTGCAAAAAGTAAAGGAAGAGACTGTATCAGAGATTCAAGATGGCAATATTCATGTTAGATGCGCCAGTAGAGTCAAGGGACCATCAAGTGGTGGCAACACTCTTGCAATTGTAGTCGTTTTTTCTTTTGCAGGTGCGATACACTGATTGTGAGGTTTAGGTACTATCAAAACTAGGAAAAATTCACACAACCAAGTAATAAAATTTATAACCTAATACCCCTTTCTGCAAGTGCACGGGTCAATTGTAGTAGGAGAAGTATTAGGGTCGATCCCACGAGCAAACAAGAATTAGCATGTACCAAAGCTATTAACTTACTCTATTATCTAGACAATACATCAAATAGGTGGTGTGCAAAATAAAAAAAAAATTCAACTACTTGAAGTAAAACAAAAGGAAGAAATTCACAAACACAAGTAATAGGGTTGAGAATCCACTAATTGTCATTAGTACGATTGAATGAATTAACACCTTGCTATATTAATCTTGTCTTGCTTAAGATTGCAATTCCATATGAAATCAAGACTTGTTTTCATAATGAATTGAATCATATTCATGATAAACTCTTGTGGAATGTATGAATTGTGGTATTAAACAACCTCAATCCACCTACTTGTACAACTATTTGCATGTGTGTACAAAATAAGTTTTATCTACCATTTTTCAATGTTATAAGCATTTCTTATTGTCAAACAACATCTAAATGATTTGCAATAGTTGATCAAGCTATTACAAATGTTAAACTTTGATAGATGAACAAGCAAATACAAGTTATAGCAAGTATAATAATATTCAAATCATATAATTAGCCTCATCTAACCCTAAGACATGCATCTAGTTAAACATAGGTTGTATGAATAACATATAATAGAAACAACTCATAAACAAGTAAGAAATTAAAGAGTTAAAGTAATAAATGCTCATTTGTTAGTAGATATGGCTCCGAAGCTTCATTTCTCATTGATATGAATTGATACACTTGAATCTTCCAAGAGTTTCCTTACAACTAATGAAAATTCTTCTAAACTACAAAGAAAACTACTACTATATGCTACTTGGGAGTGCTTCTGCCTTCAAAACATGTTCCAAATGTCTTGTAAGAGCTCCCTATTTATAGACCAATTCACCCTAATTATTTCACTAACTTGCATGGCAAATTACATGAAAAGTTGTCTTGAAATCACAAAAAGATTCCTATAAAATTTTGCAATATTTTCTTGGGTAGTGCAGGTGCAGAGAATCCTTAAAAAGTCATCAAAAGAGACTGGAAGATAAGCTGCAAGTTGGAACCATCACTTTCTAGCCGACATTCAAGATCCACGGGCTATGGATTCACGGATTTTGACTTGGGATTGTCCCTTGAAGAAGGATGAATCAACTTTTTCTCAAAACATGCAAGTTGTAGCTCTTTGAATTAACTTTCCAACACTATAAGAATCAAGTCATTTTAAGTTCTGAATGCAAAGATATGGTCAAAATATTGAGACGTGGTTGAGAGAGCTTTATTTTTCAGTAATTTAGATGTTTGGCTAAGAAGATGTGAGAACTGGATTTTGATGTCTCATAGGATTTGTAGAGTATCCTCTTAACTTTAAAATTTCATAAGACCATCTCAATCCAATATTTTTAGCTTAAGTTATGGCCAAATATTAAAATATGTCATTGTTGTCCACCCCTTGTTTTCTCGAACTCTTCACTTTCATTGCTTCTTTGCACTTCTCTTTTGCTTGTTATGCCTCCAATGCCCTTGAGACCCTTTCGTGATGTTGATCTTTTAATTTTATGATGAATTTGTTGATGAAAATTTTTCAAAAGTTGAGAAAAACTATCCTCTAAGTTTGAATGTAAAAGTTATTCTATTGAAATTCTCAATCCAATCATCCTTGAATCCACTAAGAATGGGATGGCATTCACTCCAATTGATCCAAATTGTGATTGAATGTATAAAACTTGAAAGATTGTACAAAGATTGTGCATTAATTTGCTCAAAATATAAATTTTTCTTCAAAACCCTAAAAATTGGGTAAAACTCCTAATTTTTGAGAAATTCTTCAAATGGAAGAACAATTATGAATTTGAGTCATTTTTATATTAAAAATACTTAAAACATACTAAAAACACACTATATATATATTACTATGCTAAAATAGGTAAAATTATCACTTATCAAACTCCCCCACACTTGAATCATTGCTTGTGCTCAAGCAATTGGAAAATCAAGAGATCAAATGATGATTTAAGGCTTGAAATAACAAATGACTCATTGTTGAATTCAATTCCACAATATAAAGTAAATAGACATTATGCAATTCCTTGTTAAGTTTCTAATATTAATCATGCCAAGTAAAAGGGAAGTAATTATCTCAAGATTAAACCTAGTTCAACAAAATTTCAATGCCTTATAAAATTTTGCAAGAAAATAAATCATATGGTCAATCAAAATTCTTCACATGTCTATATTATTTTCATGTTTTCACTTGAGGGAGTATTATTTAGCAAACTAATTGCTCAAGATGAGAATGTCTTTTGACGCGAAAACTGACATTGGTCGATGAAGGTTCCCAATTACTCGACACCTCAATGTTAAACAAATGGCAAAAATCATATTTGAGAAGCAAAATTGCCTTTTTACACAAAGATCAACATTGGTCGATGAAGATCCTTGGTTACTCAACAATTTACTCACTCAAAATTCTATGCATTACTCATAATTCATATACCGTTTTACGCAAAAGTTGACATTTTTAGATGAAGACCTTCGGTTACTAAGCACAAGAACCATTGGAGTAGAAAAAATTGCTTCATTCTTTTTCATTTTTATAGTATAAGTATCCCTCATTTCAAGTATTAAACCATAAATTACATGCCTTAACTAATTGACCATAATCATCATTTAACTTGTAAAACCAAGTAAAGAAAAGAAATTTAAAATCAAACATGCCAAATCAAGACATAATTACAACTATTTTACACAATATATTTTCTTAAAAACAAAACTCCTAATCACATAATAACTATTTCTTCATATGTTTGCAGAAAATATTCAATCAAAATTGCATAAATTATTTCAAAAAGTAAAGAATTTAACAAGTTCATGGAATAAAAGTATGATATAGAGACAAATTTTTAAAAATTTTGACCATATTTTACCTAAACAACATTTTATAAGTATCATCATAATTAAACAATCATGATCCTTAAACCTTCTCCCCACACTTAAAATGTCACATTGTCCTCAATGTGTAAAAGAAAAGATAAAAAAGAAAAATGGAACAAGAAAACTCTCCTGTTTGGTTCATGAGTTCCAAAAAGTTGATATTATTGTTATCTATCGATGTTCATTGGCCTTTGTGAAGTTTTTTTTGCAATGGTTCATCATGTCTTCGATCGGTCCATTCTTACTCCACAACCTTATTTCAAAACTTAGAAAAACTCAAAAGTTATAATAAAACATGTTTTAATGAAAAATAAGCTCAAAAAGTAACATACCATGCTTTGAAGTACTTGATTTTTCCCACACTTAGTTCTTGCAACGGAGCTCCAAAGAGGTGAAATTTTAATGCACGTGTTATGTGAGCAAATGTATTATGTTATGATGAAGTGATAAGCAAGTAAAACTTGTATCAAAATGCCTCAAACTAAAATGTCATACTTTTGATGCCAAAAGTTTAAAATTTAAATCAGTGAAATGAAACATGCAATGCAATCCACTTGAATATGTTAAAGTGATGTTTTCGTGCACATAAAGTAGCCAAATAATCACACAAATCATGCCATCATTTGCCAAAAAAAATCACTCAAAAGCACCAAAGGAGAGCCAAAATTTCATGAATCTGTGGGTCAAGATCCGCAGGTCAGATCCGAGAATCAAATACCCACAGATCTGAAGCACCTCCCAAAAGTTGCAACAGCCATTTCATGTACCAAGTTGATTTTTTGGCAACTTTGGGTAATAATTTCTTCTATTTAAATCTCAAGTTTTGGGCAAATAACTTTATGATAATGTAACCATATCAACAAACTTTGAATCCATGCATTAAACTCATCCTAAACATCAACACATAAGAAATGAGAATCGATCAAAATAGGCTACCTGAAAATTTTGCAATAGTGAAGTTCAAGATGAACTTAAAATTCAAATTTTTTCTTTTTACGTGTTTTAATCAATTCAACACTTCAAACATGTTTCTAATGTTAAAAAAAAGTTGTTAACATGATTTTTAAGCATTGAAAACATGAAAATTTCAAGATTAAATCCAAAATCACAAATAATCTCTCTTGATTAATAGTAACTAAATGAATAGTTACTTTTGCACTGAATACTTTAATTTGATTCTTTGAGTTATTCTAACCCCAAAAACACTTTATACAAGTTTCAATTGATAAAAAAAAGTTTCTCAAAACTAATTTATGCATAAAAAGTTCATGGATTACCAAATGAGAATCAAATTGCTCAATAAAACTTAGCTCATGAAAAGTAACTAATGGAATAGTAACTTTTGAAACTCAATGCTTCAAATTGGTTTTCTTGTTCGTTTTATACCACAAAACCACTTCAAACACCTTGAAAATGGTAAAACTAAATTGTCTAAATTAAATGTACCTTTAAAATACAAGAGATATGAAAATTTGGCATTCAACATCTAAATTTAAATATGAAACTTCATAGATTGTATCAAAATGCTTCAATTCAAAATCAAGCTAAACTAATCAAACACACTAACTATAAAACACATAGAAAACACAAAACACAGCAAAGTAATTTAAAATACTAAAAATATTAGGTTACCTCCCAACAAGCACTTTATTTAAAGTCTAGAGTTAGACTTTCCTCCAATTTTTGCTCACGTAATTGGAGTGTCCCACAAAGGATTTAATACACCTTTAGTGCTCAATTGATTGAGTAGGTAAAGATGCATCCTTTGCCTCAAAATGAGTGCTCCCAAGTCTATGATCCATTTGGTAATTGCGCTTATTACATGGAAACACTTAAAAAGAACTTCATAGTCAAAATTGGCTATGCCTTTCTCTTGTATTAGTATTTTCTCAATACCAATAAAATCGATGTCACAAGTGAAAAGAAGATCATTAAACTCTTCATTTTCTATCTTTTAATTTTTAATTTCTTCATCAAGAGCAAGTTCATTATTGAGATTTGTGTGTCCAAAAATAGGCAAAACAAGTATTTTGTCATTTTTCACACACATGTATTTTCTTCAATTACTTGTTCTTGGTCATGTTCAAAAGTATAATTATCAAGCATTTCTTCACCATCATCACTTTCATGAACAAAAGAAGTATAAGACATGCCTTCCACCCTACAAAAACACAATACAAGAGATATCAAAACAAGAAATACAAAAACATCTAGAGTAATAAAGCTTGTATTTGCCTTGATATTGCCAAGTTTCTTTGTTTTCCCGGCAACGGTGCCTAAAACTTAGTTGTGAGGTTTAGGTACTATCAAAATTAGACAAAATTCACACAAACAAGAAATAAAATTTATAACCTAATACCCCTTCTACAAGTGCACGGGTCAATTGTAGTAGGGGATGTATTAGGATTGATCCCACGAGGAAACAAGAATTTGCAAGTATTAAAGCTACTAACTTGTTCTATTATCTAGATAAAATATCAAATAGTTGGTGTGCAAGGTAAGAAAAGTCAATTACTTGAATTGAAACAATTGGAAGAAATTCACAAACACAAGTAATAGGGTTTAGAATCCATTAATTGTCACTAATATGATTAAATAAATTAACACCTTGTTATGTTGATCTTATCTTGCTTAGGATTGCAATTCCATATGAAATCAAGATTTGTTTTCACAATAAATTGACTAGAGTTCAATTATGTTCATGATGAACTCTTCTGAAATGCATAAATTGTGATATTAAATAACCTCAATCCACCTACTTGTACAATTATTTAAATGTGTGTACAACATAAGTTTCATTTACTATTTTCTAATGTTATAAGTATTTATTATTGTCAAATAACATCTAAATGATTTGCAATAGTTGATCAAGTTATTACAAATGTTAAACCATGATAGATGAACAAGCAAATAAAAGTTATAAAAAGTATAATAACATTCAAATTACATAATTAGCTTCACCTAACCCTAAGACATACATTTAGTTAAACATAGCTTGTATGAATAACAAATAATAGAAACAACTCACAAACAAGTAAGAAATTAAAGAGCTAAGGTAAGAAATGCTCATTTGTTGGTAGGACATGGTCCAAAGCTTCATTTCTCATTGATATGAATTGATATACTTGAATCCTCCAAGAGATTTCTTACAAGTAATAAAAATTCTTCCAAACTCTAAAGAAAACTACTACTACTATATGCTACTTGGGAGTGCTTCTACCTTCAAGACATGTTCTAAATGTCTTGCAAGAGCTCCCTATTTATATACAAATTCACCTTAATTAGACAACTTGCACGACAATTTGCATGAAAAGTTGTCTTAGAATCACAAAAAGATTTCTCTTGAATTTTGCAATGTTTTCTTGGGTAGTGTAGATGCAAAAATTTTTTAAAAAGTCATCAAAAGAGGTTGAAAGATAAACTGCAAGTTGAAAAGGGTCGATATGCAACCTACTAATCTTGATCCACGGGCTATTGGTTCGCGGATCTTGATTCGCAGATTGCTCCCAGAAGAAGAACAAATTAGCTTTTTTTCAAAACATGAAAGTTGTAGCCCTTTGAATTAGTTTTCCAACACTGCAAGAATCAAGTCATGTCAAGTTCTGGATGCAAAGATATGGCCAAAATATTGACTTAGTTTGAAGAACCGTATTCTTCAGTAATTTGAATTTTTAGCTATGAAGATGTGAGAACTGAATTTTGATGTCTTTATAAGATTTGTAGAGAATCTCTTAGCTTTAAAATGTCATAAGAATCATCTCACTCTAATATTTGTAACTCAAGATATGGCCAAAATACTGAAATGTGTTATTGTTGTTGACTCTTAGTTTTCTCCAATTCTTCTCTTCTATTGCTTCTTTGCACTTCTCTTTTACTTGTTATTCCTCTTATGCCCTTAAGACCTTTTTGTAATGCTAATCCTTTAATTCCATGGTGAATTTGTTGATGAGAATTTTTCAAAAGTTGAGCAAAACAATCCTCCCGTTTGAATGTAAAAGTTGTTCCATTGAAACTCCTAATCCAATCATCTTTGAATCTACTAAGAATAGGATGACCTTTACTCCAATTGATCCAAATTATGATTGAATGTATAAAACCTGCAAGATTGTACAAAAATTGTGCATTAATTTTCTCAAAAACATAATTAAGCCTCAAAATCCTAAAAATGGGTAAAAATCATGGTTTCTTGAAAAATCATCAAGTGAAAGAAACTTAATCAAATTGAGCTAAATTTATGTTAAAAAATAATAAAAACACACTAAAAATACATAATCATACATATACTAAAATAGGTAAAATTATTTCTCATCAAATTCCCCCACACTTGAATCATTGATTGTTCTCAAGCAATTGAAAAATCAAGAGACAAAACATGATTCAAGCATTTGAAATAACACATGCCTCATTGTTGAATGTAATTCCACAAGATAAAGTAAATAGGCACTATGCAATTCCTTGTTAGGTTTTCAATACTCATAGTAGGAAGTAAAAGGAAAATAATTATATCAAGATTAAGGCTAATTTAACAAAATTTTTATGCCTTACAAAATTTTACATTTTAAGTATTCAATATGAACAAACAAGTACAACTCATGCTTATTTATATTTTCACACAATAGGGTTATTGAATTTATAACCTTAAGACACGAAGGTTGACATTTGTAGATGAAAACACCCGATTACTCAACACTTCGATAATTTTAACCACATTTCAATCCTTAGTTTGAGAAGTGAAATTGTCTTTTGATAAAAAGATCAACATTTTGTGATGAAGATCCCTTATTACTCAACAATTCACTTTCAATCAAGCTTGCTTTGCATACTCTTAATTCAATTTCTGTTTGATGCAAAAATCGACATTTTGTGATGAAGATTCCCAGTTTCTAAGCAATTTGAATCATTGGAGTAGAAATAAGTAAACATTGATTGTTGAAATTCATAATATTATTGTCTTTTAATTCAAATAAGTATACTTTTTGTCCATATCTACCACTTAAGAATGTAAAATTAAGTAAAGAAAAGAAATTTAAAGTCAAATGTACCAAATCAAGACATAATTTTAACTATTTTACAAGATATACTTTCTTAAAAACAATACTCCTAATCACATAGTGATTATTCTTCATATAATTGTAAAATACTTTCAATTAAAGTTGCATAAATTACTTCAAAAAGTAAAAGAATTTAACAAGTTCATGGCATAAAAGTATGATATAGAAGCAAATTTTGAAAAATTTTGGTCATATTTTACCTAAATAACATTTTATAAGCATTAACCAATCATGATCCTTATACCTCCCCCCACACTTAAAATGTCACATTGTCCTCAATATGTAAAGAAAAATATAAGAATGAAGAAATAGAACAAGAATACTCCTCTTGATTGGTTAAAGATCCAAAAAGAATGTTATTGTTGTGCTTTGATGTCCATTGGCCTTTGTGAAGTTTCTTTTTGCAATGGTTCACCATGTCTTCACTTTGATCTTTTCTTACTCACCAACTTTGTTTCAAAGCTTAGACAAACTTAAATGTTATGTTAGAGCATGTTTGAATAACTATTAAGCTCAAAAAGTAACACGACATGCTTTGAAAACCTTCATTTTCCCCACATTTAGTTCTTGCAATGTAGTGTCAAGGGAGTGCAATTTTGATGCATATGTATATGTGAGCAAATGTAATGTGTTATGATAAAGTAAAAAGCTAAAGAAATTTGTGCTAAGGTGCCTCAAAACAAAATTTCATACTTGAATGCAAAAGGTTAAAGTTTAAATCAATGAAATCAATGAAGTGAAACAATAAATACAATTCATTTGAATATGCTAAAGTGGTTTTTTCATGCTAATAAAGTTACCAAACCATCACACAAACTATGCCACAACATTTGCCAAACAAAACCATACAAAGGCACTAATAGAGGGCAAAATTTTCATGGATCCGTGGGTCAAGATCCGTGAGTCAGACCTGCGGATCAGGTACCCACAGATCTAAAAGAAATTCACAAATATAAGTAATAGGGTTTAAAATCTATTAATTGTCACTAATATGATTAAATGAATTAACATCTCGCTATGTTAATCTTGTCTTACTTAGGATTGCAACTTCATATGAAATAAAGACTTGTTTTCACAATGAATGGACTAGAGTTCAATTAAATTGATGATGAACTCTTGTGAAATACATGAATTGTGGTATTAAACAACCTCAATCCACCTGCTTGTACAACTATTTGCATGTGTGTACAACATAAGTTTCATCCACCATTTCTTGTTGTCAAATAATATCTAAATGATTTGCAATAGTTGATCAAGCTATGACAAATATTAACCTTGATAGATGAACAAGAAAATACAAGTTATAGCAAGTATAATAACATTCGAATCATATAATTAGCTTCATCTAACCCTAAGATATGCATTTAGTTAAACATAGCTTGTATAAATAACATATAATAGAAACAACTCATAAACAAGTAAGAAATTAAAAAGCTAAGGTAGGAAATGCTCATTTGTTAGTAGAACATGGCTCCAAAGCTTCATTTCTCATTGATATGAATTGATACACTTGAATCCTCCAAGAGTTTTCTTACAAATAATGAAAATTCTTCTAAACTACAAAGAAAATTACTACCATATGCTACTTGGGAGTGCTTCTCCCTTCAAAACATGTTCCAAATGTCTTGCAAGAGCTCCCTATTTATATACAAATTCACCCTAATTATCTCACCAATTTGCATGACAAATTGTATGAAAAATTATCTTAAAATCACAAATAGATTTTTATTGAATTTTTCAATATTTTCTTGGATAGTCCAGGTGCAGATAATCCTTAAAAAGTCATCAAAAGAAGCTGGAAGATAAGCTACAAGTTGGAACCATCACTTTCTGGCCGACATTCAAGATCATCGAGTCAAATCTGCAGGCTGTTAGTCCGCAAATCTTGACCAGTGGATTGCCCCCTGAAGAAGGACGAATCGACTTTTTCTCAAAACATGAAAGTTGTAGCTTTCCAACACCACAAGAATTAGGTCATTTTAAATTCTAGATGCAAAGATATAGCAAAAATATTGAGATGTGGTTAGGAGAGCTTTGTTCTTCAGTAATTTAAATGTTTGGATAAGAAGATGTGAGAATTGGATTTTGATGTCTTCATAAAATTTGTAAAATATCCTCTTAGATTTAAAATTCCATAAGAAGCATCTCAATATAATATTTTCAGCTCAAGTTATGGCCAAAATACTAAAATATGTCATTGTTGTTGACCCCTTGTTTTCTCTAATTTTTCATTTCTATTGCTTTTTTGCTCTTCTCTTTTGCTTGTTATGTCTCTTATGCCCTTGAGATCTTTTTGTGATGTTGATCTTTTAATTCTATGATGAATTTGTTGATGAGAATGTTTTAAAAATTGAGCAAAACTATCCTCAGAGTTCGAATGTAAAAGTCGTTCTATTGAAATTCCCAATCCAATCATGCTTGAATCTACTAAGAATGGGATGACCTTCACTCTAATTGATTCAAATTATGATTGAATGTATAAAACTTGAAAGATTGTAAAAAGGTTGTGCATTAATTTACTCAAAATATAAATTTTGCTTCAAAACTTAAACTCGGGTAAAAATCTTAATTTTTGAGAAATTCTTCAAATGGAAGAACAATTATAAATTTGAGCAATTTTATATTAAAAATACTTAAAACATACTAAAAACACACTAATATATATATATATATATATATATATGATATCCTCTTTGCACACTACGGATATGCTAGGCAAGTGTATCTATCGTTCCAAAGTATAGCGTATAAGGAGTACCGAGTGTCGTACCCACAGGGACTTAGCAAGTACTAGTAATTACCCGCACTTTATTATCTAGTCTAATTGATATGGTAGATTGGAACAATAACAAACTAGTCTAAGTAATAAATAAATGAGAGTGCCAACGAATCAAACACAGAAAGTTGAAAAAATAAGAAATGCACTATTTTAAACGCAAGACTTAGAAGAAAAATCCCCTAACCCCGATTATTATCTTCAATTCGTGCCCAATGGATTACTCAAATTCAATTAACCCTAAAATCCCGTTATTAAATTGTTATCTCTCTCAAGCTTACAACTTCTATCCCTAGGTTGATTGATTGGAATCTCTTCCCAACTTAATACCCCTAGAAGATGCAATACAATCAATGGATTTTATCATACGAATGGGTTCACACCCACATAGGAGAACTTATGGAATTCTATTTCTAGCAATTCATGCAAGTTCTTTTACTTGAGAGTTGTCCTACACCAATTGAGTGATTTCTCAATTACTCAACCAATATAACAATTAAGATTGAATTCATGCACAAAAACCCAATCCAATTCATCAATAAACTCATAAGTAAACCAATTAAAGATGAGATTTTTCCATTAAAACAGCAAATCAAAACATCATAAGCAAAGGTTAGGGTTCAACGCTTCTAAGTCTTTAAACAAATCTACTCCATAATAAAGGGAAAAAGTTTAACAAGTAACAAAGAAAATAATGAAAAACTCATTCTCATGTAGTGTTTCTTCACTCTTCTTTGCTGCAGAAATTTCCTTGTTGCTGTTGCAATTCTTCTTCTTTCTTCAATTCTTGAGTTTCCTTCCCTTGCGTTTTTCCTTCCCTTCTCCCCCTTTTTGCCCTAGAAGAATCCTCTTTATTCTCTAGTTTGTTCTCCCCTAAACTTGGGTTCTTTTTCCCAAACTTCGCCTTCAAAACATACTGAATCACAAGTTTACACCATTCATCCGCGGCCTCATCCGTGACGCGGCCGAGGCCGCCGATGAAAAGTTGTCCGTGCTGGCGTCACCCGCGCCCTCATCTGTGGCGCGGGTGACGCCGCAGATGGGAATAGAAAGTTCATTGCGCACCGGCGAAGTTACTGTCCTCACCTGCACCCTCATCTGCGGCATGGATGGGAACAGAATCTTTGATTCCCTTCAGCCATTGTTTTGTATTTATAATCTTGCTTCCCTAATTCGTGTACACTCAACCATCCTTTAGTATTCGGCAGAAAAAGGTGGAAAAACTTATAAAAACATGAAAAACAAGCCAAATGAGTATCTCCATTGTCAAATTCACTCAAGAATCCAAAAGAAAAAAAAAACCACAATTATTAATCCAAACTTGTAACGAACAACACGTAAATCCTAGCCTAAACATGCCTAAAAACTAGCCACTTTGGCCATTATCAACTCCTCCACACTTAAGCCATTGCTTGTCCTCAAGCAATAAAACTCTAATGATCAGATATTGGTTCAAACCAAGAAAACCATACATGCAAACTTTACAACCAGGAGCAATATTTGCATATAGTTACTCTTACTTTGATTACTCATCATAATAGGCAAAATAAAGATAAGTATACATCAACCTTGTCAAAATGAATCTATTCTCTTCATACTCGACCCACTTAAGTAGTCAACTTCCACAGTTTATGGATAAATCCATATACCCATGATTACTTCAATGTCAATCAACACGGGCCTCTTCTCTTTCTCTTTTATATATATATATATATATGTATATGTATATAAGTATATAATTATAGCTCAGCCTTTCCTTGAGACACGAAATTATCTTTTGACGCAAAGAACGACATTGGTGATGAAAATCTCTGGTTACTCAATACTTTGTACGCTCAAGTAGCTATGCTTACTCATAATTTTAGTAACCTTTTGACGCGAAAGTCGACATTGGTAAATGAAGACTCCCGGTTACTCAGTACCAAAACTAGTGGAGTAGATCCTGAGCTATATTACTAATTGCCCCCTCTTCTTTTATTATGTAAGTCATAAGGTATACTTCACTCCACTTACCATATCTGTTAACTACTCAATTGAATCAAATAATCTAAAGAAACTTCTTCAAATCTAAAAAAAAAATTAGCATAATTAACTCTATTTTGCCTACTATACTTTTACTAAAGTATGAGTTCTTTCTCCTTAGGTAAAGCATGCATTGGTCCCATTCGTGCAGGACAATCGACCCTAATTACTAAGATAACATAACTTCCTAAAAAGAGAACTTGAAAGAAACGAAATACGAAACACCACAAGCTGGATAATTATCCAAAGAATTCCAACACAACCAGCAACAAATTCCAAAATATCACAAAAGTAAACAACTGATATGTCTACGATACGGCCCCCCCCCCACACTTAAATCACACGTTGTCATCAAGGTGTGAAAAATAAGATAAAGATACACAGTTACTACCCTTGGTGGGCGAGACCACTTGGTACGCGACTGAAAGAAGAGTGAAAGCCACGAGGTCTAAAAACTACTGCAATCATATAAACAAAAGAAACAAAAGAGCTACATTATCCTATTAATTAGTACAGGCCAAAAGTGACTGAACGAAGAAAACAAAAGAAACATAAAAATAAGAGAAAACGTCTTATATAGGCCAAAAGCAAAAATAAACGAAAGGAAAAGAAAAAGAATGATCATGAAGGCGGTGCGCCTGGTGTATCATGATTGCCTCCCGACCCGCCAAAATGAAAAGAGCATAGATAATCTTCAAGACTGCCCACACGATTGCCAAGGTCGTCCATTTGCCCTTAGATATGACCTAGGGTGCCCATAAAATCGGTTCTCAAGTCGCCCAAAGCACCCATAAAGTCAGTCCGGAGTGTGCCTATGACTGCCAAGATGTTTTCATTCCCAATCGGGTGTGAAGGACCTGGAGAATGTTCCTGTGGGGACGAGGGTTCAGGGGCAAGCTCCGTGGGAAGTGCATCTTTATCTTCCTCATCCTGTTGGCCTCGTCCCTCCAACATGTCAATTGTCCACGGTTTGGCCCCAAGACTCTTCAGAACACGGAGATTCACTATGTCTTGAGTCTCCATGTCCAATCTATGTTGACCGTCCAGATGGACTCCATACCGCTCCATAATTAGGGAAATGAGTCGTGGGAACCCAAAGCCGGTGGTGGCACTCTGCGCCATAGCTGTTTTCATCATGTAAGCAATGATCGCATTAGGTAATGGACTAGGTTCAGACATGCCACCATTCACCATCTCGTCTAGAAAGTAGATATTGCTGGCTCTAGACTCGTTGAGACTACTCCTCTTTGGAAAGACATTATGGCCGAAGATATAAATGATAATGTGATAGGGAGCATTAAAATCCTTGGCGTAGTATACTTTACGATTATCAAATCTGGCCTCTTTACTGTGCACTCCAAACTTGGCAGCTCCTTGTTGAACAGTCCATGGTCCCCTCCATTGAAATTGTCTAACATAACATACTGGGGGTCTGTCGTTCCTACACCCAAGGATTGCAGCCAAAGATGCTCGGTTGAGCTCAATCCGTGTGCCACGAACAGTAGTGGTCAAGCTTGAAGCACTGTATTCAGATTTATCCATATTCGCGTAGAATTTATGTACCAGTTGAGGGTAGTAGAAATTGGGAAGCCTCAAAATGGGGTCCCAACCTAACCGACCAAAATTCTCGGTAATGTGGAGGATAGTGTCCACAACTTCATCCACGGTTTATTCAATGATCAATTCGCCTCGCTCATACTTCATGTACCATTGGGCATTCTAGAGTGAGATGAAGCGCGTGGTATCCCATTGGGGAGTGCGACTAGAGGATCCTTCCCCGCGAGCTCTTTCATGTGCCATGTACTTTTTTGGCATTTTGAGTACCTAAACGGATCAAGGAGGAAAAATACATGAAACAAGATAACAAGTGCTCGATAGAACCAAATGAACACACCGAAACCAAATTAACAACCACAATATGAAGGAGACATTCAAGATCAAAATATGCCCGTGTTTGCCCAAAATGAGAATGACAATGCTCTTATATGAGAACACTTAGCATCATAGCACCAAGTCATACTACCATTCAAAGTGTACTCATGGTAACTAGGGTAGGAATATGCACATTATATCGAGAACCAAACAATGAGACAACCAACGTGATAAGCAAAGACACATACTAGCTGTAGACATTCATTGGTTAAACCATGTTGAATTTATCAAAATTACCCAAGAATAAACTAACCCACACTTGAACTATCCACTAACGAACAACTAATGCATAGAAACATGCATTCATATCACCCAACAATTGAACAAAGTCATGAAATTCTCAAAATTTCAATGAAAGCACCAATCCAAAGATAATTAGTCATTGGGAATTTCCAACCTAATTCAACAAAATTATGCGCAAACCATATAACCCACAATGTAATCTCCCCCAAACATCAATAAAAATCATAAAAATAACCATTCAATCACCCACAACATAGATATAAATGGACAATAATTAGGCCATCAAATAACCAATAACCTAAATAATAAGAAAGAATATGAAAGCCCATACCTCAAGAGAAGATTAGCTAGGCAAAGAATGCAAGAAGAATGCCTTAAATCCACAAGCAAAATAGCCAAAATAAAGCCCACGAAAATTGGCCTTAGAACGTCAAGAAAAAATACCCAAAAAGTGCATGTGGGTTTTGTAGGGAGAGATGTTTGGGATGTGACTTGAAGGAGGAATTGGGTGATAATGGAGGGGATAGAGAGTTTGGGTGGAGGGGTTAGGGTTTTGGGAAAAAGGGGGAAGAAAGGAAGTATAGAAAAGTATTGAGAAAAAGGGGAATTAAACCGTCCGCGACTTAATTTGTGGGCTCATTCGCAGCGCAAATGAAGTCGCGGATGGTGGCAGACGAGTCTTGCAATGATCCGCGGTCCCACACGCAGCGTAGGTGGGACACGGATGACCCTCTCTCTCTTTTTTTTTCTCTTTTTTTTTTAAAACCAATTAAAGATTCATCCACGGCATGATCCGCGACGAGGATCATGGTGCGGATGGGGACAGAACCAAAGTCAGATTTTTAGTTCCCATCCACGTCCTCATCCACAGCGCGGATAAAGGCCCGGATGGGGACAAACGCTTCAACTCAATTCTCTGGTTTCACCCACGGCCTCATCCGTGGCGCGGGTGGCACCAGAAAGTTTATGCCAAATAAAAACGCATATTCTACCAAAAAAATGAGAGAAATTCACTCTAAAAACAAAATTAAAGTTCAAATACGTAATGAAAATTGAGTAAAAACTCTCTTTTTAACCCGAATGTCTCCTTTTCTATCCTCAAATCTTGTCATTGAAGTATAAGCACTTTCCTATAGCTATTGAGATCTGGAAGTAGCCGGATAACCCATCCAGGAAACAGTAATACTCATGTCCGGACAGCCTTTCCAACATCTTATCGATGAAAGGGAGCGGGAAGTGGTCTTTACGGATTGCATCATTCAACTTTCGATAATCGATACAGACCCTCCATCCAGTGATAGTTCTAATGGGTGTTAACTCATTCTTCTCATTTGGGACGATTGTTATGCTTTCTTTCTTCGGCACCACCTGTACTGGGCTCACCCAAAAACTATCAGAGATAGAATAAATAACTCCAGCATCTAATAATTTAATTACCTCTGATTTAACCACATCTTTCATGTTAGGGTTGAGCCGTCGCTGTGGTTGTGCTACTGACTTGAAATTTTCTTCCAATAAGATCTTGTGGGTGCAATACGAGGGACTAATTCCCTTTATATCCGCTATCTTCCATGCCAATGTCTTTTTATGGTCTCTTAACACCTTCAATAATCTTTCCTTCTTGCACCGTCTAAGTCTGCTGTGATGATCACTGGCGATTTGGAGTTCTTAGCTAAGAATGCATACTTGAGGTGCTTGGGTAATTGCTTCAACTCCAACTCGGGTGGCTATTCGATTGAAGGCTTGAGGTTACCACCCTTTGAGACTCCAAGTTCCTAATAAGCCTTTCTCCTTTTCACTATCTGTCTAACATCCAAATGCATTATCTGATGAACAACTTCGGGGTTGGTTGCACTGGACCTTTCTCGTTGGATGATGCAAGCATCCAATGGGCCATCTAGTGAAATTTCCTGCACAAAAAAAAGAAAACTTATCATCAATTATGTCCGTAAAATAATAGCTATCATCCCTATCTAGAGGGTGCTTCATGGTGTCAGGGATCCTAAACACCACTTCTTCATCCTCAACTCTTAGAGTTAACTTCCCAACATATACATCAATTAATGCTTTAGCAGTTGCTAGGAAAGGGCGTCCTAGAATCAAAGGAATCTCTATATCACCTTCCATATCTAATATAACAAAATCAATTAGAAAGATGAATTTATCAATTTTCACTAGCACATTCTCTATGATTCCCCTAGGATACTTAATTGATCTATTAGCCAATTATATACTCATTCTAGTGGTTTTTGGTTCACCCAACCCCAATTTCATAAACATTTCATAAGGTATTAAATTTATATTAGCTCCTAAGTCAGTCAGAGCCTTATCAACAAATAAATTACCAATATTACAAGGGATGATAAAACCCCCTAGATCCTTGACTTTCTCAGGTAGTTTATTCTAGAGGACGGCAGAGCACTCCTCATTCAGTGTCACGATAGACAACTCTTCAAGCTTTCTCTTGTTCGTCAGAAGGTCCTTCAAGAATTTGGCATACTTGAGCATTTGCGCAAGAGTCTCAACAAAAGATAAATTAATATGCAATTGCTTAAATAACTGTAGAAACTTATCGAATTGTGCATCTTGACGGTCTTTTTGGAGTCTTCTTGGGTATGGTATGGTGGGCTTGTACTCTCTGACTTTCTTCTTCTTCGGTCTTTGATCCTCATTAAATCTTCTTCAGAGCCCATCCCGTCTTTAGTCTGTTTGTTAACAATTCCTTCTTCCCTACTCAGCCCTACCGCGAAATCCTTTAGCTCTTTACCACTTCTTAGTGTAACTGTTTTGGCTTGCTCTCTTGGATTATTTTCTGTGTTACTTGAGAGTGCACCTTGCGATCTCTCTAAGATGTTCTTAGCTATTTGACCAATTTGATTCTCAAAGTTATAGATCGAGGCTTGCTGATTGCGTAAAGACGTCTCCATCCCTTGCATGCGACTCTCTGAGGAATTGATATATTTTGTCATCAATTCCTTCAAATTTGATTTCTTCTCTTATGGAGGTTGCTGTTGGTACCCAAGTGGAGGTTGCTATCTTTGCTGTCTTTGGTTCCCCCAAGAGAAATTGGGGTGATTCCTCCACCCTAGGTTGTATGTAGTGCTGTAGGGGTTGTTCTGTTGCCTCAGTGCATTGTTCATATATTGGCATTGCTCCTCCAGATGATCCGTGGCACCTATCGCTTTGCACTCTTGATTGTTATGCCTCCTCCACATAGGTCACATTGTATCAATTGGGATTGTCTCTATGCAATTGTCATCCCATCTATTTTCTTACTCAATGCCTCCACCTAGGCTGATAGAATTGTCACTGGATCAACATCATAAACACCAGCTGCTCTATAGGGTTAGGATCGCGTAGATTGCTATTGATAATTGTTCATGGCCATCTCCTCGAACAATTTTTGGGCTTGCTCCAGTGCCTTGCTATTCAGTGTCCCTCCTGCTACTGCATCAATCATCTGCCTAGTGGTTGGGTTAAGCCCGTTGTAAAATATCTGAACTTGAAGCCAAGTGGGCAACCCGTGATGTAGACACTTCCGCAAGAACTCCTTAAACCGCTCCCAAGTGTCATATAGTGTCTCTAACTCTATTTGGGCAAATGAGAATATGTCATTCCTCATTTTTGCAGTCTTGGTGGATGGAAAGTACTTGGCTAGAAATTTCTCTTCCATTTGATCCCATGTCGTTATGGACCCTCTTGAAAGGGAACTCAACCATTGCTTTGGCCGGTTTCTAAGTGAGAAAGGGAATAACCTCAGACGAATAACATCATTCGAAATTCCGTTTATCTTGAAGGTGTCACAAATTTTCAAGAAATTTGCCATGTGAGTATTCAGATCTTCATCAGGCAGGCCGTCGAATTAAATAAGTTGTTGGACCATTAGAATTATATTCGGCTTAATCTCGAAATTGTTAGCAGCAACTCTAGGTCTAGTTATGCTAGATTCTGTGCCCGTGAGAAGGGGTCTAGCATAGTTTGACAGCGTTCTTTGTCTCTCTTGCTGTTGTGATGGTGGTGGTGCATTGATTGGGTTGAGCGGATTCTCATCGAACAAAGGGTTTTGGATGTGAACTTGGGGGTTGTTTTCTTCAGCCATTTCTACTTGCTCTCGAAGTTCTTGATCAATCTCCTTTGCTCTTTGCAAAAGTCTCTCCCTGAGAGTTCGACGGAATGTCTTTTCAACATCAGGATCAAAGGGTAATAGAGTTAAACTGCTACTCCTGGTCATGCACTAATTTAACTCCTGTAGTAGCAGTGCAAACCAATCGAATTAATCATGAATTTAACAAATTAAGAAGAAAAATGAAATAATAAATTAATAAAATAATGAAAAATGAAAAATGCAATGACTAGATTAATAAAACTACGGATTTCCTAATATTACCTAGTTCCCGGCAATGGTGCTAAAAACTTGATATCCTCTTTGCACACTATAGATATACTAGGCAAGTGTACCTATCGTTCTGTAATATAGCGTATAAGGAGTATCGAGTGTCGTACTCACAGGGACTGAGCAAGTACTAGTAATTACCCGCACTTTATTATTTAGTTTAATTGATACGACAGATTGGAACAATAACAAACTAGTCTAAGTAATAAATAAATGAGAGTGCCCACAAATTAAAAGCAAAAAGTTGAAAAAATAAGAAATGCAGTATTTTAAACGCAAGACTTAGAAGTGCAGAATCCCCTAACCCTGATTATTATCTTCAATTCGTGCCCAATAGATTATTCAAATTCAATTGACCCTAAAATCCCGTTATTAAGTTGTTATCTCTTCTCAAGCTTACAACTTCTATCCCTAGGTTGATTGATTCGGAATCTCTTCCCAACTCAAAACCCTTAGAATATGCAATACAATCAATGGATTTTATCATACGAATGGATTCACACCCACATAGGAGAACTTATGGAATTCTATTTCTAACAATTCATGCAAGTTCTTTTACTTGAGAGTTGTCCTACACCAATTGAGTGATTTCTCAATTACTCAACCTAATATAACAATTAAGATTGAATTCGTGCACAAAAATCCAATCTAATTCATCAATAAACTCATAAGTAAACCAATTAAAGATGAGATTTTTTCATTAAAACAGCAAATCAAAACATCATAAGCAAGCGTTAGGGTTCAACCTTTCTAAGTCTTTAAACAAATCTACTCCATAATAAAAGGAAAAAGTTCAACAAGCAACAAAAAAAGTAATGAAAAACTCATTCTCATGTAGTGTTTCTTCACTCTTCTTTGCTACAGAAATTCTCTTGTTGCTGTTGCAATTCTTCTTCTTTCTTCAATTCTTGAGTTTCCTTCCCTTGCGTTCCTCTTCCCTTCTCCCCCTTTTTGCCCTAGAAGAACCCTCTTTATTCTCTAGTTTGTTCCCCCCTAAACTTGGGTTCTTTTTCCAAAACTTTGACTTCAAAACATAGTGAATCACAGGTTTACACCATTCATCCGCAGCCTCATCCGCAGCGCGGCCGAGGCCATAGATGAAAAGTTTTCTGGGTCTGGCGTCACCCGCGCCCTCATCCGTGGCGCGGGTGAAGCCGCAAATGGGAACAGAAAGTTCATTGCACACAGGCCAAATTACTGTCCTCACCTGCGCCCTCATTCGCGGCGCGGATGAAGGCGTGGATGGAAACAGAATTTTTTATTCCCTTTAGCCATTGTTTTGTACTTATAATCTCGCTTCCCTAATTCGCGTACATTCAACTATCCTTTAGTATTCGGTAGAAGAAGGTGGAAAAACTTATAAAAACATGGAAAACAAGCCAAATGAGTAGCTCCCTTGTCAAATTCACTCAAGAATCCAAAAGAAAGAAAAATCATAATTATTAAGCCAAACTTGTAACGAACAACACGTAAATCCTAGTCTAAACACGCCTAAAAACTAGTCACTTTGGTCATTATCAATATATATATATTACTATACTAAAATAGGTAAAATTATCACTTATCATACACCACCATCAATTGAGGACTTCATCAAGGATAAAAAAAAATTGGGGCAATTTTTTTTATGCTAATGATAGTTTAATCAATGGCACAATTTAATTTAAAGAATGATTTCAAAGTTGGCAGCAAGGCAAATTTTTTGAGAAAAAATTGATTTCAAGATTGATTTTGATGCTTTGTACTTTGAAGTAAATTTTTGAAAAGATTGGTCTATACTTGGACAAATTTTTAGTGGCATTGATCTCAAGTGAATTTTGATACATACACAGAACCAAATCTTGAAAGGAGTGATTTTAAAATGATTTGATACTATACACTAGGACAAAAAAATTTTGAAATTTTTTTTTATTTCTAAATTAACTTGGATGCTCAACCCGGCATTTGTTTTAAAATTTTTCCGTCTTAAATTTTCTTATGCATTTTGTCCAGCAACTTGGACCACAGCACCATATTTTACTTTTTCAAATCAACATTTGTTTTGTATTTGTTCAGCATATTGCATATTGTTTTAGCTTACCCAGCATATCGCAAACCACTTTTTGTCAATTTTCTCCAACTCCTCTGTTGAGTTTACTTTTTTGTTAAATCCCAACTCATCTGTTGAGCTCCAATTCATCCATTAGGTTTACTTTTTAGTTAAGTCTTAACTCGTCTGTTGGATCCCAACTCGTCTGTTGGGTTTACATTTCTATTAAATCTCAGCTCTTTGTTGGGTCCCAACTCGTCCATTCGGTTTACTTTTCTGTTAAGTCTCAATTCGTCTGTTGGGCCCCAACTCCTCCGTTGGATTTTAATTTCTCTTAAATCCTAACTCGTTTGTTGGGCCCCACTTCATATGGTGGATTTTAATTTCTGTTTATTTTAGTTTGATAGCTCAGACTCTTCATTTTTATTCATACATTCATGCATTCATTTGTTAGTCCGCACTCTATTTGCAAGTTTTATTTTTCTTAATAATTATCTAGCATATGTCCAGCGTACTACATATTGTTTTAATGTGCATAGTAGTTTGCATATTGTATTTTTCATTTTACTTGTCTTTATTTTCAGTTCTCGATAGGCTTTATCATAACATTAGATACCGATTTACATTTTAAGTTTGCGGTAGGCTCAATCCATTGCATTGGGTACCGCTTTATTTTTAATTTTCATTAATTATATTTGTGACATTAGATATCATGCCATTCCAATTGCATGCTCATTCATCTTACTTCAGCATTCTATTTCTTCTTATATCATCATGCATTAGTCATTGTACTAGTCCATTTATTTTTATGTTTTTCAAAAAACCAAAGAAACAGAACACAAAAAAACCAAAAGAAGAAGAAGAAGAAGAAGAAGAAAAATTTTAATTTTTGAGTTGAATTGGATCCTATGTTCAACACTTATTTTGCTTTGTCTTAAAATCTTTATTGCATTTGTTTTGTCCAGTAGTTTGGACTTGTTTTTTGTCAACTTACTTTCTAAGCCTAACAGTCCAAACTTTGTATTTTCAATAATCTTAACAGCCCAAGATCATGTATTTGTTCAACAACCTGAACATCATCAATTTACATTTTCAAGTCTGGTAGCTCAGATCTTACATTGCATTCATTAACCTTGGTAGTCTAAAATTATATATTCATCCAGTAGTTTGGTCGGCATATGTTTATTTACATTTTAAATTTGGCAGCCCATACTTTGTATTTTCATTAATATTGGCAGCGTAGGATCATGCATCCGTTCGACAGCTTGAACGGCGTCAATTTATGTTTTCAAGTCTAGCAGCCTAGATCTTGCATTACATTCATTAACCTGAGCAGCCTAAAATCATGCATCCATCCAGCAGTCTGGTCGGCATATGTTTATTTACATTCCAAGTTTGGCAGTCCAAATTTTGCATTTCATTAATCTTGGTAACCCAGGATCATGCTTCCGTCCAACAGTTTGGTCGGCATATGTTTATTTACATTTCAAGTTTGATAGTCCAAACTTTGCACTTTCATAAACATTGGCAGCCCAAAGTAATGCATCTGTTTAGCAACCGGAACAGCATTAAATTGCATTTTCAAGTCTGATAGCTCATATTTGCATTTCGTTAATCCTGGCAACCTAAAATCATACATCCGTTCAGCAGTCTGGTCGGTATATATTTATTTACATTTCAAGTTTGATAGCCCAAATTTTGCATTTTCATCAACCTTGGCAATCCAAGGTCATACATCCGTCCAGTTATCTGGTCGGTATTTGATTATTTGCATTTCAAGTTGGGAGCCCAACTTTGCATTGCATTGATCAACCTTGGCAACCCAATGTTATGTATTCGTCTAGCAGTTTGGTCGGCATCTATTTATTTACACTTCAAGTTTGGCAGTCTAAACTTTACATTCATCAATCTTCCCAACCCAAAATCATGCATTCGTCCAGTAGTTTGGACGACATCTATTTATTTACATTTTCAAGTCTAACAGCCCAGACTTTGATTTAGTTTATCAATATTTATTTTGTCCAGCAGCTTAGACTCATTTTTTGGTCTACTGGTTTATGCATTTTTGTCCAACAGTCTGGGCTGCATGTTATCTTAATTTAGCAGTTCAAATATTGCATTTCATTCTCTATTTTTTGGTCACAAATGTTGAAAAGCTAGAATCCTCTGTACTATCATTTGCAATAGTATTTTGCTTCCACAATTCACTTGTATCTGAACTACATTTGACCTAATTCCCTTCACTAGGATACGTAGGCAGCTCTTAGAGAGTTCGATCATATGTTTTTCGATGTTCATTTGTTCATCAGTTTATATCTCATCACATTCTCATACTATACATGTCTAGATATTTTAGCTTACATTGGAATCTATTTTCATATTTAGGTGAGTCAAAATTTGGTGTTGTCCACATCTTTGTCTAAAATCTCTGCGAGATCCCAACAAAGAGGGACAAACTGTAGACACTAAATTTTGACACACCATTAATTTTTTCAACATTAGAGGTATTTTTTTAGTCCCCTTAGTTTCATAGACTTTACATTTTACGCCAATTTGTCAATACTTAAATATTTTAAACTTAACTCATTTATATTGCGATACCTTAACGCGTATGTTCATTTTCTTAAGCATTAGTACTTAGTCTTCAAGAAAGGTACCCCCTATTTCTCATTATCTTCTCTTTATGTGCTTTAATGTGTTCATATGTGATTTTATGCATTTTCTTCATGTGTTTCTAATTATACATACCTTTTGCGTATTTGTTTACTTTATGCTATTTTGTTTCGAATTTCATTAATTAACGAAAATGTAATAGATTGCTGGATTTTACTATTTTCGTAAGATTTTGTATTTAGATAGTCAATGTAATAGTTAGATTACTCTCCTTTTGCATTTTTTTATAAATATTTGTGTATTTAAATAGCAAGTGTAATAGATAGGTCATTTTTACATTTTTTTCCTTAAATTGTAAGTTAAATCCCTCGATGCAATAGTTAGGGCTCGTGTGCTTTTGCATACTTATGTGCTTACTTGTTTTATCACTTTCCTTAGGATTTTGGCATCTAGACATTATGTTTACGTGTTATGTGCTCCTATGTGCTCTTGTATGTCTTTATATGTTTATTTGCGTTTGATTTCTGCTTTATTACTTTGATTCATATTTTATTAGTTTATCATTATTCCGTCAACACACTAATTCAATGCTAGTTGTGGTTTTACCGCTTCCCCGCTAGTTCAACGCTAGTGAAAATTTCTAAAAAGGGCTAATCCAACGCTAGACTTTTAGGTCATTTTAGTACTAGTTTCACACATCGTGTGCATTTCATGTCATCTCACACACTATTTCTCTTTTCTAGGATTTTTCATTTTTGCATGATCTTTATTTATATTTTATTATCTATTATCTATTTCTGACAAATATCCAGTGCATGATATTTAGGTTGTATTTCACTTAGAATTTTAGGTCATTTGCGTGATTCGACTAGAAATAATCACCTCCTCACGTAGGAAGCGGTGACGTAATATGCCGTTCCTCCCCCCATGTGTAGGAATAGTTAATCACGACTAGTTAGTCCCCCGTACCCATTATGCTGTATTCCCATTTTCTTTGATCACTTACTATCTATACTATTTTTCTTTTCTTTTTGCATTCTATTTTGCATTTACTCGTGACTCCGTCGAGGCCTTATTCTGGGTTTTGCAATTAATGTGATAATCTCGATCAAGTCTCGACATGACATTTTGACCCTCTCGATACCACATCAGACTTAGGACTTGTATTTTTTTAGACACATCCAAACGCGATATAGTTTATGGTTATTTTAGGAAATCTTTGATTAAGCCTCACAATTAGTTTCAGCTAGGTCGAAAGGATACCTTAGGCGTGAGCCTTTGCCTTTCCTTTCTTTAAATGTGACTCCCAAACTTTTTTCTCTTATTTTTTTCGCAGACCAGAGTTGAAAAAGTTTTCTCAAATATTTTTTCTAAATTTTTTTTTGTTTTGTTAAATGATTTTTTGAATAACTTGGTACATCTTAACTCAATACCAAGTGACAATTTTATTTTTATAAAAATCCTTTTTCAAACCATTTGACCAAAACTGTCGCATTTTTAGTGCCGATCTTGTTTTGTTTTCTAAAATTCTATTTTTTTAAAATACATTTTGTCACTAAAATCTGATTTTCTCACACACGCTCAATTTCTAAAACCAAAACATCAATTTTTCGAAAAGGGTCATCGAATCGGATTGTCTTTTCAGGGTGCAACAGCCACAAACTCGATCATACGCGTTATTTTTTGGAGCACAACAACCACGACATGAAAAAAGACAAAGAAATGATCCAAATAAAGGAAAACATTCTTCCACACCACCACCATTAACACATGGATGTGGAAAAAAAAAAGAACTCAAAATGAAGGAGAACATTCTCAGGTACCATCGCCACCATTAGCACTTGAACATGAGAAAAAAAATGAAGAAATCCCTCGAATGAAAGAGAACGCTTTCGGGTACTTCCACCAACATTTAATGTTTTCAAGTAAGATTTTACTTGAACTTTTGGTGTTGGGAATTAATTTGGCTATTCGAAGAAAGAATTAAAATTATGCTTGTCATTGATGTTCATTATCAAGTAACTTTGTATGGCCGTAATGTAGGAATGAGTTCAAGGAAAAGAAGTGGGAAGTGCTCCAGAGAGGACCTTATGGAGCGATGATCATGGTTTATACATGTAGTAGTTATTTTGCGATGTGAAATTGTAGAATAATATTAGAAATTGTTAACTTCGATTATTGAACACTATAGTAATGACACAGTAATTCAAAATACCTGTAAAATAAAACTATCAAAATTAGGCTAAAACCTAAATAACAAAACTATTATCGTAAATGCTTTTCGTCAATATGTTTATGGTTATTTATATATTTTTTGTAAAATGCATATGGAGCCAAACTTGGTTGAATTTTGGGAAAGTACATTCAACAAATGGCAGCCATTGCATGGCAAAGATTATCCAAAAGTGAGAAAGTTTGGTATGGTACAACATACAAAAACGTGCTAGCTGAAATGAAGAAAGGAATATCGAAGCAAGTCCTAGTAGGGTGAGGCAAAAGAGGAGTAAGAGGATAACACATGGCTCGTCCTAAAATTCTATATTTATGGCTGTCACGCCCCGAAACGGTGAAAATCCTTTTTGAACAGTTTTCTTTTTGGAAAATCGAGTGGAAAAATTGAACTTTTTGTGAAAAAGTGTATTTTTAAAAAAATAATTTTTTGAAAAATATAAACAATGTCAAAACTAAAAATGCGATAGCTTTGGTTAAAGATTTTTGAAAAAGAGTTTTTATAAAAAATAGAATTACCACTTGGTAATGAGTTTGGGTGTACTGAGTCGCCCGAAAAACCTTTAAACAAAACAAAACAAATTTTTTTGAAAAATATATGAAAAACCTTCTGTATGATTTTGAATCTTTAAAAACGAGAGAAATGGGCTTAGGAGTCACAGTTGAAGAAAGGAAAGACAAAGGCATGTACCTATGGCACCCTTTCAAGCCGAAATTAGTTGCGAGCTTTAGTAACAAATTTTCTAAAATAATCCTAAATTCTATTGTATTTGGACGTGACTAAATAAATGCAAATCATAGGCCTAATGGGATATCGAGAGGGATGAAATATCCTTTCGAGACTTGATCAAGATTATTGCATTAACTGCGAAATCCAAAACAATATCTCGAATGATCCACGAGTGTAAATGCAAAAATGTGATGCCAAAAAGAAAAGGAAAAATATAGTATAGACAGTAAATGATCAAAGAAAGAATGAATGCAATCATCATTACTATAGGAGACTAAGACTCGTGATTGACTGTTCCTATTTACAGAGAGGGGAACGGCATGCTAAGGCCTAGAGAAGGCCAAACTTGCCCATTTCTTACGTGAGGAAAGCGACTATTTCTAGTCTATTCACACAAATGACATAAGAATTCTAGGTAAAATATAATTTAAGTGTCATGCACTGAACATAGGTTTCAAATAGCTAATAATAATAGTATATATATAAAAAAATGCCTAAAATGGGAAAAACCTAAAAAAGATAAAAAGCGTGAAATGGGATGAAAAGCATGCGAGTGATGAGACTAACACTAAAATGACCTAAATATCTAGTGTTGGACTAACCCATTTTCTAAAATTTCTTTGCTAGTATTGGACTAGTTAAGAAGTGATAAAACTACAACTAGTTTGGACTAGTTAAGAAGTGATAAAACTACAACTAGTATTGGACTAGTGCGGTGACATCACAAATTAAATATGAATAAAAGCATAATAGAAGTAAATAAATATATAAGAGCATGTAAGTCAAATAGGAGCATTTAATGCATAAATATAATATCTAGATGCAAAATCTTAAAAAAAGCAGTAAAACAAGTAAACACATAAGTACACAAGAAGCACACAACCCCAACTATTACACTGGAGGCCCTAACTACAATTTAAGGGGACGAAACAAAATAGCCTATTTATTATATTTGTTTATCTAAATATAGATATTTGCTGAATAATAAAAATATGAAGCATGTAATTGAACCATTACATTGACTATCTAAATACAAAAATTTACAAAAAATAGTAATAATATCTATCTATTACTCAATTCAAGTAATAAAAATGAGTTCAATAAACCATAATGTAAATGAAACACTTCAAAATATATAAATAATAGCACCAAACACATAAAGAAGCACATAAGGAAAACATATAGGAGCACATAAAGAAAATTAAAAGGTGGTGAAAGTACCTCCCATTGAAGACCTATTAGAACTTAAGAAAATGAACAAACACGTTAAAGGTACCACTATATAGATGAATAAAGTACAAAACATGTAAATACTAACGAATTGGGATAAAAATATATATCTTGTCAAGCTAAGGAGGCTAAAAACAAAATTAAATAAGAAATTGAAGGGCAAAATTAGAAATTCTAACTAATCAAGGGATAAAATTGAAGGGCAAAATTAGAAATTCTAACTAATCAAGGGATAAAATTGAAAATTAAGGTTATAAACAGTAAATTCTAGTAGGCTTAAAACTAAGATGCAATTAATTAAGACTTAAATTGAAAGAAAATGAAATCTAGGGGTCAATTTCTAAACATTGACGACTTAAAATGCACAAAGTAAAAGTTTTTAGGGGCATGATGATAATAAATGATACCTAATGGACTAAGACACAAATACACATTTTACATTAAATCAATTTTTACAAATAACACACAAACAAAATCCTAAAAATTACACTAAAATCCCCAAATCCCCATTCTGCTTCTTCTTTCTCCACTCAGAATTCAAATTTCTCTCTCACTCACTCTTCTTCTCCAATCACTCACCCCCTTTCTTCCCCTCTTTCTCTCCAATTACCCCCCACTAGGATTGATCTCCTCTTCGATCGATTCCTCTCAATTGATTGTCGATGAACCTTGGAGGTTAAAGAATGGTTTTGGTGGTGATTCTTGACTAGGATTAGATGATGGTTGGGTTTTTATATGGTGGTAGTGGTGTAGATTGGATGGTTGGCTGGTGGATTTGGTGGCTGGAATTTTGCTTTGACCGTGATTTGTAGGTGATGGAGTTGGAGGTGACCTGGTTGGTTATTGATGAACAGATGTGGAAATTGATGAATGGTGGAGAAGAACTGTAATTGGACACAAAATCCTAGCCCCAAAAATTTATAAAAAACATATTTACTGCACTTTTTAGACTAATTTTTCTGTAAAAGAAATCAAATCTATACACAAATTTGCTGTAAGAAAACTTATTACAAAAATAACAAAAGGTAGATCAAGAATTACCTCTTGAGAGAGAGGATAATGGTTGTTTTTGTGGCTGAAATTTGAGACTTGGAGTTGATCTTGATGACTGAAATTTTTTCATGTATGTGTGTTTTTGTGTGTGAACTTTGTGTGTTTTGATCTAAGTGTGTGTTTATGAATGTGTGTTCTTAGTGTTCTTGGTGCAGGTTTGAAGATGAGTGTAAAAAATAAGTATATGTTCTTAGTGTTCTTGATGTAAGTTTGAAAATGAGTGTAAAATAAATGTGTGTTCTTGGTGTAGTAGAAAAAACTAAACTAAAAAAATTTCTCTAAACTTTTTCTTTTTTCTCTTTTTTTAAAAAAATAGAAAAATGGGGCCTTTTATAGTATGAGGGAATAAGACTTGGGAAGCTACTAGGAAGCTTCCCAAATTTTATCTTCCAAGAATAGACAAAAGACTAAAAAACCCTAAAAAATAAATTTTCACAAAAATAATTTTGAAACAAATTTCAAAAAATGCCATGGTCCCTCATAAAAATACAAAAAAAAAATGAGAAAAACAAAAAATACAAATTATGAATTGTATTGGCAAAATTCGGGTGAAAAGCACAATTGTGTGCAACATGACTATTTTACCCCTGAGCACGGTATTTATAGAAATAATAGTTTTTTACCCTGAAAATAAAAATAAAAAATATGTTTAAAAGCATGAAATATGAACTTAAGACTCGAAAATGGACGAAAAAGGCCTTTACGAGGTGACATGACCATTTTGCTTATGAACTAATGAAATATACAAAAAATGACCCAAAAAAATCGCAAAAATTTAGAAACATGAATAAAAGTACAAGACATGAATTTAGAACAAAACAACTGGTGGAAGTTATTTACACATTTGAAATTATTATTTTGCCCTAGAATTGCTGATCTTTTCCCCTTTTACCCAAAAACTAGGATTTGACCCTGAGAAGTAGAAAGGCCTGTGTGTGTCAAAATTTGGTATTTACAATGGCTATATAAACTCTTCAGCCTAAAATTAGATGTTGTTTGGCTTTAGAGTTAGAAGTAATAGGTAGTTTATTTCAATTATTCACCGCTACCATTTGACATGGTAGGATGGATGCGATTAGTATTTTCCATCAAGGGTTAGTGAGCTTGTTAAGTAGCTTGGCGAACATGGGTGCCCCCTATCCATCGTTGGGTCCACGGTGGGGCCTGTGGACCCAATCCACCCCAGAAAAATCCTCTTTTTATGATGGTAGTGGAATGGTGATTGGAGCTTTCTATAGGGAATTCAGTGAATGCGATGTGATCAATGCAAAGGGTTTGTACTTCATTGGTTGGTTTGCTGTGGTGCCCTGATAATGGATACATGCATGTACAAGCTATGGTAGATTCACAATTATTTGTTCACTTGGTTAATGCCAATGTAGTAAGGATTTTTTTTTTTTGCAATATCCTAGCTCAAATTCAGTTGCTACTTAAATTGCTTTGTGGCCAATTCTCGCACACTTATATAGAAGTAAATGTGATAATTCTTCTCAAGAATTTCGAAATCTTTAATAACACTATTGCACATACATTACATTTTACTAATATATTTGTGAGGTTCCATTTTGAAACTTTAATATTGAGTAACAAATAATGATTCTTTTATTCTTTTATACCATTTGTTTCTTCATTAATTTCATAAGTTTCTTCCAATTTTTTGAGCCAATTTATAGCCTTTCATTCTAGTAGAGTCATCTGCATTTAGAATATTATGAAGAGCATTCATAACCTTAACATTTAATGTCAAATTTCTCCTATCATTTTCTTTAAGTTCTTTGTAACACTATCTTTGATTTTAGCTTCATATGGTCATACTATAATTCTATGTCAATGATTGACGATAAATTCCATTCTATCCTTCCAGCTATTATGATTAGTTCCATTAAACATTGGTATCTTAGTGATACATTGACCCTTTAAAATCACGGCGTTATTGACTGTCATGTCTTTACTTTTAAATAATTGAATTTAGTCTCATTGGAGATCAAGTTTTGATACTTGACCTTTAAACTCAAAGCAGTATTGATTGTCGTATTTTTACTTTTACCCCATGTTTGGTATGCGAGAATATGACAGAATGGAAAACCTTTTCCACCCTGAATGCCTTTTCTACATTGAATGGACTGGAAAAAATATTTTAGTCCATTGTTTGGTAACCCAAGTCAAAATGGAATGTCATTCCTTTTCTAATATTTGGTATAATTATATTTAGGTGTCAGAATGGAATAAACTATATATTAATCTGACTTAATTACCCTTAATTCTTTGTACTAGAATATACCATATTTTTATTTTGTTTGTTTGTGATTCTAAGGCTACAAAAGACCTTAGTATTTTTAACTTTAAAATTCTTAATATTCTTGTTAATACTCTTTAATTAATTTAAAATTTTAATAATTATTAGCATTATAATTAAGAATGTGAAAATATTAATGATGAAAATAAAAAGTTCAGCTTTTACACATTTGCATAAAAGTTAAAATTAATATTTTAAACATTTTTATAGTAAAAAGAAAAATATTCTAAGCACATATTAGACTGATTGTGATTTAAAAATCATAAAAAATCATTATTTAAAATTATAAAAAAACTTAATATTTTTATAATTTTAAAAATAGAAAATTAGTGAATTTATTTTGGGTTAAAAAGAATTAGCCAAAAAAAAAAACATGTGTGGAGATAAAATCGACTTCTACTTTTTAGGCCTTTCCAAGATGAAGTTGGAATGCCCTTACCTTAGATTTTGTTGAGTAATGGGATCTAAGAAAAAGCTGGAATGGGCATTCCAGTGGGAAAGGCCTTCCAAATTAAAATATCCATACCAAACATGAGAATGAAATAGACAAGTTGGAAATGCCTTTCTATCTCATCCCATTCCCACGTACCAAATGTGGGGTTAGATGATTAAATCTAGCCTCAATGAAGACCAAATTTTGATATCAATTATTAACTCAAAAGACAATCTAAGATGTGGGTGAATTAGGTTGATTAATTTTTCGTAAAACCTAAACAATTAATAATAATCAAATATACTACAAACAATCACAAATAAAACAAATAGATGAATATTTAAAAATAGAAAGAGAAAATGTAAACTTCAAATTTATAGTTGTTTGATCACTTTCTTATTTGTATATGTTTACCCCTAAGTTTCAAGAAGTTTTAAATTTAATTCACTATCTGTCTCTTCTAATGAGTACGAAAGTAATCCTATTTCCAAATCCGACAATTCGGTATGCCTTTTGGCTTATACTCTCTTTTGGAGATCTATTTTATCTCTTTTGATATGTCTCTTTCTTAAAAAGAGTTTTTGAGAATTAAAATAAGTAGATTGCACATTTGATTGTGTTGATTTTACGAGAGAAATACAATAATATTCTCGAAAGGAAAATAGACAAGTTTAATACAATGGAGAATGAATATTTTGCTCAAGATAAATATTTTCATTTTGCTCTTATTTCTTGTAGCCTTCAAATAAAGTAGAACTTTATTTATATTTATGTTGGAAAAACTTTTAGCTGACTTTACTCTAAAAAGGTGCGTTCAACCTTAAAAAATTTGCTCTTAGAAGACTAGCTGTTACATCATTCATTTGAATAAATTCCTTGTTAATTTGTATGAAAATCTTGATATTCGTTTAATTGTTCTTTGCAATCTTTTGAACGAACATGTCCGGTAGTAGATTTTGAATTGTCTTATTTATTCGGTTGTTTGAAATTACAGATCATGCATAGGAACAATTTGGAAGAATGAAGAGAACATTCATTCTTCTGAATGGTTAGAAAATAGTTTCTTTACTCATTTACGCACTTTAAATTTATCAATAATTTATTGTAAATTTCAGAACTATTTTATATAAAAAAAAACTTGTGCGAATCGTTAGTTTCTTTATGTAATCATTGTTTATTGATCATTAAGATTGAGGTCATGATGTTCTTTGTTGCCTAGAAAACTAGTTTTACATGCCTTACACCTCCAAATATAGAAGACAATACAAATACTTTTCTTAAGTTTCAAAATATTTTAATTTATAATTTTCTTATTTGTGAAGAAAAGTAAATGCAAAAGTTTTATTTTATAATTTTCTTGCTTGAGTTGCTAATTGTTTAAGATTCTACAGTTATATTTTTTTAATTTAAATACGTATTTGTGATGTAATTTTTAAAAAAGAAAAAATAACTTGCAGCATCCAATCTTTATTAACAAGATAGATAAATGGTGATGCAGTTAATCAATCTAGATAGTGATTACTAATTTAGTCGGTCCACTTGCATCCCTTGGTTATATTCTCAGGTGTGGTAACAACCAGTGTTTTTCAATTCGGACCAGACCGGCCGGTTCGATCGGTTAAATCGCGAATCGGCCATGTGTGTAACAACCAGTATTTTTCAATTCGGACTAGACTGGTCGGTTCGATCGGTTAAATCGCGAACCGGCCATGTGTGCGGTTCGATCCTATAAAAAGTACTGTATATTTGACGAACCGTTCAGAACCGGTCGAACCGTACTAACCGAATCGAATCGCTGAACTATTGAACCGCCGATTTTAACCATTTTGGCTTTTCAAAAATGTTTTTGCCTTCCGCCGGAATCGAACCTTAGACCTCCCCTTTGTCTTTGCTGCACGTGAACCACCAAGCCAAGCACGCATTTGTTGTTTTAGTATTAGGAATCTTTTTATTTGTTCTTTCTTTAGTTTTTTTACTTTAATCATTTTAATAAACTTAATTGATTATTACATTTTTAGTTTCTTTATTTTCTTTAATCATGTTTAAAGAATTTAATCGATTCTTACTTTTGTAATTTATTTGTTTCTTTTATTAATTATATTTAATGAAATTAATTGATTCTTACCTTTTTATCTTAGCATTCAAATTCATTATATTAAAGAAATCTTGGATTTATTTTTACCAAAATCTCTCCTACTAAGATTATTCTTTTAATCTAAATTGCTTAATTATTCATTTATACCTAAAACATTCTCCCAATTAAAAGTTTAAATTGGTATTTTTGTAAAGCATTTGTGTAAATTTTTAAATTATGGTTAATTATTATTCAATAATAAGCACCAATGATATCTTGAAAGTAAGTGAATCGAAAGTTATGTCCTTTATTAAAAAAATTAAAAATCAATTCAGATTATTAAAATCATTTTTTTATGCAATATATTGATTCTAATTATTATATCATCACATATTCATCATTTCTTGACATACTAAAAGAAAATGTGTAAATTAAACATAATTAATTAAATTAAAAACTACTAAGCAAATAGATTTTCTTGTTAGTTTTATTTTTAAGACGATTGTACAAAGTCAAATTGACTTGCTCAATAGTCTGATACGTCAAAAATAAAATTTCTTTTGGAGAGAATACGTCTAAAGTTAAGCCTAAGAACCGATTTTAAATAAAGTTTAAACTCTTTTAAGAAATTCTTGATTGGTACAAGATTGTTAGAAATTACTTTCATTAGATGTTGTAACAAAAAACGTAAAAAATTAAAAATTTTTAAAACTAAATAGATCTAAACTAATAGTAAGATAATCAAATTGAAATTTGAAAATCATTTGATATGCAAACCTACCTTTAAAAATAGGGCAAAAGAATTTTTTTTATTTTAAAAAATTACATTTACTCGAACAGCCCTATATACAAATTGTATTATTTGGTATTAGAAATAAATTTGAATTTTATATTGAAAAATAAGTCTTGACGATATTAAAAAAGTAAATAATGTAAAAGCAAGCAACAAATATGATTTAATAATTTAAAATGTTCAAGATTGTAATTTAAGATATTTAAAAATATAATAACATACTTTAATGGTAAATTTTATAGTTAATGTGAATTTGAACAGAATAAATTCATTAATTTGTATAATTGAATATATTTAAACAATTAATGGATTGACTAGTTCAACAGGATAGTGTGTATCTAGTATTTGTTTTATATTATATATTAAATTAAATTAAAAAAAATCATTAAATTCTGATCCGACCGATCAAACCTTGAACCCCTCCCCTTCCGGTTCATTGACCAGTCCGATTTTTAAAACATTGGTAACAACCTCAAATCCCTCCCCTCAATCTAATCTAAAAACCCCCTAATCCCGTGAAGTACTAAACCCTGCCTTTTACCGGTAATTTACATTACAACCAGCCGAAAAAACAGTTAATAGATTCTATTTCCGTTTCCGCTCAGAGCGCTCTCTCACTAGGGTTTATTCCACCAAAATAAAGCCCCTACGGTTGTCATATCTTATCCCAGTTTCTCCCATCCACCCCATTGTAGGGTTACCTTTTCTTTAACCAACGATGTACGGCGGAGATCCTCATCAGCAACCCCCGCAGCACCATCTCCAGCACCCATCGGGTCCGCCGTTGCCACCGGGTCCACCACCGCCGCCGCATCAAATGCAGCACAATTACCCGGCGCACAAGCACCACCAGCCACAACCGCAACAAGCTGGGGACTTTCCAAGGGCTCCACCACCTCCACAGCAGCAGCAGCTACCGGGTCCACCTCCCATGATGCGGCAGCCATCCGCTTCTTCTACCACTCTCAATGCTCCTCCGCCTCCTCCTTCCGACTATCGTCACCCCTCTGCTCAGCCTCCTAATCTTCATCCTCACCATGCGCCTTACGACTGTGAGTTTCTCTATGAGCGAGATTAGAATTCTTATCTCTGTAAGGTTTTTTTTAATGTTTCGATATTCATAATTATGTTTTCTTTTCTATGTACGTGGCGGCAGTTTATAGTAGAATTATATTCAGAATTGTTTTTATATTTGTGTTGGTGGTTATGTAGCCGTTTTGAAATGGTTGCAAGGCCTAGTTAAGTCCTGGGCGTGCAACTGAACTCTGTGGAGTTGAAAATTAATTGTTTCAGCACGAGTGGCTTATGGGCAAAAATCTACTCCATGATTCTCAAACATATTAGTTTCTAAATCACCAGCGAAAATCTTCTCTTCATGACTACCTTCTTGTTTATCTAGAGAATGATAGATGCCCTCTTGAATGCCCTTGTGAACTTCCATATATTTTTTTATTTCATGAGTTTATCAAGCCTTTGGGACAATCATTGAAGCTGTTCCTTGACTTCTATCTCTTGGGGCCATGTAGTGGACTGGTGCAACATAGTGGACTGTATTTGGCTGTGATACCAAGGAAAGGTAGGGTGGTAATTAGGTCGGGTAACGGGTTGGCTGGTCGGGTTGAGAACCAAGTATAATAGGAAATCCATTGAACTGGAGAGGGCCTGCCAACCTATGGCTGGGTGAACATGACTCACCACGGGTAGGCGATTTGGCGGGTCACCTAAAATGACTTTATTGTTTTTTTGAGAATGAAATGACCTGAATTTGACTTGGGCAGATCACAAGCTCGGTTTATATATACATTGCATCTTTTCTTGCATATATCAAATTCTAGAATTTATATGAGAGTCAAGTTGCAAATGTTATTTAATGTTTGGTTATTTGTTATGAACATTGCTCAACAAATAGAGTCAGTAATTGTTTAATCTTGGAAATATTTACTTTAGGTTGTGAAAAACAATAAACAATCAATACATGAATTTGAACCTTTGAAAAATTCTAATATGTCTAAAAACCAAAGAAGTAGCAGGTATTATTTAATAACAAATGAACAAAAGAAAAGAGAAAGTAGGACCTTACTTATGTCATCCTTTCACAAAATATATCTAGATTCTCGTCTCATCATAATTGTTAGCAACCAAGGGGAAAAAAAGATAGTTAGTTTACTCTTTAGGAAAAGTTCGTTTCAGTTTAACTTCTTGATTAATCAAGTCTAAATATAAGAATTCTTGTTATTCAAATATTAAACTAGATTCGATAATTATAAAACTTGAAATTTACATATTAATAAATTAAGATACTCAGAATCAATTCAATATCGTTTAACTTAATTTGAATATTGAGCAAACGGATCTTAAACACAATTTTAAATCTATTGAAAAGATGTAATAAACTTGAACAAGTTGATTAGTTTAGTTCGATTAAACTCGTTTATATTATTTTGCATAAAATGGGGCATATTCCACTTGCTCAAAGGAGCTAGTGAAAAGCATAGTACAAATATTATTTTCTATTTTTAATTTTCAAGGGTCACTTGGGTCATATGAGTCAACTTGCTAAGGACCCGAGCCAACTTGTTTGTTTGATAGGTTAGTCAGGTTTGACCCGATTTTGATCCGGACCCATCAAGACTTAACCTAAACCCATTATTTTAGCGTTAGATTCGTGGCGTGCTTTCCAATCATGTTGGAAATTGCCGCCCATTAGAAAGTTTGCATTGATCCATGATCAAAACTTTGGTTTTTAGGAGTAACCAATATATAAACCCGTTTTGGGGATCTAACTAGCTCAAAACCCAGGAGTCTTATGTAAAGAACTTAAAAGTAACAATAACTTTCATCAATTGTCAAAAAGCTGAGCTCCAATACATGCTAAACCAGTAAATTTATATTTGTCTAATTCCTATCTAGTTTCCTTCCGATTAAGGTATGTGACCTATGTCCTTATTTCCGTACTCCTAAATAAGGTCCTTACTTCTTTTAACTTATCTCATCTCAATACAAATCCTATCACAACAGAATTTGTCTTGCATCAGAAACTGTTCCCTCTGCCCACTTTGAACCCCCCCCCCCCCCCCCCCCCCAAAAAAAAAAAAAGGTGGAAAAACAGATAACATTGTGAAGTAATGCAAACATACTGGCCCAATTTACTTGAGTAAGGGCAATATTGTCTTTGCTTAGTATGGAAGAGATAGTTGAGAATATATTAACATGCCTGTGACTTAATTGCAGAGACATCTATCTGTGTACATCTGAAAGTATGTAATCTGCATAATCTTCCTGCTCTGGAAGACCTTAGACAATTGTACCTTTATTATCTTTGTGAGTAATGCTTGTTTAATGTTTTTTAATGAATAAGGTACTTGTGTAATGAAATGGTCTAGGTCATTTGAAGCCAAATGTTTGGTTTTGTATCATTTGATAGTTCTCCAGCAGGGAATGGTGTGTGGGAAATTGGAAATATTGTGCATAGTAGTGGAAATTGGAAATCTTATGCATAGTAGTGGCATGCATAAATGTGATGTTTATAAGTAGGACAAATCCAAGTGAAATTGAGTTGTGAATTGGATTTACAAATATGTTAATGGACATTGATTTTATGGTTTGTTACATCATGGCGTGTCTTATGAAAAGCCAAGTAATCTAAACTAGGAACATAAACAATATCTGTTTTCCAAATACTGTTGTCATGTTTTTATGGTTGATTTTATTGTAGAAATATGCTTGTATTGACTTCTGAAGTAATTTATTCTTAGACAGCTCTTATAGACATCTCAGGAACACTTATTTTATTTTGTTTCCCTTCAATTTTGCAGCTCATGCTGATAGCTTTGCTGCTAAAAGAATGAGAAAGGTTGGGCAAAGAAGAGCTGTAGATTATACCAACACTGTTGTGCGATTTATGCAGGTATTTAGAACTGAAGCTAACTACGTTTACATAGACATATCAATGTGGTATTTTTCCTTCAGGACTTTGTCCTGCAGCGAAGTATTCAAGCAAAAAGAATTCCTATATATTCTTGTTGACTGGGTTCTTTGATGTCAATTTCAGTGTTCTTTGCTTATTTTTTTTATACGTTGGAGACTTACTTCATGTTTCAAGGGATTGCCAGTTTGCTCTTATTAGTCTTAGTTTCTTATATATGAGGTCTTACAATTAAAATGCAGTTGCTGTTTTGGAGGGTTGTTTAGTGATCCAGAGAAGGAGACAATTTTCAATGTCCGATGCAGCCAACTTTAGCCCTTGGGTTGCATTTGTTTATAACTAAGTGCTAATTGCACCAATTTTAGCATACACTAGTTTGTCTTCCCATGCATTAGCACAAATAAATAATTTTTATCTCAATAATAAACTAATAAAAATATTCAACCACTTTGATAGTTAAGAGAATTTTGTTAAGTCACTTCAACTAAATTTATTTTCACTTGGTATGGGATTTTTTTTTTCACTTGGGATTAATCTCCAAAATTGAAAAAGATTATCTATGGCACTGTGATTTTCTGAGCATATGTGTATACGCACTTTGTATGCACTAGTTTTTCAAGTGAATGAATAGCAAGAGAAATGGATGAAGATTGAGTGGCACTACTGATGAACCAAATAATATAACTGTTAAAACAGAGGGGATGAAGAATTGGGTTTTCTAAATTCAGTTTTAAAGAAAGAAATGGATCAAACAAAGAGTCTGAAGGCATCAGTTTTAGGAAGGGGATGCAGTGGTTTACTAATCTGAATAGTTGGTTTTAAGAGTAGATTAAGAGTTGCAATTATTCATTTTCATTTTTTGGACCCCATACCTTGTGTCATGTGAAGGTCGTCCTGGGTTGGTGGCCTCAATGTAGTTATATAAAAGGTATGCTGATTTTGGAAATGTTACAGTATTCCGAACTTTTATGACTGGTGCTTCCGTGTACGTTTGAAGAAGTGCTCCATGCGTCATCAGTACTTCCTGTTCAAAATGAAAAATGAGGAATTAAACATCAATGCCATCCGGTTTCTTAAAAGATAACCCAATAAGTGGCTTTTCTCCCTCTTTATGGGTAGAGTGAGTGATGGCCTATTACAGAATCATAACCCGGGAGTATATTTTGGTCTAAATTGTTACACAAAACTTGTAAGAGAAAGTGTGATGTCACGTACTGAATTCAAGACGTAGTGCTTAGTTCTGTTATTTTGTTTTGGGGTTAATATTAACTTTGGTCTTATGATTTTTATAATTTTTTTCCTAAAACTTGTTTGCTTCCTTTAGTTGCCTTTTTGCATTTGTAAAATCTTCTAGGTATATTGGCAGCAAAACACAATTAACATCGGTGTTGTATTTTACCAGTAGTACAACTCTGGAAGCAGTGGAACAGGGACTTATCTGGTGGATTTATTAGTGACTTTTCGCTTTTTGATTTATTTAGTTGTATCCATCTCCTTTTAATGCCAAATTCAATTACTATGTCCATCAGATTTTTTTTTTCTAATTGAAAATAAAAAATTGATCTGATGTTCATGTTTGTTTTGTAGATTCGCATGTGGCAGCGGGATTCAAGGGACAGGACAGTCTTACAACCTACACCAGCTGCAGCTGTTGATGTCAGTTTGCACTTTTTAGATTGCAGCATATGTATTTCTTTTCATTTTGTAAATGTGACAGTAACTTAGATACAATGGTGTTATCTGATCAGTGAATTCTGATTAACGTATATACCTTCTTTCTTCCCCTCTTGCTCTGTATTTAGTCTATCATAGATAAGAGTACCGAGTTTCTTCTTGTAGACTACTATTCTTTTATCCATTAGAACTTTGAGAACATGTACTGAGACAAATTTTTTTTCTTTTTTTGTCGACATTCATGCAAATTTTCCAACTGCTGCTAATTTTATTGATGCAGATGTTGCCAACTGCTGCTTATTTAGATAATCCATCCACAAGTTTTGCTGCAAAGTTTGTACATACTTCCCTAAACAAAAATCGTTGTTCAATTAATCGTGTTTTGGTAAGTTGAAACAAGTCTGTTGTTGTTCTTTTTCTCCCTTTGCTCCATAGCTTTTGAGTTATGGGTTTGCATAATTTGGCTGATTAGTTAGATAATATTCTTTGGTGTTTGTTTTTGGGGCATTTGTGAGTGCAAAGTTCAACTTGTATATTAGTTATGAGTCTGCTATATATGTTATTGACAATATGTTCTGGGATTTTATATCCACTTCTTCTAATTTGAGTTTGAGAACAAAAAGTTGATAACAGCCTTTCTATG
The DNA here is from genome assembly GCA_024721245.1 of Mitragyna speciosa. NCBI lineage: Eukaryota > Viridiplantae > Streptophyta > Magnoliopsida > Gentianales > Rubiaceae > Mitragyna > Mitragyna speciosa. Next base: position 10,833,573 of record CM045558.1, on the reverse strand, counting down.
CCTTTATCAGTAGATAATGTCAGAACTATAGAAGTGCATTTAAAGGATTCCAGATTCCATTGCACAAGTTCCCCCAATCAGATTTTGTGCTTTTTGTCTCTTATCTGTCTGTATTAAAGAGATTTGGGGGGGGGGGGGTCACAAAATTGGATGGGGAGAACTTGTGCAATGGCAGGTGAAATCCTTTAAATGCATTGAGTACAAATTGAATAAATATATTATGTATTACCTGATTTCATATGGTGAAGAATGCAAGGAAGCCTAAAGATAGAGCTTTAAGTAAGGAAAAATAAATGATATTAATGGCGCTTAAGAGCTGCACATGGAGAATTTTGCGTAATTTGGCCATCACTAAACATATTTTACTTCTGAAAAATGGATAATTACAATGATCAGGAACAACAGGAACATAGATACAACTGCAGTATCAAAACGATGACATAAAGGTATGAAATCATTGGTCAATTAAGTGTCCTTGTCCTCATATGAGCTGTACTCATGGTATAATACACATCCTAGAAATAGGAAACAATAGTGATGCTGGCATCATTCTTTACCTTTGAGATTGGCTCCCAATGCATGGATAGTGCATTATGGAAGCTCATTTTGCTCCAGAGTTAATGAATCCCTTCTGCATGGTATTCAAGAGGGTTAATTGAACAAGTTCATTTTAATTTTCACTAATATCTTTACTTGGTAGCCTTCTCAAAATGTGGGTTGGATGTAGTCATTGGCAAGTCTACTACATTCTTGATGTAAATGGTTAATACTTTTGAAGCTGTAGCAAATGTTAATCACAAGAGTGCCACCAAAAGACCTGTTACGAGGTATACCACTCGTAGTTTCATGTTAGATCAAAAGCTCTGTGATTCTATTCCCTTGCTTCTCCTTGGCATGAGAGGCTCTTTCCTGGACTGAAAATGATCTTTCTTTTTGCAAATTATTGTTTACTGTTTGGATAGATTATGCTGATGCAGCTGATCTAATTGTGTGCTTTCCTACTGGTTGATTTGCGCCTCTTCAGTTTTTGTATGGCCAGATTTACCATAAATTGCAATTAATAAATTGCCCACTTACTTAATTGGCCAATTACCTGTCTACTTTTAGGATGAAGACTATATGATTGGTTCAGGCTAGTAGCAAATGCTTCTTCCTTGATTACATAAAACATCTATGCATTTAATAGGCTGTCTGGTTTTGGTTTTTTTATCCGTTGAATTTGTCCATGTTTGGTCTTATGATCTTGCTTGAAGGGGGGAGAGAGACTATAGACCTTTTGGAGGAGTTGAGCAGGAATTAATTTTTGAGTATCTTTTCTGGAGAGAAAATTCTAGTTTTAGTCCTTGATGATTGGTACAATGTCTTTATGTGGTCCCATGTGTTTCACTTTCAATGCCATTTTGGTCCTCATGTTTTTGTCTTGCCTTACTTTTTACATTATACACTCCAAAAAAAGCCTCCTGCTCTCCACTTTATCTTCTAGGACAACATTGCCACTTCTACGTCACTGTTAAACACCAGGACAGGGTGCAGCAACACCCATCTATTTGCAAAATACCGCCTTAGTGTCTTCATCTCCCAATTTGCACCGTCAACAGCAACACCTGCTCATTTATAGTATCTATCAAAACCAAGAATACAACTGTATGCGCCTATTGGTTAAGAAAACGTGAGCCATAGGCAAATCCAAGCACAGGAATCTTATTCCTGCTGGCATACTGCCTATCAATATGACCATGGTTGCAGCAACACGAACTGAAAGTAAACCATGGCAGTAAATTATGGCCGCATGTGGATTATAGCCAAAAAACTTTACTTTAGCAATGATATTAACTGTTGATACAATATGTGTCCCTGTACACCCAAAATCCAAGACTGGCAAAGGAATAAAGGGCCACATTTCTATCTTATTTTAGAAACCAAACAGAAATACACTGCCCAAATGGGAAACACAAGATCTCAAATAACACAAAAAGGGTTTTTGAATCGGGAAGGAAAATAAAGGCACCACCAGGCCCCCCCTTTAGGGGGGGGGGGTTTGAATAGTTATGCTACAGGGACTGGATTTGGATTAATTGGGTGGGTTTTAGGAGGGAGAGAGTTGGGGCCTTGTCTTCGGTTGTGGGGCCTGGGTTGGCTGCTATAGGAAGAGCCATCATTTGGTTATCTATTGCAATCTATAAGAGAAAAAGGGGAGGGTAATGTTATCTTTAAAGCAATGAAAAGTTAGGATGGGTGTAAGAGGTTTCTTGTGTACTTTCATTCCAATTAAATTTTTTTTTTCGGTGTTTTTTGTTTGATTTTTTTTTTTTTGTTTTTATTTTTCATAGAAATCGATTTTGCTGCAATACTTTTCTAGATTTGAGAAACGAAAAATCTTTCCCTTTTATTAAGCCCCCACCTGTCTGAAAACAAAAAACTGCACAATTTTGTCAATTGGTCGATTGCACAAAACACGGTGGATTATCAGAAAACTAGTCTTACTGATAGGTGTGAGGCTCTTCATCCGCTTCATATTATGCCCAGTAGCCGTGACGGTGATTTAGTTGGTCAATAATTAGAATTGGCAAACAACTAAAACTGTTTCAGAATTCATAGATCAAGTTTGATGATTTTTGTTGTTGTCCGGTATAATACAATGAGACTACTGGTTTAGAATTCAGACTGCATGCCTAATATAGAAGAACTGGCCAGAGAATGTGATTCCAAACTGTTCAAAGCCCACTATACCTGTCAACGTCTTTAATTATGGGATCAATATTTTCAGACTGGGAGGGGTGCTTGCTGTCTTGGTGTTAGAAGGTGGCGAGGGGAGAGATTTTTGGCTGGAGGAGGAAGAAGGAGAGGTTGACTTTTGTAGGAAAAAGTCAAATTTTCCAAGTATCAAATTCTGTAATCTGGGAAGAGGATTAAAAATAATAATATCTTTAATTTTGAATAAACAGTATTTTGTAATCATTGTGGAGAGTATAAACATTTATTTTTTAGGTATTGTCTTACTTTTTGTCTCTCATGTTTCAATAATGGCATGTTTGGTCCCTTCCATTTTTAAGATTATGCTATTTGAGGACAATTAATGAGGTACTAAATCAGAAATCATAGAAGCACCAGGGACAAAAAGTACCAAAGTTGAAATATGAAGGTCTGAATTGCTATGAGTACACGACAATGGGGGACTGAAGTGGCATATAAGATGGGGGGAAAATAGTATAAAAGACTAATGTATCATGTATGTACATACACAGATACTACACACACGCAAGGAACCATAGTGAAACTACTCAGAAGCTTGAGGGAGTAAAAGTCTCCAAGTATGAAACTTTGTTCTTTTTATGTCTAAACACTGAGCTTTTATATCCCTAACTATTATTTAGAAGTAGGTGATGGTGCCAAGAGATTTCAAAAGTACACTGAAGTTTTGGGTGAAGTAGGGAATCCCAGAATTACAAAAAATCATGTATATAAGCTCCTCTTACAATGATTGGAGCAAGAAGAGAAGAACCGTGAACTTATGGAGATAAAAGTGGATAGTAGGCTAAGGAGTTTATTTTGTCAATCTTCCGTGTGCACATCTTAAAGTAAAATGATCATCTATTTATTAACGAGAATCTTATGCTTTATCTTTTGGTTTCTTTTTCGTGTAATGGATTTTTTTTTTGGGCCAACTTATTCGCTGTGTGTGGATATTTTGCAGGGGGCTCTGTACGCCAATTTTTGACTTTTATGCCTTAATCTAATTTGTTTTTGAACTTATTCTTCCTTAAAGTGGACACCTAGTGGGAGGCGTCTTATCACTGGATCTCAAAGTGGTGAATTTACCCTCTGGAATGGGCAGTCATTTAATTTTGAAATGATATTACAGGTATTACTTTCTAATTCATTTGGTTTTCAGCGTTCCATTTGGAATAGAAGCCAATAAGTTATTCAGTGGAAACTTGCTTACCTCGTAGGCCCATGATCAAGCGGTCAGGTCTATGGTATGGAGTTACAACGATAACTGGATGGTCACCGGTGATGACGGAGGCGCAATTAAGTACTCCACTTTAACCCAGTTTGCACTATTTCTTACGCTAACCTTCTCAGTAATGCAATTGTGTCTAAGTTTCAGTGTTTCTGATGGTAGGTACTGGCAAAACAACATGAACAATGTGAAAGCTAACAAATCTGCACATAAAGAATCAGTCCGTGACTTAAGGTATGTAGCACGTTGGAGTTGTTGTACACATATATATAACAAAAATATATATGATGTGTTATTGCAAAGTTCTTAATCCTTGGCTTGCAATTTGAATAGCTTCTGCAGGACTGATTTGAAATTTTGCTCCTGCTCTGATGACACTTCCGTTAAGGTCTGGGATTTTGCTCGGTGTCAAGAAGAGTATTCTTTATTTGGTAATGTCTCTGAAATTGATGGCAGATTTGAGAACGTGTTTATTTTCACGTTTGGATCTGGATTTGTGATATATTAAATGTCTTCATTCATTCCCATTTCTTCATGCGCTATTTGGCTTACCCTTGTTTTCTTGATTTATATTGGAGGCATGTGCATTCAGTTTATTTCCTTAAACAGTGATTTCCTTCTGGCCAAAAAGCGACTTTAACAATTTAAGTACTAATGAGCATGTGCTCCTGTTTTTAAGCCCTTTCCATTCCTTGATTTTATTATTTTTAACGGCATTTGTAGGGAAATGATTTTAGTTATGTTCTCTTGTAAAGTTCGAAAGAAGTGCAAACGAGGTTGGAATTTTTTGTAGTTATTTGTGTCTTGACAACTTTGAGTACATTATTATTGTTATTATTATTAGTTTTTGGTTTAGACAGGGCTTAAGAAATTTGAATCCAAAGTTGTAATTTGAGATATTAGCTTGTTGATCTCTTTATTTGGAGACACATTTTATTTGGAGGCACATTTGTATTTATGGTTGCCATGATCCATAATTTTCCTTGTGGTGACCTAAGAATCTTGTTTTGAATCCGTTAAACTCAGGCAGGCCATGGTTGGGATGTTAAAAGTGTTGACTGGCATCCTACGAAGTCTTTGTTAGTTTCAGGTATGTATTTTTCATATGTCTGTAATTTAATTTTTGGGAAGCTTTCAAGTGTTTGAGAGAAGTAGCTAGTAATTGTTTGTATTGTGCTTCTGTTAGGTGGAAAAGACAACCTTGTAAAACTTTGGGATGCTAAGTCTGGGACAGAGCTTTGTTCATTGTCTGTAAATGGTTCTTGTTTGTAGTTCTTGTTTATCTGATGCCTCACCGCTGATTTATGTTCACCAGATGATTTTTTTTCTTTGCTTTGCAGTCATGGACATAAGAATACTGTGCTTTGTGTTAAATGGAATCAAAATGGGAACTGGGTCCTTACTTCATCAAAGGATCAAATCATCAAGGTTGGAGAACTCTTATATTGCTTATGAACTGCTACTGGCTTTGCAATGTCTTGTACTCATGTTAAAATAGGAAAAAGGGACATCTGTTTGTACAGTAGGTCCTTATTGTTGATTATATTGTTATCTGTCTACAGCTTTATGACATAAGGGCTATGAAGGAGCTTGAATCTTTCCGTGGGCACCGGAAGGATGTCACTGGTATGTGTGTAACATATAGTTGTCTTATTGTAGAGTTGTTTTGTTGTCTAGTTGTATTGAATTTCTTGGGTCTAGGCTCCATTGTGTTGTAGTTTCTGTTGAAAGGTTTTCTTAGCTTTAAAGCTTAAAAAAAGTGAGGAGTTAACTTAAATGATGAAAATTCTTGTGACTGTAGATTGACTGGGTTACTAATTGACCATAGAATTGTTTTTCCATTTGATGACACTGTTTAGGTGTTGTTTTGCCATCTTCAATATCCATGTGATTGCAGTCAGTCCAGTAGAACTGAATTTATAGATCTTAGGCTTTGGACATCATGTGTGCGTCATGTGTGCACAGAAAGTCTATCAATTGTGTGTTTCTAAATTGACTTTTCTTTCTTCCTTTTTAATGAAATTTTGTAGCCGGCTCATTTATTGCTGTATTTATTTGTTTTTCCCCCTAATTTGTATGGCTAATTACACAAAACCCCTTGAACCTTTTTTGAAGGCTATTTGCCCCCTGTTTCTTTTTTCCCCTTCTCTTTTTCTTCTCTCTCTCTTCCCCACCCTACGGCCAAAAGAACAGAAGAAAAAAGTGGCCCCTTTTGTTTTTTTTTTTTTTTTGGGGGGGGGGGGGGTGGGTTTCCTTTCCTTCCTTCCCACATTCTCTCCCATACCAAACTCTTAAAGCATCATGAGATTGAGTTTATTGTTGCCGCCTTTTCCCCTTTCCGACCTCTCCTAAGAAAAAAATTACAAAATCAAAACCTAGAAAAAATTAGATGTCTTACCTCCCTTAATCAGCTGTCACGAGTCTATCTATGGTCCCACCTCCACACACAATCACCCGGTTGTTGGTTGGATTTTAATTAACTTTGTTTGAATTAATTATTTTGGTTATGTGAGTAAAAGAAACAAGATTGTGAAATTTGGAAAAATATATATATAAATAAATTTTAGGTAAAGGTGAAAAAAGAATTGTATCGGGTATGAAAACCTAACATAAATTGATGGGAAGCCTTGGTGAAGAACAAAATGGAAGGAATAAGGAAAGGAAAAAGAAAAAGAAAAATAAAAGAAATAAGAAAGGAATAGAAAATGGACGAATAAATATCAGATGGAAAAATTATAGAAATTTATATACATTTTGACAAATTTTGTCCAAGAACATTAAACTTTTTTTTTTTTGGGGGGGGGGGGGGGAGGGGATTGTCTATTTAAGAAGTTAAAGGGGCTTAGCATAATTAACCCGAATTTATATTTTATTTTTGCTACTTGGGTATTTATTTTTTTTGTGTATTATTTGTGTCTCTTTTTGTGGTTCAACCATATGGGCTTGTGCATGTCCTTCACACTAATTGATTTTTCTTTGGGCAACAGCATTGGCTTGGCATCCATTTAATGAAGAATATTTTGTTAGCGGGAGTTTTGATGGATCAATATTTCATTGGCTTGTTGGGTAAGTGTTCTGCTTTTTCTTTGTGATTGTGAACTGAGACAGTGGTGTAAATTTTCTCTTCTAAAGTGGATTTTCATTCGGATGTCTTTTGGTCTCCTACCCTTTTCATATGCATTCAGTATCTAATTTCAATGATTATCATTTACTCAATTATGTCGTGCGTGAAGCACTGTTTGAGCAGCAAAACTCGATACTTGAATATATTTTGAATGTAAGTTGATGAAAACTTTTAATTCATTTGATACAAAAGTGAAATATGATCTGCAATCAATTGATATTTTATATTTATTTGCACTCTACCCATTGAGATGAAATTTGAGATTTTTATCATGACAACATTATTTTTCTATTTTGCCAATTAAGATTCTTTTCTAGATGCATATTAGAGGATAATGATGGTTCACAGCAGTCCAGCTTTTGGGAGCAGTTAAGGAAACAGTTTAGTGTATAATTTAAAGAACAGGGGAATTACTGATTTTTGGTATCTTTTCCTTCGCATTTAATCCTGTCTACTCATAGTTGACAGTGTTCTTGACAGAGTGCCTCTCAATTCGATTGGTGATATAGCAAGCATGCCTGTGGAATAAAATGGCAATAGGGTAGAAATAAAACTTCTGTTGTCGGCTTTCTAGACCTTCTAATAAAATTAGACGCAAGGCACATCTAGGTACCAAGGTCTCCCGGGGCTTAGGCACAAGCCGCAAGGCGCAAGGCGCAAGGCGCCAGTGTGCGCTTTATCACACAAGGAGCACATAACCATTAATCCGAACAATATGCTAATGTTTTGACTCGTAAATTAGGGTTGCATTGGCTAAGGTTTTGATCTAAAAGAACCCATATAATAAAGAAATATAATTTTAGGATGATACAGTTACTTGGCGAGTGAATATACGGTAATGTTAGAGACTAAATAACAAGGTCCACTAATTTTGACCAAATTTGTGGAGACTAATTGCGTAAAAAACTTGGGTATTTGAAGTACTAAGAAAATAGGAATAAAAAATGCCGACTAAGACCCATTTTTGAAAGATTCTTCAAAGGTTTTAACCTTTCGAATGAAGTGCCTCAATACTAAACACTGAGCTGAAAACTCGGAATTTGTTCTTCGGAGAGGGAGTTGACTATTTATCCTTAAGGAATTTGGCTTTGAAACCATTTTTGTTGGATTCTGATGGGGTAATTCCTCATTTACATGTGATATCTTAAGTAAATGGACTTGAACACTGATCTGGAGACTCGGAATTTGTTCTTCGGAGAGGGAATTGACTATTTATTCTTAAGGCATTTGCTTTGAAACCATTTTTATTGGATTCTGATGGGGGTACTTCCTCATTTACATGTGATATCTTAAGTTAATGGACGGAAAACTGTGTTCTGGTCCTTCTGAATACCCTTTCTTTTAGATTCTTGGATACACTCCCAGTGAATACTTCACTATTGATCTTTTTGATCAAGCACATATGTCTTCGTAGCTAGATTTCTTTTGTGATTCGGGTTGCACCCTCTTTTGGTGCCTGTAATTAAACTTTTACTTTCGCAAAAGAATAATTTTAGAGCCATATGGTTACACGTCAGATATTTGCCCGAATGTGGAAGAAAAGTACCTTAACATAAGAATCAGAAGATAAGGGGACTAAACTGCAAAGAAGCAGACTAAAATGGCGATTTTCATAGACTCAGTTTTGAAAACTATGAAAGAAAAGAAGAAAGCGAATAACTGATATGCCTTCATTGTTGGTCAACACTACATCTGTATTTTTTAAAACATATTCAGGGTAGTAGGAATTCAGTTGTCTGTGCGTGTTCATGTGCTTCTGGTTGCTGCATCAGTCTCCATCACCAGAGATTGCTTATCTGCTCCCTTTTTCAAACTTGTTCTTTTTAGCTGATTCAATTGGAAACCTCTACAAATTTTAACTATTCCCCATTAGCCTCATTATCAGGTTTGTTAACTGAAATCATAGATTTGTAATATTTGCAAGGGCTCAAATATTTTTCTAATACAACTACCACATCATGACCAGTAACTGATAATGGATTCCCCTGTTGAATGCGTAAAAATCTGCATCCAAGATGAGTTTTAATCAGCAGTGCCAAGGAAACTTGTTACACTTGCATGGATTTGCTGAAGTTTGATCATCTTAGCAGATCAGTGGCAATAGAGAAGATGTAGAAAGCGTAAGGGGGTTTCACACAACTAAATTTAGATTGTAGGAATGCCAATTGAAAATCTATATTTCCCCACTAAAACAGTTGACATTCGCTAATTATCTTGAGACTTTTGACTGGAATTGACACGTCTATGTTGGGTCGAAACAGTTTTCTCATAATACTTATTATTATCTGAAGAATTGGGCTTTGATGGCAAGTATTGACTTTTTCAGTGTTATATTACCCTAAGTAGCTGGGGCTTGAAATTCTCATTGTGATTAATTAGAAGCAGTGACTAACAAAATAGTATGAAGCTGTTTGGCATTTTTGAGTTACAACTGCTAATGGAGGAAGGCAGAATTCTAGCACTTTTCTAGTAGGTGACATTGGAGAAACGTCACGCTCCAGCATTGTGTTTTTCAGTTTTGATTGCAGTTAATCTTGGAGTTTAGTTCTGAAATACTCCCTCCGTCCCAGTTTGATATGCTTGTTTTCCTTTTTCATCCGTCCCAAATTATGGTCCACTTTCCAATTGAAAAATGTAATTACCTTTTAACTTCTCTAAAATGCCCCTATACTTTGTTATAAGCGAAACAACTACCATATTAATATAGGTGCATAGCAAATCTTGCATTCACATATCAAATGGAATTAATTTGACTTATAGTACAATTTTCTATTTTGTAATTAATGTAAATGCTAATGATGAATATAAGGGTATTTTAGGAACATCATAGACTAAATTTATTCTTTCAATAAAGTTAACTGATCTTCCTTAAATTGTGTGAAAAAAACCGTGAGTCTATCAAAGTGGGATAGAGGGAGTATTTTGTTATCAGTGAAAGGAAATTTTGACCAGACTGTAATGTCTTCCATAAACAGAAAATACACTCTGCCATCCCAATTTTACTGTTGTCATTAGTTTCAATACATTAAATACACTCTGCCATGCCAATTTTACTGTTGTCATTACTTTCAATACATTTATACTTGGGCTCTGTTGTTTACTTCCTGTTTCCTTTAAGAATTATGTTGATAGCTGTCTAATTAAGTGGATTCTCTGTCCAATACAAACATCACTAGTTGTTGCTCGTATGCACTTGTGTTGGCTTGGGATGGTCAGGTTGTGATTTGAGGGGGATTCTGTTTGGATGGTGGATGGAACAGGGTGCTGTGGTGGTTGGTTTACTTATTTAAGTGTTGGATAGTTTATCACAATTGGAAAGGAATCATGTTCTCGCAATGACAATGGGTAAAGGGTTAACTCCTTGTGATGTGTCAATAGAAGGAAGGATATCTGTAGCTGCCTATTTTTTTTTGTGGGTGTTGGGTGGTTAATGACATTTGGACAGGGATCATCATCTTGCAGGGACATTGGATAAAGGGCTACGATAGATGGAAGGATATCAGTAGCTGGCAATTTTTTGGGAAAGGTTGTTCAATGTAGCCAAGTATTGCTTAATTTTCAATGTTGCTTAAGGGTATTAAGTGGGGGATATGGTTTGAATGTTAAAAATCATAGCAATTTGCATAGATGTTTGACCATATTGTGGTTGCTGATTGTACGTGCTTAACAAGAGAAGTTGGAAGCTGTCAGTGGTGAAGAGTGCATAGAAGTTTGTTGTAAAATATGGTTATAACATCCTATTACATAGATAGTGTGGCTGAAATTTTAGTTGCTGGTATTGTAGAGGATATTTTAAATGGATAAAGAAAGTGCAAAAATAATTCGAAATGGACCCTATTGCTGACTTTGCTAATTTTCTATTTAGCTTATTTTGTTACAATTGCTGTTACTTGATGGTTTTAGTGCCCTTTTCCTATAACCTGTTACTCTTTCTTTCTCACAATCACCGAAAACTTTATATTGGCAGGCATGAAACTCCTCAGGTTGAATTTCCAAATGCACATGATAACAGTGTTTGGGATCTTGCTTGGCATCCCATTGGATATATTCTCTGCAGGTTTGGAGTGCTGTATGACTTTTGTTTACTGTTAGGAATTCTCGTCCACTTTTTTTTTTCCTTTTTTCTTTTATAATTAATTTTACGATTTTTTTTTTAATTCCTGAAGTATGTTTAGATTTTTTTTAAGCTATTGTTGAATATAACTACTACTATTATCTTCATTGGCTATGGTCCTGCGACCATGCTCGCTGCTTTTTTCCTGTGGCTACTATAAGCAATCAATTCCTATACTCCAGCCCCAAGCTGTGCTTTAACTTCTTATACAATAATCCCATGAGTAGTTGATGTGAGACCCACAAGCTATAATATTGAAATATTGGCTTGTCCTCAAGATCTGAAAATAAGCTATAAGCAGCTTATTTGAGACTGAAAAACAATTAAACGTTAAAAATTTGCTGGAAAAAATGCAAGCATGTTTTTCTTTCTTCTTTTTTTTTTTTTTTTTGTTTTTCTTTTTCATGTTTTGAAAAGCTAAAAGCTGTTTTTGAAAGCAACTCAAGGGCTGCTGTTCAAAAATAACTTTTTCCAATTTCAAATAAGATGCTTATATCTAATTATAAACTGTTGAGAACAAGCTGTCCCTTGGGTGGTCGACTACTAAATGTCTAGCCTAAAGTTTTTGTTGTTTTTGTTTTGTTTTTTTTTTTTTTTGGGGGGGGGGGTGGTGGCTTGTCGGGGCCAATACAATCTATGGGGATCAGGATTCTTACCATGGAAGTTTTGAAGAATAAAACTAAACTATCTATTTCAATATTCTGATTGATTGAACACTGTCACATCGCAGACATTGAGAAGTGTTCCACAGTCGATCAAGGCAGTTGTCTCAGTTGTCAATGGTTTTGAAGTTGTAATCATCTTATTTTGAATTGTCTTAGTTGTCAATTGTTTTGAAGTTGTAGTCATCTTGCATGAAACTCAGTGGAAAAAGTTTGTCCTTTAGCTCATTGTAAATTCTGAGTCTAGGATTTGGTTGCAAACCACTTTGCCAAGTAATCACAGTTTTAGTTACCTGCTATTGAATGTGATGGCAACATTTAAAAAGTATGGTCCAAGGGAATGTGATAGCAACATTTGATAAAGTATAGTGCCATGGAAGTCCGGCTGTTTGCTGCATCCATGAAGTATTCTTACCCTCTTCATTCTTTCTGAGTTTGATAACATCCGCTATCTTGCATGTTTTTTTACCTTGGAACCTTCCCATCCTGGAGGCTGATGCTTTGTTTTCCCCTTTCTGTGCATTGGACACGGAAATTCTGCAACCATTTTCTTTCGACTGCCTGACTATAGCAGTTTAGTTCATTTATCTTCTATTGATTCTGTTTGATGTTGATGCAGTGGCAGTAATGATCACACGACAAAGTTCTGGTGCAGAAATAGGCCTGGTGATCCAGCTCGTGATAAATTTAATACAGGTCATTTTTAATTACTGTAGCCTGCATAAGTTTTTTTGTATATGCTATGCTATGGTGGTTCATCCTGGCTAAAACTCTCATGTTGCTTCCATTTATGGCTATCAAACTCCTGTAGATGTAAGGAAACGGTCTTTGTCTTGAAAGTCATTACTTTCATGACAGTTGTCCTTTTCATTCCCGGATCATTTCATCTCTTAGTCATATATGCTGCAGCTAAATGCCATTTTGAAATTCTACTTCAGAGGTAGATATATATGGACAATGACTTTACCTGACATGTTATGTTTTATGTTTTGTATCTTTAACAGTTTTTGGTGAGCAAAACACTTCTACTGGTGGACGCATGCCTGGTAATTTTCCAGGACATGAGGCCCCCACAACTCCTGGACCATTTGCAGCTGGATTGACGCGAAATGAGGGAACAATTCCTGGAATTGGAGTTGCTATGCCGCTTTCTGTTCCATCTCTTGATTCATCTGCTCAGGGAGATCAGAAGCCACCTATATCAATCTCAATTCCTTTAGGAGCTCCTCCTCTTCCACCAGGTCCACATCCATCTCTCCTTTCGACCAATCAGCAGCAAGCTTATCAACAAAATGTTCAGCTAGTGCAGCAGCATCAACAAATGCCTCAGCAAATGTCCTTGCCTATGCCACCACCAAATATGCCACAATTACAGCCTTCAGCACATCAACCGTTGCTACCACATCCTCATTTACCTCGTCCTTCTCCTCAGATACAATCCCTTAATACACCGTCAAGAGTCCCATCTTCAATGCCAGGATCTTTACCTATTCCTGGGCCTATGGGTGGTCCAATGGTACTAACTTTTCTAAGCTTTTGCTTATTGTTTTATGAGAATAATTTTTAATAGTTTTCACATGATATCTCATTTTGCCTCTTGCTAATCACCCCTTTCTATTGATTTTTTCTTGGTCATCGTTTTTGTAATGGGTTAAATGCTCATTAGCTTTTTGAAGAGCCTAATTTTTTTTTTATTATTTTTTTGTTGCTTCTTGGAAAGGCATGCATCATTGCAGTACTGTTGCAACATTCATTCAAAAAAGTTATTGAGTGAATCAAACTTATTCATTGAAAATTATGAAATGCATTCCGTATTTAGGTATCGATAAAATATGAGATCAAAAAGGTCTTTATCATTTTTGCAAATATGTAGAAGGGGGAAAAAGAAAATGGAAACACCCTTTTCTTTTTTCTTTTTTTTTTTTTGTGTGGGGGGGGGGGGGGGATAAGTGAAAAAGGAAATGACGTGTGACTTGTTTCATTTGATTGTAAGAAATTCAGAGTTTACAAAGATAGACGAGAAACGAAATGCGACAATGGGCAGTAAGGAGGAATGTTTGTTAAAATTTTTTTTCTGCTTTAATTGGTAGTTCTTTCGTCAGGGTATGCAAGGAAATATGAATCAGATGGTACCTTCAATTCAACAGGGCCACTTTATGGGCTTGAACCCCATGCCTTCTGGATCTGGACTACCAGGCAATTTACCACCTGGTGGTATTCTAAATGGAATATTGAATTTGCAAACACCATCAAATGCAAGTGGCAGCCAAATGCTTCCAGCAGGTGGCTTTAACAGGCCCCAAACTGGGCAAATGCAAATGATGCCAGGGCTCAATCCCTACCAGGTAAGAAGCATATTTCGAGCATATATGTTTATATTTTTTGAATGTTTTCTCTTGTCATAGATCTCCTACTATAATTATCAATATGAGTCTTTCATTTTTCTTGATTCTCTCCAAGCTAGTTACCCGGACTTGGGTAAGTAGATAGAAAAGAAGTGGAAGAAAAATCTTAACCAAGTTGAATTAATTTTTTTGTTGAATAAAGTTATTATCATATTTTTACAAATAGGGGAAATAAGTAAATTGAAACTAACGACATATAGCTTTCATATAAAAAAAGTCATCAAAGGTGAGACAATCCAATCTCCAAGTCTTTAATATCCTACCAACTACTATGTCCTATCACTTCTAACTGACAAAATGCAGAGAAGACAGTCTTTCACTTCAACTACCACGGCGATATTTTGAATGGGGGAAATGTATGAAAATACAAGTAAATATGTTAGAATTTAGGAATAAGATAAAGTGTGATTACCTCCAAATTTAAAAATTGTGGGAAATTTACACAGGTAAGGCTAGAATGGAAGTATAAACTTTAGGCAGAACAATATATTTGACTAAATGTTTGGGACATTTGGAAAATTTTGTAACAAATTTGAGGGTATGCTTGCAAAAGGACCTTTTTCTAAAACCGGCTGACATCCTATCTTTCCAAACAGTCAACCATTATCCATCTTCTATCCAAAACTTCCAAAAGAAATGCGGCAACTACAATTGCAGAGCACCGGCGAGTTATCTCTTCCATCGGTGCTTTTTCTCTTTTACGGTGTCCATTTTAACATCATTCTTAATGTTTGACTGCATACATCTGGTCAAAACATGAGGAATTTTCTTCTTTTCCTTGCATTAGATTATCTTCGTCTTCTTTTCTTCACTCCGACGTATGTAGGTGTGTCGGACCAGAGTCCCATGCCTGTATCCGTGTTGTGTCATGTCAACATGGGTGCACCGGGGGTGAGAGGGGACTGGGTAAACTGTCTCCAAGCCGTAGCTTGCCTTGTTTTCCTGTTTTAGCTAAATTCTTTATGTAATTTGATGTAGGCACCTTCCACTCAAAATTAATCTAACAAACTTGTCACAATCTGATTAGCCTTCAGCATCTAGCTTGCCAAGGAAATCTGCAAATTCAATCTTGATTTGTTCTCTTAAGTCAAGCTGTGGGCAATTATTCGTGGAATAAGCCTTCTACCTTTTCATTGCTCGTTAAGTAGCTTCGGATGGAAGATATTAAGTTCTTCATGATTAGCTTCACTTTTCAGCCCGCCTGAGGGGTTTTTGTTGCCAGTGGTACTTCTAACCAAACAACCATCTATTTTGTTGCTGAACTGCCCACCCTAATTCCTCCTCATATGGCTCATATCAGCTATCTCTTAGCTTTTGCTTGCTGTCTTATTTCTTCAAAACCTACTCTGTGTGAAGCTGCTGTGATGAAATACAAAATGTGAACGGAAGTTGGATTCTCTTTAGGTGATTCCAATTAGCTATAGGAACTTGTATAGGATTAGCAAATAAAGAGAAATTGGCAGTAAACTAACAATAGACACCTTATAAAGATGATGGAGCCTTACAATAATAGCTAAGTTTTAAGGAAGCTTATTAAAAGGCTGAACATAATTAGCATAATTGGAAGAGACGAGCTTTCTCCAAAATGGGTACAAAGTTGTTGATATTCAATGACAAGCAGATGCTTGTTTATGAGATGTACAAATAGGGATCTCATTAAATATCACCAATTATAATAAGTTGTAGATGTTGGGTAGCAAGCAAATGTAGCTTTATGAGATGTATGCATATAGATCTTATTAAATCTTACCAATGATTACATGGAATAAATCGTTCTTAATACAGGACAATGTATGATTAACTCAATCTCTGAGAAAGTTGGTGAAATTGTGGCTACCAATAAGTGGTTGTCTGGACCATTTGCTGATATTACCTGATAATATTGAGAACTTGAGGAAAAACGTATACAGCTTATGAATTTGTGCCACTGCCGTTATGTGGCAGGAAAAGGCAATATCTATTTGAAACTCTAATTAAGGTTAAATTATAGAGGAAATGCTTTTTGTCTTCCAGGGCAGGCTATTCTATCTTTCTAGCTAGTCTTCATTAATGAATATCATAATTATTACGTTTGCCTGTGGGTTTAATTCTCTGGTATATTCAGTGTGCTTTTGTAATCAAATCGAAATAGGTCTATGATGCAGGCACATGAATTTATGTTAGGTCAACTAGGTTGCTATCTGCAAATGGGTCTTTTAATTATTTATTTATTTATTTTGGAAGTCAATCTTCGAGCCTTCAATATCCTTAATTGTTTTAACTTAATTCAAATGCCTAGCTAGTACTGGTCTCCAAGTCTTCTTTTCCACATATAGAAGTTGTCATTATTTTCTCAGGCTGGTTGAATGGAATGAAATTATGCCTAGTTAGAGTTATATCTCAAAAAATTGTTGAATGTATGTTTCTTTTGTCACAAGAGATGTGGCGGTTGCCATGCCTTAGAGACTTAAGATACAAGGCTGTCATGAAACATATCAACTATAAACATCAATAATTCTGAACTTCAAGTGATAACAGTGCAAACTAAATTCATAGGCATAAAACCTTCAAAGATAATAATCATTATGTAAAATGTGTTTCAAACCATAACGCATATACATCAATAGGAATATTACAATAAGAAGTACAAATTCCATGCCAATACACAAGACAAGTTCCAAAGCTTACAACCGTAGTATAATAGAACTATGACATAGGAACTATCCAGGTTCAATGCTGAATTAGTATAGAGCCTTGGCACTATCATGCTAAGCACAAGATGCCCCAAACACGATCACAATCATCTTCATAGAAACTTTGATCATTTGAAAAGCACAGTGAATAGAGGAGTGACCGTCACCATGCTTAGTAAGGAACATATGTGCATCGCTACTGACTTTGGTATGTAAATTCATAAACATTTGAAAGAGTCAGTCATCATTTAAAGTATAAACTTGCAAATCTCTGATGCACACGCACACATATGGTCATTTCATAGTACATCATATCACAATCACATTTTAATATAAAACAAAGCGCTCATGATGCAGAAGTTATCTTCTAGGCTAACTGGATCCAGCCCAGGCCGTTTTTGTCAACCGGTGGGCCATATATACATTCCTAGCTATTTATCTGCTGGATATGCATCGTCCACGTGATGAGAGTAGTCTAGTTTGACCGACAACAAGTGATCAAGAGTTATCATTTCGTTTTCACATTATGAGCATCATAAGTATTTAATGTGTTATACATTTCATATTCATCAAAAGCTCAAACATTACATACATATCCTCATGCAACCTTTAGTAATCAAAATGTTTGTTTGTGAAATGTGGAAGTAACAAAGTTTATTTTTGAAAATATAGGGTGTACAATGATTCTTTACTGTGATCGTCAGAAGTAGATCTAACTCAACTAAAGAATCCTAGAACATGTTAGAATACCACCCTAAAAAATAACAATCAAGATAAACAAAAAAGTAAGATGGCCTAGGTTTGGACGAATGAACCTAAGGTTTGGATGACCAAACCAAGTTGGATGTACTGCTCCAGAAGTACGTAGATGTTTAGACGGTTGAATGTGATTGTACTCAACCTGGCAGCTTTCTTGAGGGTGTTTGGACACGTATGAGTTTGGATAGCTGAACACCGTTCTCCACCAGGAAACTTTATGGTGGGTGTTGGGATGCATGAGTTGAGAGTTTAGACATTCTTTCACAAAATCAGTTCTATTTCTCTTTTTTCCAGCCTTCAAGGCTTCCAAATCTATATCCAACCCAGCAAAACAACACCAAATGACATACCGGCATCCAATGAGTCCACAAGGTTTCAATAACATACAAAAGAGGATACAAACCGATTTTTAATGGTACAACACACCCACAAACACACTCAAGTCACAAGACCAACATGCAACCAAATGCAATTCATAAATCAAACTGTAAATCTCATATGCAATTAAAATTATAGCTCTATTAGGTCACCAATCTTCTCAATCTAGGGTTTTGGGTGCTAAACTACAAGGCACCCACCATGTTCAAGAAGTTCATTAAGTATCAACAACCCCAATTCATATCTTCTACATGCAACACAAACATGTCTAACTCACCTTCAAAATGCTTCAATCTAGCTTCTACAAGCTTCCTCTTGTTGATTTCCACTTGATTTTCTCAAATTTGTTCTAGATTGAGAGTTTGTAGAAGCAAGAATTAGAATTGATAGGGAAAGGGGGAGAAAAAAGGGTAGGGAAGTGAATTTGGAAAGTTGTCTTCTACCAAGGGTCTGTGGTCAATCATTTGGGTCTTGAGTTTATTTACCCTTTGTGTCATGCGTAGAAATTGAACCGTCAAATAGTCGGGTGTGAACTGTCATTTTCTTTGAATAGCAGAAACCATATGATTCAACAATTCTTACTTGCAAGCAATTAGAATCATATCTTAGCGTTGTAACCAAAATAATGCATCACCTTTTCAAGTAAGATTTAAAAAAAAAAAAATGTCTCCACCTGGATCCACAATCCAATCTTGTATTAAAATTATTTGGGTAAGTTCCAGAACTTGGTAAGTAACAGTTTACCTAACTAGCCACATCAAGCATAACAAAGAACAATTTCCTTATTCCTTTGTATACAGATGAGTTGTACAACACAATAACAATAGTAATGTTATTGTGCGTCAATTATAAAGTACTTTATAATTCTGTCAATAAATGTGATCCTCAACACAATAGTTATACGAACTCAATAACCAAAACATTCAGTAATCTGAGTTGCAGGCTCTGACTTGGGCATTGGGCTATACTTCCCCTCTATGGCCTAGTAACGTCCTACAGTTACCTGTGGCACAGGCACTTGTACATTTTATCAATTCCAATAAGTACACAACCAAAAAACACCAAATTCATATTGGGTTAAGATTATCATATTACTGAATTGCCTGCAAAAGTTCAAATAATACAACACAACAATCAAAATAATCACATAAATAATAATATGCTTAATTTTTATCTTTACTAAAATTCCAAGTCATACTAATCAGGACAAAAATTTAAGATTCTTTGTAAATTTCGACACGACATGAATGATATAATTTTTGTAATTTTTGACACGACACAAATCATATAACATTTTTACAAATGCAAACATTTTAGTACTTTTCTTTAAAAAAATGTAGTTGGGCAAAACGTAAATTTTTTTTTTCAGGCAGCCACCAAAAAAAAAAAAAACTAAGTTCCTTCGATAAAATCTAAAAAAAAAATTCCTATTAAACACAGTATCCAAAACCTAAGTAATCCAAATTTATATTCTTAGCTTGGTTCAACAAACTTAACCTTCCTTCTTAATGATTAGTAATGCCCACAACTATGCAAGATTCCATATATTTTATGCTTGTTAGCCGTTAAAGCTTTATCGCCCATTTCATGCACTATAAGCTCTTAAGCATAGTTCATCTATGTTACATTCGACTGTGTTTTGATGTGCCAATTCCCACAATTCATACAATAGCCACAAAGATCGGAGTGAATAAAATTCTAGAAATTGAAATTTCGCAACTTCGTACACAACATCATAATTCTCTCTACTTTATTTCATCCTAATTAGTTGGAATACACAAGTAAGAACCAGTACTTGAAGCTTACCTCAAAACTCCGTAAGCAAAAATTCTTTTATGTCTATCCCAATCACTAGCACTGCTGATCTTTCCCTTGCAGTTAGTATTTGTTGCCTTCTAGGGTTTTTCTTTTATACTGCCCTGTCATATCTCTCCTTTTTAATTATAAGGTGTAGCTTATTTTCCAGGAATTTGTAATTGTTAGTCACCATAATTCCTCTACAGTAGTACTGTTATCATTATTTTTATTTTATTTAATATTCAAAATTCACCCATAAGACTTTCTGTTCCAAATCTAACTCTACTACTAACCCGATGATAATGGTTTTGTTTTAAATACTTATCATAATTAATCTTTTTGAGACTAATTAGCTGTAAGGATAAGAAATTAGGTCCGGGTGTTAACTTTTAGGCCAGTGTAGCCTGACACATTACACCTAACTCTTTATGGTAGAGGTACGCTTTTTCTATAGACACCAAAACTCCTTCCAGGTCATATGTCTTCCTTGTTTTAATTAGTGAAGAGTAGTTTGCCGAATGAGCATTGATCATGGTGCATATGCTGGTAATATTTCTAAGCACTGTCTACTCTGCCATCTTGTCTCTGTAATTGAGAAATCTCGAATTTTCTTTACAGAACTTACAAAACTTTTTCATTGGTGCTGCATTAGTTGTAATAGTCAGTACAATGGATGTCAAAATTTTTCCGTTTAATAGATAAGGAACTCAAGGGGGATGGTCTTGTTCAAATTGTTGATTTAGATGCTATTGAGATGTTGGTGATTTGTGGAGGTTGGGAAATCTGAAAGGTCTTTTATGTGTCACCTCAAATATTAACGTAAATTACATTGAGCTCCTTTCTGGTTCTTTGAAAGACAGATATTTTCTCTAGCTTTATTTGGAAATAAGGGCCTTCAGAATCATTACTGTTAGTTTATAAATTGTACTAGATTTCATTCGTAGAAAGAAACCCTCTGGAACAGGAGGACGGGAAACATATTAAGCACAAAAATTTAGATGCAGTCAACCTAGCTAACCCAAATGGACAGCCGCTACCCAAAATTGTACTAGATTTCATTCGTCGAAAGAAACCCTCTGTACATGCAGAACAGAAGGACAGAAAACATGTTAAGCACAAAAATTTAGACGCAGTCAACCTAGTTAATCCAAACGGACAGCCGCTACCCAAACATTCCTATTTCCCCGAAACCCAACCTTCCCACCCAGTAGCCAGCCTCTCCAGGCCCCTAGCACTCAGTCCCCTTCTCCGTTCCCAGGCTGAGAGAAAGTCAGGGTTCCTTTTAGTTCTCCCTCCCAAGAGCATTCTCCTTACAACATGCCAGCATGCCCTTAGCAGAACTCTACAGGCTACCAGTCTGAAAAACACACTCTGATTTTTATCATTTTGAGTGTTCATGCATGGGTATGATGGTTTTGATAGTGGAAATATCAGATCTAGGGGATTTAGAATTGTGAAACATGAGGAGCATTTAGCACCTGCAATTTTTGTTTTAGTTATGAGATTTGAGAGTTTTCAAGGCTTGATCAAAATGTCCTTTATCAATTTGCTTTTTGTGAGCAGATTTGGTTTTGATTGCTGTGGAATCTAATAGCAAAAGTTAAGGTTTTATTGTTGTGGTGGTCTGGGATATTTGGTGGTTGCTGTTGCCTTTGTGATTTAGAGACTTCCCATTGCAGTTTAGTAGATTTTACTGCGATTTCCATGCAGTTATTAGTAAAGTTTAGGTTTTCTATTAAACTAGTTCCAGAAGGGGAGTGGGATAGTGGTTTGAGCATTGGGAGAAGATGCCACCAGTGGTGGTTAATCTTTGACAATATAATTGCTGATGTTGCCCCAGGGGGCCCCCTGGGGGGGATGGGGGAGGGTACATAATGTACCTGAAAGGAAGATGAATTTTATATCACCACAAGGACAAAATTGTAGAACACACCTTGCAATTAACAACATTGCACAGTGCACCCGTGATGGGAGGTTTCTGTTATTATTAGGAAATCTAGATGAAAAGTTCCCCAAAAAAAAAAAAAAAAAAGTTTCTTTCCAAACACAGCTATAATCAAGTGTATATAGAAGTCAACATGCTTTTGAGTTGGCTCGTTAAATTATATTTGAAAGCCTCAGGTTTGGTTTCAAGAACCCTTTTATTAATATTATTATAAAACCTTACTATTCAATTTAAATGACTTGTCCAAAAATTGATTATGGAAATGTATATAGTTATTCACGTACAATGTTCTTTGCGCGCGCGAGTGCACGTATATATGTGTGTACAAGTCAGTAATATACTTCTTTTATGGCATAAATTATATATTCTTCGAGATTTTCTATTATAACAATGATTTGTCCTGAGTTCTGAAAAATGATGATGTCCTCCATCAAATTTCATATCCCATTGTGTAAAGTCTTTCTATGAATAACACTTGTAAAGTTCTTATCTTAAAGAAATGAATATTGTGTTAAAATTCCAAAATTATGCTTAATGACAATAGAGAGGGAGTTGTACTTAAACAGTGTTGCCAATCTGTAACACGTTAGTTGAAGTTCGTGAATGTTGATAGTGGTTTCCTGTATAATTGCACAAAATTTAAGGGAAGACCTCTGTTTTTAGAATACTCAAGGGAGGTCGCATAAAGATGATATAGAATAGCACAAAGGGAGGTCACATAAAGATAATATAGAATAGCAAAACAAAAACAATGTAATTGTGCCATTCATCAGCTTTTTGAGCCATTCATTTTTGAGCTTGATACAATACTGAATTAGATCCTCAGAATATGAACTTCAAGTTAAGCTTGTTTATCTGTAATTATATTTGATCCCTTTTAGCTCAAGATTGAACTAGTGTTGAATATAGTAAGAGACAGGCCATTTTGCAGAAATTGAGCCTGATTATGTTACTAATTGAAATGGTTCGTTTAGCATTACTGATAGCATCCAGAGCTAAATAACTCATGAGCTTCCTCCGAACTTGTCAAGAATCAATAAGCTTGCCATTCGTTAACTTCTAATGATTCTGTAAATAGTACTTCTGTGGTTCTGGACATATTATAGTCTCTGGAGTCTTGTGTGTGAAAGCTACAGTTTGATTTATTTCCATATGCATGCAATGGGCAAAATTTTCTTATGATTGGTACATTGAAACTAACATTACATTTTATGTCTTTGTGCTTCAGTCTGGGAACCCGAACCCTCCTGCCTTGGGAAGCCTGCCATCAAATTACGGTCTAATGTCTGGGATGCCACCACCACCACTGCCACCTGGCCCGCCTCCACATAATCAGACACATCAATAGGCGATTATTGTAGCTAGAACTATGGACGTACCATTAGACTAAGACGAAAATACTTTCTCATATCTGTGTCATGAATTTGTTGTCTGATTTGCTAAAATTTTTGCATCTGAATGATTTCATATTGAGATACCATTGTCTTTTTTTATTGAGTTAAAAAGGTAGTTACGTTCTTTGTAGGCTTTAAGTTTTACTAACTTTCAGTTTGAAAATAGCCTATTTGAGCATT
This sequence comes from Mitragyna speciosa, assembly GCA_024721245.1. NCBI lineage: Eukaryota > Viridiplantae > Streptophyta > Magnoliopsida > Gentianales > Rubiaceae > Mitragyna > Mitragyna speciosa. The sequence goes on along the minus strand of CM045558.1, from coordinate 10,810,182 downwards.
GCTATAACCCTGGGCAAATCTCTCTTAGACGTAGATAACGGTAAATTTTGAAGTACTTAACAACAGTTCTGATGGACTTGTTTTAAAATGTTCTATAACATGGATCAAATCATAAATTGTTTATTCTGAATGATGAGTTGTACGATGCATATTGTTAACTATTTCCACTGGCATTCAAGGAATAATAAATTTAAACAGTTGGATGGATAACAGGCTTGTTTTGACTTGATTTGATTCTCTAAGCAAATTAAATTAGCTCAAGCCGCAAATACAACTTCAAACCGAAAAGAGACTCTAACGATGCAGCTTTACCGCTATACATTTTAGGAGAATGGGAAAGGCAAAGATGTCATATTGGTGGTCGTCAAAGGAAAGGTCGGAGAAAAGTGTATAGCTATAATCAATTGTACCCGGGCATTACATTAAAGACTCGTAAACAAGTATAAATATCGGCCCGCCGGGGGGGGGGGGGGGTGTGGGATTTAGGTAATTATGGAGAGTTATACTCTCAAATTGTATATGGCAAACAGTTTGAGACTTCATTTAGTACACTATTGGGATGGATAGGGGTGAGCAAATTTGGTAAATACCGAATTACCGACCGAATTCGAACTGAATTTGATAATTCGGTCGGTAATACAGAAAATCCTAAAACAATGAAATCGTATCGGACGGTATTTGAAAATAAACTTCTAATTTGGTAATGCCGATTATACTGAATTCAATTCGGTAATTCGAATTCGGTATATATATATATCGAATTCAAAATACTGAATTTAGCATTCATTGGACTAGTAATTTGCTAATCGACTAGGTTACTTGGTCATTGGGTTGGACTATTATTTCCTCAAGTCCATTATTTCCTCCTAAATCCATTATTTCCTCATCATTATTTTTTTAATTTTTAGTTTTGAATTTCTTAATTTTTATAATTCTTAATTTTTAGTTTTTTTTGAATTCGGTTACCAAATTAATATACCGATTTATCGAATTGAATTGAAAATCGAATTCGGTGCAGTATTAAACGAATTCGAAATCGAATTCGGTCAGTAAATTTGAAAAAAAAAATACCGAATTGACTGATTTCAAATTATCGAATTACCGACTAAATCTCACCCCTAAGGATGGGTGAGGCAACAAACATGTAATACAACAATAATTGATCAAAAAAAGTATAAATATTACAATCAGGTTATTTATCCAAATACTATTTTTTTATTACAAAATGAAAAACAAATTAATATTTTTAATAGAGTTCTAAAAATATAGAAAGCACCTTTTAGAAGTCACTTATATTCCAATATAAAAAAAAATGCTTCCTGTTCTTCTCCTACCCCTTAATTGCACTTCCCAACCCCAAAATCCTCAAAGGTAGGCATTGCAATGATTCCACTTTGATTTAGGAACCAGACTGGATCGGACTGTATTTGAATAGAACCAAAATCGTGGAGGAACTCGTATTTGAACCAAAGCAAAAACAAAACCAGAATCGTGGAGAAACTTTAGATATAGATACCGGTTTTAGTTCTCTAAAAATAGAAACATCAGTTCAGGAATTGTGGGAAAAAAAAAAAAAAGAGGAGTCAAAGTGCACGTCCAAGACCGAGTCGCTTGAACTTGACTTAGAATAAATAGGCTAATTAGCCATTATCTTAAAAGGTAAATAACAGCTTTATCCATTAACCCACAAAATTTATTTTTTATGTCTAATCTCTATGCTTTTGTTCTAATTTGCTCACTCTCAATGTGTCTAAATTTAACTATTTGTTTATTTCATCCAATATATATAATTCCAAATATTAGATTATTATTTACAAACTTTTTTTACGTTGATTTGCTATGAAATTGCAAGTTTTGTTGGTGGTAGCTGTAAGTCCCAATACAACCTTTGTTTTTTTTTTTCTTTGGGGGGGGGGGGGGGGAGAGGGGGGTGGATTAGGTTGTCTAAAAACTAGTGAAATTATGCTTAATTTTTCAACCAATTTTAACTAACCAAATTTCCTTAAGTGAACATGCTTATCAATATACCAATATAATAATAAAGCAAATAGGAAATCTAAGTAAGTAATAATAAGAATAATAAGTAAAAATAAAAGATTGAGAAACACAACCAATTTATAGTGGTTCGGCACTAAATTCGATGCCTACACCTACTCCCTAGTTGTCCACTTGGTTTAAATTTACTAGTAAGCTTTTTCAAGTTGGTGAAGCAAAACCAATGGTACATCTTGAGGGATTACTCTTGTTCACACTAACACCTCTAGTTGAGGCATGAGTTTTACAAATATATGTAATTCAAGCCTCCCAAGTTACAGTTGTAGTGCACTCACCAATAATCAAAAGCTTAAAAATCCCCACCCAATTACCTCTCAAAAAATTACAAGTATCCACTAAAGGGGGGGAATTTTTTTTCCAAATTCACTCTAAATTTGCTTGTAATTAATATAGGCAAAAGTTCTATACAATTCTGCCCTAATTGGCAATTATACAGGGTGAATAAACAACTATATTTCGCCTCTAACGATCAAATTAATAAAACTGTATAAACTAGCCGTTAGATAGTAAATTTTGTCTTTTGGATGTCTACAAGCTAGACTGGATGTCTGCTTCCTGAGTCAAGATCCTCATCCGGATCTATGTCCTGACACCTTTTAGCCAATTCATTTTTAGCAGTTTTAGAGGTTTGGACATCCACGTGATGTGTTTGGACCCTTATTCACGTGCTTTCGGGCCATGGTCTGAATGTCCACATGATGCATTCGCAACTTTGTCCGCATGCTCTCTGACCATTTCATTTTAAGCATTTCAAGTGATTCGGACGTATGCATCTCTTCCAAGTGCATCTGCATGGTCATCCACATGATGATATTTTGCGGTTTCTTCCTCCTTTTCAATTCCACAATCATCCTAACTACAAGGACAACTTGATGAATAATTAGTGTACTTCGTTATGTGTTTGTTAATCATCAAAACCAAAATGATTCATACCTAATGGTCTTCAATCTCCTTCTTTCTAATTATCACAATAACATTATATATACCACCACATTTCATGTTGAAACTTCCCTTGAATATATGCATGAAAAAATGAGTATTCTTCAATTGCTCCCTATTAATATATGCATATATTTTTCCCTCAAGATAAATGGGCTTATATTTCCCCCCTTTTTGTCATCATCAAATCCATATGATAATTTGAGATAATAAGATGAGAAGTAAATGGGAGGATTGCTCCCTTAACTATGAGGCACAATAAAAATGTAACTTATTAAGCACAAAGTATGAACCAGGCATGAACCATAAATTTAGCATAAAAGACACATTAATCAATGTTTAGGTTACACAACAACCAAACCTAAGAATACTAGAACAGGAGTCTAAAAAATATAGAACAAGTGCTATCCTATCAACTATTGTACTGTGGAGGCTGCAAAGCCACTATACTAGTAGAAGATGAAGATCGTGTCTCGCAAAACGAAGAGCCTAACTAAGCCAAGGAAGAAATCCTATAACGATGAACCTTGTGTCTTTATTCTTGCTTTTGTCGACGCATTCTCATATATGTGAAAATGTGTTCGTTGATCTAAATTCCAATCAAATTTGTATGCCAATTCTATAGACTCTAACCTCTCATCAATGGTGTAAATGTGATTTCTAACAAATGAAATCTCTCATTGCATCTCATCCATCTTGCTATGTAAGCCACTAATATCTATCCTCATTTGGTCCACATTTTGAGAGATAAGACTACCAATAGCATCAAATAGTCAACTCTCCCAAGAATGTGGTTGAATGTGTCATGGCGAGGGAGGCACTTATGATGTGGATGGTGGAATGAATGAATAGGATGGTGAGACAAAGGTGCTGGATAATGGCATATCCACACGGAAAAAGGGAGAATCTACTGAGGTAGAGGCTCATAAGTGGGAATGTCTTTATCCACGTGTTGTGTCTCCTTCTCCTCTGTATTATCATCATGTACATAATCACTCATTCAATAACTTAGAGCATGACCTAAATTTAGCTTACTTCTCCTATACAACCATCTATCTCGATAATAAACCAAATGAAGTCTCTTGAAGCTCTCTCTATCAATCCTATCACATTCATTGAGCCTAGTTCTAACTATACCATCAAAGAAAACTCCATTATGCCTGAAAAGTTTAGTTAAGATTCTTGTGAAGCCCTTGGTGGAGTCTTCGTTGCACAAAAACATATAATAAACAATGAAAGCACCTAGTTGATTGGTATGGCACTAAGAATCTTGTAAAACAAATACAGGCCAATATAATACACGGTTGAAAGGGAAAAAATAGTTCATTTATAATGGCCTAGGCTATTACCATGGGGCTCGTCAAAGTAAGATCTTAAATCATCATAATCAATAATTGGGGAGTGGATTTTTGGCTTGTAGAAATTGTTTCCCTCATTTGGCATTCTAAACAACTCATTAACTTTCTTTACATCAAAAATAAAATGAGTGCTATTTACTATAGATTCAGCACGATTTGCATCCATTTTAAAATTAGCATAAAGCTGCTTAACTAAATCAACATACAAAATATCATTTACTTCACATCCCATACCCCAAATAACACTTAATGAATGTCTTGCCAAGATGTTGAATAAACTCCTCTTCATTGACATTCAAAGTGGCACCTAGGCCTCTTCCATGACCTCCACAACCTCCTCTATGACTTTCTTGTTGAGTACTAGCCATTTGATGAAGGAAAAATCAGATTTGATGGTTAAAATTGAGAGGGGCAAATTTGGGAATGAACTAGGTTAACAAGAACACTGAGAGAGAGAGAGAGAGAGAGAGAGAGAGAGAAAATCTTGCCTAAATCTTGTCTAGATTAGTATAGGAATAGAAAAATGATGAGGATTTGATGAAATGGAATGAAAAGTTGAAGACATTTCATGTGGCGTTAAGTACTTGATGAGAAGGAAACTGTTTTTGGGGGAAAAGATTGAAAAGATACATTCTAAAATGTTTAAATAAAGCAGTTGTTCGCATCTTGTAGAGTGAAATAATTTTGCTGAGGAAGCTTTGAAAAACATTTCTCTACAACACCTAACTTATTTTCAAGGAACAAAAGCCTATCCTTAGGAAGTGCCTTAGTGAAAATGATGTCAACTTGATCCTTTATGGTAATATAATATAAATTAATTTCACCTTTTGTAACGTAATAAAGAGGGCAATGTAAGGACAATTTTAAAATTTTATGACCTTAGTACAGGATCACTTTGATATTCTCTATACGATTTAAGGGGTTTTAGTATAAATACCTTAAGTATAGAAGGTTTCTATGCTTCAATGACAAGAACCTATTTGATGAAGATGTTGTGTCTACCACGAAGAGCTCCCCAATTGTTGAGACTCTAATAGTATCTACACAAACATGATTTTCAAGAACTTATTTGGGCTTCCTTATCTTGCCTTTTGAGTACTGGCTCTCTTGAATTATTATGGAGAACACAAGAAGAAGGAAACTCTAACTATTAGAAGGAAGAGAGAGGAAGAAACACCACTCTAGAAAGGATGACTCTCTCTTGAGTTTTCTCTCTCTAAGTTTTGTCTTGTGCTGCAATGATAATTCATGAGTCAAGGCATGGACCTATCTATAGATGTAGTATCCTAGTTGTTGGAACAGAGTTTGGGAAATTTTGTATATTGATAAAACTATGCTATCTTAGAAAAATACAAGAAGCCTATATGTATAGGCTTGTAGATGACTAGTAAGTACAATGAACCTAGTCATAATATACAATGAATCTAGACACTACGAACCAAGACACAATATACAATGAACCTAGACATGATATATACATTAATGAAAGATTTCCTAATCAAATCAAATCTTAATAAAATCCTTGATTTTAGGTTCCTTATAATAGAATAGGAAACTTATCCACAATTTTCCACACTCCCTCTCAAGCTGGTGAATAGATATTCTTCATTCCCAGCTTGGATATACAGTTTTGAAACACTGAGTTGCTCAATCCTTTGGTAAGAGCATCAGCAAGTTGACCATGAGTAGACACATAGGGCATACAAATCAATCCAATTTCTAGCTTTTCCTTAATAAAGTGTCGATCAACCTCGATGTGCTTTGTTTGATCATGTTGCACAGGATTGTGAGCTATGCTGATTGCTAACTTGTTGCCGCAATAGAGTCTTATTGGGCCATCCTACTTAACCTTCAAATATTTGAGAATGATCTTTAACCAAAGTAGTTCACAAATGCCTTGAGCCATAGCCCTGAATTCTGCTTCAGCACTAGATCGAGCTACCACATTCTGTTTTTTCCTCTTCCATGTCACAAGATTTCCACCCAGAAAAGTGCAATAACTCATTGTTGATCTTCTATCGACAATTGATCTAGCATAATTTACATCAGTGTATGCCTCTAGAATTAAACCTCCATTCCTTCTATATAAGATACCTCTCCCTGGTGTTCCTTCAGGTACTGTAATACCAGATAAGCTACTTGTAGGTGAACTTCTTTTGGGTTGTGCATGAATTGACTGATCACACTCACATGCATATGTTATATCTAGTTGCGTATGTGACAAATAAATAAGTCTCCCTACCAAACGCTGATACATTTCTCTATCCACTATTACATCTTCTTCCGCTTTTCCAAGTTTATGATTTGGATCTATAGGAGTGCTAATTGGTTTGCATGCTATTTTTCCTATTTCTTTGAAGAGATCTGTGACATATTTTTGCTGGGAGATAAAAATGCCCTGCTTCGAATGAGCAATTTCAATTCCAAGAAAATATTTCATCCTCCCTAATGCTTTGATTTCAAATTCCTTAGGTAAGCATTGACCCAACAATTTGTTTTTTTTTAACATCATTCCCAGTCACAATTATGTCATGGACATACACTAAGAGAGCTGTAACTCCCCTAAAGAGGAGTGCTTAATGAACAAAGTGTAGTCCCCTTGGCTTTGTTTGTAGCCCATGATTATCATAGCTCGTGCAAATCTCCCAAACCAGGCTTGTGGTGATTGCTTAAGGCCATACAAAGCTTTTTCAAATTTGCACACTGTAAGATTGTCTAAATTCTTTCCATAACCTGGTGGAACCTCCATAAAGACTTCCTCCTCTAGATCTCCGTGTGAAAATGCATTCTTGATGTCATACTACTGTAAATCCCAACCATAGTTGGCTGCCTATGAAAATAGAACTCTAATAGTATTCATCTTTGCAACGGGAGCAAAAGTCTCAAGGTAATCAATCCCATAGGCTTGAGTATACCCTTCTGCAACCAACCATGACTTGTATCTCTCTGTTGACCCATCTACCTTATACTTTATAGCATATACCAATTTTCACCCCACGGGTTTCTTTTCCACTGGCAACTTCATCAACTCCCAAGTTTTGTTTTTTCTCCAATGCCTCCATCTCCACATTCGTAGCTTGTTTCCATTTTTCATTAGATAATGCCTCGGATATAGTGGTAAGTATGGTAATGGTATTTAGGTTTGTGAGAAAGGCTTTATGAGATGGAGAGAATTTTTTGAAAGACAAAAATTGTGCAAAAGGATATAATGGTCACTTTGTGCACTCTCTAATTTCTTTTCTAATGGCAATGAGAAGGTTTTGTTTGCTATTATCCATATAAAACTCTTTTTTATCTTGTAATGAAGAGTTAGAAATTGTTACCCATTCAAAAGATTCGGGTTGGACTCCTGGGCCCGCATAGGTTCAGGGATAGCCATCTGCCTTCTTGAGTGCATTTTCCCCTTGCCAAATCTTACATTTCCTCGTGCAGAATCAGGCTTGGCTAGTGATTTTTCAAGTTAAAATTCATGTGTTTCGGATTCAGGTTCATGTATTTTAGGTTGGGGTTGATGTATTTTTGATGAGATCGCGCGTACGGAAGACTACCAAGACCCTTGGATTTTAGGCTTACTACTCGTTGAACTCAAGACCCCTTGGATGGATCTTCCAAGAACCCTTGACGTGGAGTAGGTTGCTTGAACTTTTCCCCTTGAAGATGCCCTCGATCCTGGAAAAACCAAAATGAACCGAATTGAGCGCGTTCAATCGTTCAAACTTAATTTTCTAAAGATCTTGAACAAAACTGAAAGGAAACTCTAAGCGAGATTGGATGGTCGCCACAAGCAAAGCTTGATAAGACCTATGGCGGTTCTCAATCACCAAAGAACCAAGAAAATTCTGGAGAGAATTTCACTCAAAATATCATAAACGTTCTGTCTCATGTTGTTTCCAAGAAACCCTTACATAGGGCGGCACAAAAAACATAACCAAGAAAGTACTTTACCCAAGTTGTAACCTAATATTCGACTATTAAAGATTACAACTCTAAAAATTGCATAAAACAACTAAAACAAACTTTCTGATGGTACCCGCGGCACCTATCCGCGGCGCGGGTACAAGGCGCGGGTACGGTCAGAAAGTTTGGCCTTCCAAGCACTTCACAAACGAGCCTTCTGATGGTACCCGCGGCACCTATACGCGGCGCGGGTTTGGTCAGAAGGTTTGGCACTTCATTCCCATGCTTGAATCATCCTTCCTTCCTTGGTCAGCCCATAAGCAAAGTACACTACGTGACAAAGGATCCATGTTGGTCGCCTTGCACACATTATCCAGCGTGTCCACAATGAGACCATGCAAAGCATCCTTCATTTTCCTAGCTCTTGACCTAGTAATAGGACCATCCAAGTCTTGAAGTACATCCTCAATCATCTTGGAAGTTTGTTAACCTTGGGACCTATCATTCCCTCCTTCCTCGAAAGGATTCGTCCTCGAATCACCTACATCGAACAAAGACAAGTCCGAAACATTAAAAGTTGCACTAATGTTTCCATACTCACTAGGTAAATCCACTTTGTAGGCATTGTTCCCAATTCTTTCGAGGATCTGGAAGGGTCCGTCCCCCCTAGGATGCAACTTAGACTTCCTCTGTTGAGGAAATCTTTCCTTCCTCATGTGCACCCAAACCTAATCTCCGGGCTCAAATACGACTTTCACGCGACCCTTGTTTGCTACCTTTGCAAAATGCTCATTCTTTTTCTGCACATTCTCACGCACCTTAGCATGAAGATCCCTAACAAATTGAGCTTTCTTTTTACCTTCAAGATCAGCAACTTCATTAGTAGGCAAAGGTAAAATATCTAAAGGAGTTAAGGGATTAAAACCATAAACAACCTCAAAAGGTGAGTAAGATGTAGTGGAATGAACAGTCCTATTATAAACAAACTCAATGTGTGGTAAATATTTTTCCCAATTCTTTAAGTTCTTTTGAATGATTGCACGCAATAGTGTAGAAAGGGTTCTATTAACTACTTCAGTTTGACCATCAGTTTGTGGATGTGCAACAGTAGAAAACAATAGTTTAGTACCAAGTTTACTTCACAAAGTGCGCAAAAAATGACTCAAAAATTTAACATCTCTATCACTAACAATGCTACGTGGCAAACCATGCAATCTAACAATTTCCTTGAAGAACAAATCAGATATGTAAGTGGCATCATTAATTTTTGAACATGCAATGAAGTGTGCCATCTTACTAAATCTGTCTACCACAACAAACACACTATCTTTACCACTAGAAGATCTCGGTAATCCCAAAACAAAATCCATAGAAATGTCCACCCAAGGTTGTGAAGGAACGGGTAAAGGTGTATACAAACCATGGGGTTGAACTCGAGACTTTGCTTGCTTGCAAGTAATACATTTAGCACAAATAGATTCAACATCAACTCGCATGTTAGGCCAAAAGAAATGCTCATGCAACATGTGCAAAGTTTTCTTGACACCAAAGTGTCCCATAAGACCACCCCCATGAGTTTCCCTAACCAACAACTCACGCATAGAACACCTAGGCATGCATAATCTATGACCTTTGAATAAAAATCCATCATGCCTAAAGTAATCAAGATGAGCACATTTAGAACATAAAGACCAGATTTTCGAAAAATCTAAATCATGCTCATATAATTCCTTAATACAATCAAAACTAAGCAATTTAGTTTGAAGAGTGGTAATAAGAGTATACCTTCTCGACAATACATCAGCTACCACATTTTCTTTACCTTGCTTGTACTTGATTGTATATGGAAAGAACTCGATAAACTCCAACCACTTCGCATGTCTTTTGTTGAGCTTGCCTTGAATTTTCAAAAACTTCAAGCTCTCATGGTCAGAGTGAATCACAAACTCTTTGGGAAGGAGATAGTGCTGCTAGGTTTGAAGAGTTCGTACAAGGGCATAGAGCTCCTTGTCATATGTGGAATAATTCAAGGTTGCACCGCTTAGTTTCTCACTAAAGTACGCAATGGGCTTGGAATCCTGCATAAGAACGGCCCCAATACCTACTCTAGAAGCATCACATTCAACCTCGAAAAGCTTGTCAAAATTAGGTAAACACAACAAAGGTGCATTAGTTAACATGTCCTTTAATAAATCAAATGCCTCTTGGTGTTTACTTTCTCACTTAAAAATAGAATTTTTCTTAACAAGTTCATTAAGAGGTGCAGCAATAGTAGAAAAATTTCGCACAAATCTCCTATAAAAACTTGCTAGACCATGGAAAGACCTAACATCATTAGCACTTTTTGGTGTAGGCCAATCACTTATGGCTTGTACCTTACACTCATCAACATGTACACCCCTAGAGCTAACAATGAATCCAAGGAACACAATGCTTTCTGTGCAAAATGAACATTTAGCCAAGTTAGCATAAAGATAATGCTCTCGTAATACACATAAAACTTGGTGCAAGTGCTCAACATGATCCTCAAGTGACCTACTATAGACTAGAATATCATCAAAATAAACCACAACAAATTTACCAATGAAAGCCCTAAACACATAGTTCATAAGCCTCATGAATGTACTAGGTGCATTAGTTAAACCAAAAGGCATAACTAACCATTCATACAATCCATACTTGGTCTTAAATGCGGTTTTCCATTCATCACCTACTTTCATTCTAATCTGATAATATCCACTTTTAAGATCAATTTTTGAGAAAATAGTAGAACCATGCAATTCATCAAGCATATCATCTAACCTAGGAATAGGATGACGATACTTTACCGTTATCTTGTTGATGGCTCTACAATCAACACACATGAGCCATGTTCCATCATTCTTCGGCACCAAAATGACTGGTACGGCACATGGTGACATACTCTCACGAACAAATACTTTCTCCACAAGTTCATCCACTTGTCTTTGAATCTCTTTTGTCTTCTCAGGATTTGCTCTATAAGCAGGGCGATTGGTTATGCTAGCACCAGGTACAAAATCGATTTGGTGCTCAATCCCCCTCAATGGTGGCAATCTATGTGGTATATCTTCAATGAATACGTCTTCAAAATCCTGCGAAAGAGACACCACAATACTAGGTAAGTTAGGGTTAAGAACATTAAGTTCGCCAAAAGAGAGAAGAACATCTTTATATAGAACAAGTAGAAGTTGTTGCTTAGCCTCCAAAGCTGAAGCAATTTCACTCTTGGTAGCAAAAGCATTCACTTGCTTCGTTCTCTCTTTCTTCTCACTTATAACCCTATTTTGTTCACCATTTACTATGCCATTTCGGTCAACCTCATGACCAAACTGAAGCCCCTTCTTAACTTCTCCACGGGCTTGTGACTTTTGTTCCTCCCTTACCTTGAATTCCTTTGCAATTCTTACTTGGTCCGCGTGTGCCTCAGACGGTTTGATGGAATCCAAGGTGATTCTTCGGTTGTCCCACATGAAGGAATACCTATTCTTGTAGCCATCATAAGTGACCCTCCTATCAAATTGCCAAGGACATCCAAGAAGTATGTGACACGCTTGCATGGGAATCACATCACACCCCACCTCATCCTTGTACTTGTTGATGGAGAATGGTACCCTAACTTGCTTGGTAACCCTCATGTCCCCAACCTCAGCTAGCTAATGCAATTTGTATGGCTTGGGATGGTGTTTAGTCTCAAGACCCAACTTATCTACAAACAAAGTAGAAGCAACAGTGGTACAAGATTCACTGTCAATAATCATGCTACATACCTTGTTTTGCACGGTACACCTAGTGTGGAAAATATGATCTCTTTGTAGATCCACTTCATCCTCCTTAGGTGCAATGCTAAGAGCACGCCTAGTGACAAGGACTTCATCTTAATCCCCACCATACAGATTATCTTCATCTTCAAATCCTCCCTCCAATGGAGGCATCTCCTTGTTATCTTCACTTGAAGCTACACTAGCTACTTCACCATCTTCAAAAATAACCATAGTGCGCTTGTTTGGACAAGAAGCAGCTATGTGCCCGAACCCTTGGCACTTAAAACATTTAATCTCTCTTTGCCTAGGCTTCACAATTTGCATACCCTTAGGATCTTGCTTTGTAGTTGGTTCAACCCTAGGCAATGGTGCACGAGTTGGAGGACCATGTGATTGTTCAGCATCTCTAAAGCCCTTCTTTGGTTGTTCAACTCTCCAACTAGTACGATTTTGTGTAGTGAAAAACCCTCTAGCACGCCTACTTTTCAGTTGTCTCTCAACCTTGATTGCTTTTTCCACCAAGTCGTCCATCTCTAGATAATGTTGTAGCTCTACAATTTTAGCAATTTCTGAGTTCAAACCAGCTAGAAAACGTGACATAAGAGCCTCTCCATCCTCCCTAATGTCCGCTTTGATCATGAGCATTTCCATCTCCTTGTAGTACTCGTCAACGCCCATAGATCCTTGATTCAAGAATTGTAGACGCCTATGTAAGTCATGTGAGTAATAACTTGGGACAAACCTCTTCTTCATAATGGCTTTCATCTCCCCCCAAGTCCTCACGGGTTCAGCTCCACACCTCCTCCTATCTTTGACAAGTTGATCCCACCAAACACTTGCGTAGTCGGTGAATTCAACTGCAGCTAGTTGCACTTTCTTTACCTCGGAGTAGCTGTGACACTCAAATACATGTTCCATCTTTCTCTCCCATTCAAGATATGCCTCGGGGTCTAATTTGCCTTGGAATGAAGGTATTTTCATCTTAATGCTTCCCAAATTTCCATCGGGCTCACGTGGTACCCTCCTTCCTCTCCGTTGAATAACTTCATCAAACTCCGACCCCTCTTCAATATCATCATCATAAGTTGGATTTCGAGTCATTCTAGTGTTGGAACCAACTTCTCTACCATCATATTGATCTCCTCGAGCTCTAGATGCTTGCTCCACATTGTCCATTCTCATGGACATGCTTTGCATTTGCTCCATGAGGCATTGGAAGTTATCTTGCATGCCTCTCATCATGGCCTTAAGATCATCATGTTCCGCCATAGTACCTTAAACCTGCAAAATAAAAGTTTAAAACAATATAAACAAGAATTTGTAGATCACTCCCATAGTGTTTGCACTCGCTTCCCTCAAATTTATTGGCTTTTACCCTCCTTGTGCTCACCACTAAGCCTTTTTTTACTTAATGAATTTTCTTGTTGGCCCTTTAGAGAAGAACCAGCTCACTCAATCTTACCAAGGCTTATAGCAACACCAATCTGTGAGAGTAAATGTAGAGGTCAAAAATAAGTATGCTTAGAGTGTTTTGTTCAAGAGAGTAACAAAGAATAACCAAGAATCAAGAATAGACACGATATAGACACCCTAATGTGTGATATAATTGTGTGATGTTTCTTGATTTTTAATGTTCTTTGGAAGAAAAATAACCAAACTTATGCAAAAACAATATTCCAACAAAACACTAAGAATAAGAAGAATAGAACCTAGTCAATTAAACTTTTGTACGTGGCGTTGTTCTCTGTCCAACGATCTGTTTGTTTCAACAGGTCTACTCGGTTGTACAAGGACAGTATTCCAGCCAAATATACTTCAGTTTAATTGGTTTAGTTCGTGTGGTTGGCTTTTATCACCTTGCACGCCTCTTTCACTTTCTTTTGTATTACACGACTTTTCTTTGTGCAAGACTTTTTTTTTTTTTTAAATTCAAAACCCAAATAACCCACAAAAATCAAACAAAAAAAGTAAAATTCACCGAATGAACAGTGAATTTCGATGAACAGTACCACCGTAAACAGTAAACCCTAGTGTGAACAGTAGCCGCCGTGAACAGTGATGCCACAGTACCGTGAACAGTACGCAAATTTTTTTTTTTCTCAAGAATCTTCAACCCTAGGATGGCAAATCCATGAAACCAATTCTTTTGAAAGATTTTTGCACAAGAATTCCAAGAAAACAATAAAAACAGTCAAGAAAATACAAAATATCACACAACTCTAGAATTCTTGATTGAGAAGTAACCAAGAACGACTCTAAACAAACCCTAAAGCACGAATTTAATAAGGAAACAACGAAAACTGAAGGTTGAAATTTTAAGAATGTCAAAGACGGACAGAAACAAAATTCAACGAAGGCAAACACAATTTGAAAAGAAAAAGACAGCACGAAACAAACAAAATATTAGGGCTAGGCACGAAGCTCTTGCCTTAATATCACGAAACAACGAACAAAGGGATATATCCGTAATTCCAAAGGAACAAACGGATTGATAGAACCTGGAAATCCAAAGAAGTTGGCTCTGATACCAATTGATGAGATCGCGCGTACGGAAGACTATCAAGACCCTTGGATTTTAGGCTTGCTACTTGTTGAACTCAAGACCCCTTGGATGGATCTTCCAAGAACCCTTGACGTGGAGTAGGTTGCTCAAACTTTTCCCCTTGAAGATGCCCTCGATCCTAGAAAAACCAAGATGAACCGAATTGAGCGCGTTCAATCATTCAAACCTAATTCTCTAAAGATCTTGAACAAAACCGAAAAGAAACTCTAAGCGAGATTGGATGGTCGCCACAAGCAAAGCTTCATAAGACCTATGGCGGTTCTCAATCACCAAAGAACCAAGAAAATTCTGGAGAGAATTTCACTCAAAATATCATAAACGTTCTGTCTCATGTTGTTCCCAAGAAACCCTTATATAGGGCGGCACAACAAACATAACCAAGAAAGTACTTCACCCTAGTTGTAACCTAATATTCGACTATTAAAGATTACAAATCTAAAAATTGCATAAAACAACTAAAACAAACTTTCTGATGGTACCCGCGGCACCTATCCGCGGCGCGGGTACAGGGCGCGGGTTCGGTCAAAAAGTTTGGCCTTCCAAGCACTTCACGAACGAGCCTTCTGATGGTACCTGCGGCACCTATACGCGGCGCGGGTTCATGGCGCGGGTTTGGTCAGAAGGTTTGGCACTTCATTCCCATGCTTGAATCATCCTTCCTTCCTTGGTCAGCCCATAAGCAAAGTACACTACGTGACAAAGGATCCATGTTGGTCGCCTTGCACACATTATCCAACGTGTCCACAATGAGACCATGCAAAGCATCCTTCATTTTCCTAGCTTTTGACCTAGTCATAGGACCATCCAAGTCTTGAAGTACATCCTCAGTCACCTTGGAAGCTTGCTGACCTTGGGACCTATCAATTTTAGGTTTAGGTTCATGTGTTTTAGGCTCGGGATCAGGTATTGTTTTAGATTCTAGTCTAGGCATATGGTTAGGAGACGAATTTTTAGACACTAGAAGTGAGAACATATCAATCAAGAAACTTTCCTTATTCTCTCTTGTTGAACTCTCCCCCCGAGGGTAAGGGTTGGTGAAGTAGGGCTCTTATTCATTGAACGTGACATCCATTGAAACGTAAAATTTCTTTGATGGAGGACGAAAACACTTGTACCCTTTTTGAGTTGAAGAATAGCCTACAAAAACATATTTTATAGCCTTGGGTCAAGTATCCTAGTTGTTGGAACAGAGTTTGGGAAATTTTGTATATTGATAAAACTATGCTATCTTACAAAAATACAAGAAGTCTATATTTATAGGCTTGTAGATGACTAGTAAATAAAATAAACCCAGTCATAATATATAATGAATCTAGACACTACGAACCAAGACACAATATATGATGAATCTAGACATGATATATACATTAATGAAAGATTTCCTAATGAAATCAAATCAAATCCTTGATTTTAGGTTCCCTATAATAGAATAGGAAACTTATCCACAATTTTTCACACTAGCCTTATGGACATAGACTATTAGGAAACTAATAGGTTTTGGAAGCTTAACCTTACTAAATAAGATTTAGCAACTCCTATTCCACAAGGAAACCAAGTAACTTTCCAAATTATTTTGGAAATGTTTTCCACCAAGACTTAGATATTTATAAATAAGTCTTTTAAGTTAATTTATTTGATAAATTACCCCTATAAGTATCTCATACTTATCTAAATAACAATTTAACCCAAAGATCATGTCCTTATTGTGTGTGACCGATATGAAAAAGATGTAGAAGAAGATAAGGTGGTATTCAACCGTAATGACATGGTAAAATACCCTTTTTTTCTAATGACGATTGTTATGACACCACAAAAAGGCTAACTCAAGAATTGTATATAGCTAATTTTGTTTCTAATCCCTTTTAGTGTTATTTGATAATCTCAAATGTGCAAGAGGAGGACTATGTAGGAATTAAAAAAATGGCATAGTATCTGGAGTCTCAAGGACCATATAGAAAAGGGCATATGTTTGGGAATCTTGGTTAGGGAATAGGACTTCTTCCATTATTAGAGGAAGAAGCACTAAAGACACTCAAACCATTCTCCAATCTTCTTAGGTATGAATTTCTTGATTCTAATGAAACTTTATATGTGATTATTAGTGCTGACTTGAAAGATGAGCAGTGTGAGATATTATTGAGAATATTAAGAAATCACAAAAGAGCAAATGGATGGACCATCTCAGACTTGAAACAAATTAGTCCTTCTTTATGCATGCACCAAATTCTTATGGAGGAAAATTACAAATCGGTGATTGAAATGCAAGGGAGGCTTAATCCTAACATGAAGGAGGTGGTAAGGAAAGAAATTATTAAATGGCTTGATGTAGGTACCATCTATACTATTTTTGATAGTCAGTGTCAATTAGTCCTATCCATGTTGTGCCAAAGAAATGTGGAATGACTATAATTTTTGGTGAAAATAATGAACATATTCCATTTATAACTATTATAAGTTGGCGGGTTGTATTGACTAGCGGAAGTTAAATGCTAAAACTAGAAAAGACCACTTTCTTTCAACTTTTCTTAATCAAACGTTGAAAAGAATAGCTAGTTATGAATATTATTATTTTCTTGATGGCTATTCAGGTTATAACCAAGTACCTATTACTCCAGAAGATCATATAAAGATAATATTTACCTATCTTTTTGGCACATTTGCATTCAGGAGAATACCATTTGGGTTATGCAATGCTCCCACTGTATTTTAGAGTTGTACAATGGCAATTTTCTCCGATTACATTAAAAAGATTATGAAAATTTTCATGGACATATTTCTAATTTTTGAATTATCTTTTGAAAAATGTTCACATAATCTTGACTTAATTTTATGAAATGTGAAGAGAAAAACCTAGTCCTTAGTTGGGAAAAATGCCATTTTGTGGTAAAAGAGTGTATTATTTTAGGACACAAAATTTTGCAAAAGGAATAAAAGTAGATAAAGCTAAAGTAGAAGTGATTGAACAAATGGCCTGGCCTAGTAATATCAAAGTGATACGTAACTTTCATGGTCATGCAAGATTCTATAAAAGATTTACTGAAGATTTTTCCAAAGTAGCTAAACCATTACGTGATTTATTAAGCAAAGATGTCCCTTTTGAATTTAATGATGACTGCTTGAATGCTTTTGACAGGTTGAAAAATGAATTGGTCTCAGCATCTATTATTACTTTACCAAATTAGTCATTACGTTTTGATTTTATGTGTGATGCTAGTAACTATGTTGTTAGAGCAGTTTTAGGTCAAAGGAGAGATAAAATTTTGCATGTTATCTACTATGCAACCAGAATATTAAATGATGCCTAGATTAAATAGACATCTACAGAGAAAGAATTGTTAACTATGATTTTAGCATTGGATAAATTTAGACCTCACTTAATAGGATCTAAAATAATCATTTATACTAATTACACAACTATCAAATACCTGTTAAGTAAGAAGGAAGCTAAACCTTGTCTAATTGATTCTATTGTTGTAGGAATTTGATTTGGAGATAAAAAACACAAAGGGGTTAGAAAATATTGTTGCTGATTATCTTTCAAGGTTGGACTATACACTAGCAAATAATCATGTTCCAATTAAAGATAATTTTCTAGACAAGTCTTTGTTTTCGGTTTCATAATTACCATAATGTGCTTATTTATTAAACTATTTGGTAAGTGGTGTTATGCCTAGTGATATGAATTATCATCAAAAGAAAAAGCTCTTGCATAATGTTAAAAGTAATATCTGAGAAGAACCACTCTTATATAGACATTGTACATACTGTAAGATTAGAAGAAAGTGTGCTTGAAAATGAAACACATAGTATTTTATATCATTGTCATAATTTAGAAATTGAAGGACATTTTAGTAGAATCAAAATTGTAGCTAAAGTATGGCAATCTAATTTTTATTAGCATACTACATATCATTGTGCTAAAAATTTTAAAACTGTGATGTGTGTCAAAGAACTATTAATATTTCTAGGAAGCAAGAAATGCCTCTTACTACATTCTTAGAAGTTGAATTATTTGATGCATAGGGTATGGATTTGATAAGACAATTTCCTAGTTCATTTAATATTCATTATGTTTTAGTTATTGTTGAAATATGTTTTTCCAAATGATTGGAAGCTATTGTTTCACCTACTAATGCCAAAGTTGTGTTGAGATTTCTCAAAAAGAACATTTTTACTAGGTTTCGAATCCCTAAAGCAATTGCCAATTATGAAAGAATACTTATATGTAATAAACAAGTTGACTTACTTTTCCTCATGTATGGTTGCAGGCACAAAACATCCCTACCCTATCACCCAGGCCAATAGAAAAGCAAAAATGATTGATGAATGTTAAATTTACATATTGAAGTATATGTTGTAATATGAGATTTTAGTGTATTTTTAAGCATTTTTAGACTAAATTTGGCTCCAAAACTATCGAATTGTAAGAACTAGGCTTCATCCCAGAGTTAGTGTTCTAAAGACAGAATTTATATTTTTGAATAAATTAATGTACAATTTTTATGCAATCTTGCAAGTTTTTTTTTTATTTTTTATGTTCAGATCAATTATAGCACAATGTGAAGCATTTTTTGAAGATTCAAGATGATTGAAGCGGGAAAAACAATGTCTCAATATTTTAACAAAAATGGAAGATTGTTTGTGCAACTTTTGGGAGAATAATTTACCAACAAAATCATCATGAGAACCCATGGATCAATATTACAAATAACCGCTTCGGTCAAGAAAAATTTGATCACCATCGACTCTCAAATTTGGGCCCAATATGTGCAATCCACTGTGATAAAGTCCAAGGAGCTTCTATAGAGGTCACAAGTCCTACAGACCCCTTGGGCAAATGACAAGGCTTAGATCCAAGAAGATTTGCAAGCTCTTCAAGGTCTACTCATAGATTTGCAAGAAGAAGAAGTTCATTGGATGAAGGCTCACACGGCTCCAAGAATGATTAATTATTTGTGGATTGAACGAGATGATAAATCTAGACTCCAAACAAGGGTTCTGATTGAACTCGCAGGCCAACTAGCTCCGCGGGTGCCTCCAAGGCTACCATGAGAAGGTCAGGTAGTGCCCAGTAATATGTTTTGATCGAACCCACGTTGCGGGTACGGTCAGAAAGTTCAGAATTTGAAGCGAGACTTATAAGCCAACCTGTGCTTCAAATTCCCTAGTAGATACAATCCAAAGCTTCAAAATCTTACCGTTTTAGATTTTATTCACATGTTTTTTATTTGTTTTTGAGTTGTAACCTTTATGGTAGGATATTTGTGATATGTTATGACTATTGCGAGTTATCAATTATGGATTTAACTTTTTATTGTACAAAATTATCCTATTAAAAGGCTACCTTAGACAATTTTTCAGATCAAAATTTTTTATCAAAAATATTGAGTGTTTTCTCTATTGAGAATTTTGCTTCTTAGTTCTTTAACCAAGAATTATTCTCAATCTTATCAAGGGAATCTCTTGTGGCGATCAATCTTCCATGCTTAGAGATTCTTTTTAATACATTTGATTCCATTTCTTTAGACCATCAATTAAGTGTTTGCACATGACTTGTGTAGGAGTCTTGTTGCTTCTAAAGAGAGAGCTTTCAACGAAATTGAGAGAATTTTGAGACAAACAACTCTTGATGAGATCTCGCGTATGGAAGACTACCAAGACCCTTAGATTTTAGGCTTACTACTCGTTGAACTCAAGACCTCTTGGATGGATCTTCCAAGAACCCTTGACGTGGAGTAGGTTGCTCGAACTTTTTCCCTTGAAGATGCCATCGATCCTAGGAAAACCAAGATGAACCGAATTGAGCGCGTTCAATCGTTCAACCTAATTCTCTAAAGAACTTGAACAAAACCGAAAGGAAACTCTAAGCGAGATTGGATGGTCGCCACAAGCAAAGCTTGATAAGACCTATGGTGATTCTCAATCACCAAAGAACCAAGAAAACTCTAAAGAGAAGTCACTCAAAAATATCATAAAACGTCGTGTCTAATGTTGTTCTCAAGAAGCCCTTATATAGGGCAGCACAAAAAACATAAACCAAGAAAGTACTTTACCCTAGTTGTAACCTAATACTCGACTACTAAAGATTACAACTCAAAAAATTATATAAAACAACTTAAACGGACATTCTGATCATACCCGCGGTACTTATTCGCGGCATGGGTACCAGGCGCGGGTTCAGTCAGAAAGTTTGGCGCTTCAAACACTTCACGACCGAGCCCTCTGATGGTACCCGCGGCACCTATCCGCGGCGCTGGTTCATGGCGCGGGTTCAGTCAGAAGGTTCCACACTTCAAAGTCATCCACGTAGCAACTCCAGCCTGCAACACTTGTTAATCCACAAGCAAGGGCAGTTTGTTCCACCCACTTTGAGCCTTCTTTGTAAGTGAACTTGATCCATAGCCAATACTCTAATCCTTGGCCCAATTTGCGAGCTTGACTAAAGTGAATTTCAAACTTGTAGATAAGCTCAAAATCATGTAAAACCATCAAGTAGCAAACATGTAGAATTGATCCATCCTTGAACGTCTCCTTTTCAAGCTCATCTTGGTCCAATATACATATGTTAGCTCCTTGGATCATATCAATCCCTCCTCCCTTGAAAAGATTCGTCCTCGAATCTGCGAGTTCATATAAACTACCATCAGTAACTAAAGGATTGATAGAGAAACAATCACAAATATTAAGCAAGCTCATAACTAACTCAAGTGATAAATATAAAATGAGTAGCTTAATGCAACTATGAACACAATTCATAGGTGCAAGACCAAATTCTAACTTAAGAAGAATAAACATGTCTAGATGAAAAATGTCCTTAAAAACATGAAAAAGAATTAACATATATGAATGATCAACAAGAAAAACATGAGGTTTAGCACCTATATATCTAAGAATGGACTCAAAATAACACTCACTAACAAGATAGAAAGCATGATCAAATAAAGATCTATGACCAGAATCTAAGTAGAAACTACTAACTACAAGTAAGCGTAGCGAACATGAATCGTGAACATAACATGCAATAATTCTAAATGAACTATGCAAAACAAACCCTAGAATATGGAAAATATCATCATTCAACTCACTAGAATAATTCAAACGATGTAACAAAAACACATGAATGTTGTCACAAATTATAACACTAGAACAATTTGAAAGAACTAACTTATGGCAAAAACGATTTTTAGAGGTAAAACATTTCGGATAAATACACTAAAAATCATTTATATGGCTCCCTATAATTCGTGTATAAGAACAACACAAAGCAAAATAACAAATACAAAAACTACGAGAATGGTCTGAACAAAATGTAGGCACAATCATGAAAACCCTAAAACATTCAACATTGCATAATATGGCATGTAAATTATATTGAAAAACATCCATAACATGATAATCTAACACACTATAACCCCTAAAACGATTTGCTTCAAATGTATCTAAATAGACTAAAACACAATTACTTAATGCATGCAAAATTGAAATAAAACATAAAGTATAGCTATTAAAATAGTAGCATATAAACTCATGCCACAAATCAATAAAATCCAATAAGTCCAATGAGTCCAATGTGGCATTTGGACAAGGAACCAAATCCTTCATCACGGTTTTGTCGATTGAACTCCTTGAAGGACGATTCATAATGAAACAGCAAGATTGTGGCATTCTTGGTTGAAGATTAACCTGCAAAACTACCACAAAAATACTAGGAAAAGAGTTATGAAGTGAGTTGGTAAAGTACACTTCTTCTTTGTACGGGGGTACAAGAAGTTTTGGCCTCACAATCAAAACACTTATTTCCTCACTTTTGCAATCTCCTTCATTCTTTTCACTTGAAGCTACGCTAGCTACTTCACTATCCTCAAAAATAACCATAGTGCGCTTGTTTAGACAAGAAGCAGCTATGTGCCTGAACCCTTGGCACTTAAAACATTTAATCTCCCTTTGCCTAGCCTTCGCAATTTGCTTACCCTTAGGATCTTACTTTGTAGTTGGTTCGGCCCTAGGCAATGGTGCACAAGTTAGAGGACCATGTGATTATTCAACATCTCTAAAGCTCTTCCTTGGTTGTTCAATTCTCCAACTAGTATGAATTTGTGTAGTGGAAAACTCTCTAGCACGCCTACTTTTCAGTTGTCTCTCAACCTTGATTGCTTTTTCTACCAAGTTGTCAATCTCTAGATAATGTTGCAGCTCTACAATTTCAGGAATTTCTGAGTTCAAACTTGCTAGAAAACGTTACATAAGAGCCTCTCCATCCTCCTTAATGTCCACTTTGATCATGAGCATTTCCATTTCCTTGTAGTACTCGTCAACGCTCATAGATCCTTGCTTCAAGAATTGTAGACGCCTATGTAGGTCACGTGAGTAGTAACTTGGGACAAACCTCTTCTTCATAATGGCTTTCATCTCCCCCAAGTCCTCACGGGTTCAGCTCCACACCTCCTCCTATCTTTGACAAGTTGATCCCACCAAACACTTGGGTAGTCGGTGAATTCAACTGCAGCTAGTTGCACTTTCTTTGCTTCGGAGTAGTTGTGACACTCAAATACATGTTCCACCTTTCTCTCCCATTCAAGATATGCCTCGGGGTCTAGCTTTCCTTGGAATGAAGGTATCTTCATCTTAATGCTTCCCAAATTTCCATCGGGCTCACGTAGTACCCTCCTTCCTCTCCTTTGAATAACTTCATCAAACTCCGACCCCTCTTCAATGTCATCATCATAAGCTGGATTTCAAGTCATTCTAGTATTGGAACCAACTTCTCTACCATCATATTGATCTCCTCGAGCTCTAGATGCTTGCTCCACATTGTCCATTCTCATGGACATGCTTTGTGTTTGCTCCATAAGGCGTTGGAAGTTATCTTGCATGCCTCTCATCATGGCCTTAAGACCATCATGTTCCGCCATAGTACCTTAAACCTGCAAAATAAAAGGTTAGAACAATATAAACAAGAATTTGTAGATCACTCCCTTAGTGTTTGCACTTGCTTCCCTCAAATTTGTTGGCTTTTTACCATCCTTGTGCTCACTACTAAGCCTTTTCCCACTTAATGAATTTTCTTATTGGCCCTTTAGAGAAGAACCAGCTCACTCAATCTTACCAAGGCTTATAGCAACACCAATCTGTGAGAGTAAATGTAGAGGTCAAGAATAAGTATGCTTAGAGTGTTTTGTTCAAGAGAGTAACAAGGAATGACCAAGAATCAAGAATAGACACAATATAGACACCCTTATGTGTGGTATTATTGTGTGGTGTTTCTTGATTTTTTTTTTTAATGTTCTTTGGAAGAAAATAACAAAACTTGTGCAGAAACAATACTTCCAACAAAACACCAAGAACAAGAAGCGTAGAATCTAGTCAATTAAACTTTCGTACGTGGCGTTGTTCTCTGTCCAACGATCTGTTTGTTTCAACAGATCTACTCGGTTGCACAAGGACAGTATTCCAGCCAAATATACTTCAATTTAATTGGTTTAGTTCGTGTGCTTGGCTTTTATCACTTTGTACGCCTCTTTCACGTTCTTTTGTATTGCACGACTTTTTTTTGTGCAAGATTTTTTTTTTTTTTTGTGAATTCAAAACCTAGATAACCCACAAAACTCAAACAAACAGGTAAAATTCACCAAATGAACACTGATTTTCGAAAAACAGTATCCGTCGTGAACAGTAAACCCTAGGCGTGAACAATAGTCGCCGTGAACAGTGATGCGATTTTTTTTTCTTCTTCAAGAATCTTCAACCCTAGGATGGCAAGTCCAAGAAACCGATTCTTTTCGGAAGCTTTTAGCACAAGAATTCCAAGAAAACAATAAAAATAGTCAAGAAACACAAAATACCACACAACTTTAGAATTCTTGATTGAGAAGCAACCTAGAACAACTCTAAACAAACCCTAAAGCACAAATTTAATAAGAAACAACGAAAACTAAAGGCTGAAATTTTAAGAATGTTAAAAACGGACAGAAACAAAATTCAACGAAGGCAAACACAATTTGAAAAGAAAAGACAGCACGAACAAACAAAATATTAGGGCTAGGCACGAAACTCTTGCCTTAATATCACGAAACAATAAACAAAAGGGATATATCTACAATTCCAAAAGAACAAACGGATTGATAGAACCTGGAAATCCAAGAACTTTAACTCTGATACCAATTGATGAGATCTTGCGTATGGAAGACTACCAAGACTCTTGGATTTTAGGCTTACAACTCGTTGAGCTCAAGACCCCTTTGATGGATCTTTAAAGAACCCTTGACGTGGAGTAGGTTGCTTGAACTTTTCCCCTTGAAGATGCCCTCAATCCTAGGAAAACCAAGATGAATCGAATTGAGCGCGTTCAATCGTTCAACCTAATTCTCTAAAGAACTTGAACAAAACCGAAAGGAAACTCTAAGCGAGATTGGATGGTCGCCATAAGCAAAGCTTGATAAAACCTATGGTGGTTCTCAATCACCAAAGAACCAAGAAAACTCTAAAGAGAATTCACTCAAAAATATCATAAAACGTCGTGTCTAATGTTGTTCTCAAGAAGCCCTTATATAGGGCAGCACAAAAAACATAAACCAAGAAAGTACTTTACCCTAGTTGTAACCTAATACTCGACTACTAAAGATTACAACTCAAAAAATTACATAAAACAACTCAAACGGACTTTCTGATCGTACCCGCGGGACTTATCCGCGGCGTGGGTACGGGACGCGGGTTCAATCAGAAAGTTTGGTACTTCAAACACTTCACGAATGAGCCTTCTGATAGTACCCGTGGCACCTATCCGAGGCGTGGGTTCGTGACGCTGGTTCGGTCAAAAGGTTCCACACTTCAAAGTCATCCACGTAGCAACTCCAGGCCACAACACTTGTTAATCCACAAGCAAGGGCAGCTTGTTCCACCCACTTTGAGCCTTCTTTGTAAGTGAACTTGATCCATAGCCAATACTCTAATCCTTGGCCCAATTTGCGAGCTTGACTAAAGTGAACTTCAAACTTGTAGATAAGCTCAAAATCATGTAAAATCATCAAGCAGCAAACATGTAGAATTGATCCATCCTTGAACGTCTCCTTTTCAAGCTCATCTTGATCCAATATACATATGTTAGCTCCTTGGATCATATCAACTCTACTTCATCAGTGACTTTGGATGAGTTCCAATAGTTTTCTTGAGTTCAACAAGTTGGATTGGGAATCTTCAAGGTGATCTTAACTATTCATTTTCCATTACACATCAATTTGTATCAGAGCGGAGGTTCCTTGAATTTTTTTAGGCTTATCTTACCCAATCTTTTTCTCTTGAAAATTTGGGCATATCCCTTTATTTCCATTATGATCAAATCACGTTCCTCCATCTCTTTTGTGTCGTTCGTACTTTGTTTTCTTTGCTTTCCTTTCAATTTGTCCCCTTTCTAACTAAAACCTTGTATTTATCTTACTACAATTCTTGTATTAGTTAGGTTGTGCCTTTAGAGTCATTTTTTATTGTCAAAAATCAAGAATTTTAGGTCGTGTGGTTATTTTTTTGACCTTGTGTGATAATTTGGTTTCTTGAATTGGTGTTATAAAAAAACAAAAAAGTACTATTCACGTATACTGTTTGTCGGTATTCTTCATCGACACTGTTCATCCCGAAATTACTATTCATCATTGAACTTTGTCAGAAAAAGAGGTGCCAATTGAGAATTCAAGAGAGCACTATTGTTGGCGATTTCACACAAAAGAAACCATACATTAGGGTGTCATTCATTGCTTTTCTTGCTTCTCTAAAAATCTTTGTGGATCAGGCCTTTTCTCTAAGGTTTCTATATCTTGCTATTCTTGTATTGTTTTTGGGTTGATTGCTCTAGGATCTTGGTAAGACTGGATTGGGCAGGTTCTTATTAAAGGACCTACAAGAAGCATTCTTGAGAGCGGTAAAAGGCTTAAGGGTGAGCAAAATGTCGGGTAAAAAGCTATAAATTGAGTGATACAGGAGAGCAAACATTAAGAGAGTGAAGTAAGGCTTTCCTCTTGTTATTTTTGTGCTAACATCTTCTCGTAGGTTATATTCATCATGTCGCATGAAAGTTTAGAGCAAAATTTTGATATGAATCTATGTTGCAAGTTATGCAAGAGCAATTTGCTCAAATGAATGTTAGAATGGAAGGCATGGAGTCTATCACTAAAGGTCTACCTATGGTTTTTAAGAATCCTATATTTGAAGAGGACCATGAAGATGAAGAGTCCGAGTATGATGATGTAATCACCCGACGAGAGAGGAGGATTTAAAACAACCAAGATAGCAACCTTGGTAGTATAAAGATGCAAATTCCACCCTTCGAGGGAATGAATGATCTTGAAGCATACTTGGAGTGGGTGCACATTATGTCTATAATGTTCATAACTACTCTGAGACAAGAAAGGTGCAACTAGTTGCAGTAAAATTCACTGACTATGCTAGCATATGGTGGGATTAGGTAGTCAAATCTAGAAGGAGATATAGTGAAACACCAATTAGCATATGGAAGGAAATGAAATCTATCTTGAGGAAGAGATTTCCCAGCAACTATTCTAGGGATCTACACAAGAAGTTGTAGTCATTCAAGCAAGGTTTGATGATACTCGATGAATATAGTAAGAAGTTGGAGATGCTATTGATCCAAGCTGATGTAAACGAGGATGATGTGGCAACTATGGCCCGTTTCTTAGATGGCATCAAGCCTAAGATTGGAATTGCACAATTATATGGAGCTTAAGGATTTGGTGGAGAAAGCTGAGAAAGTGGAAAAGCAATTAAGGGCCAAGAATGCTCAAAATTTCTCTTCTAATCATGGTTTTGTAGGTTCATCAAGTTGAGGTTCATGGAGAGAATCACGCATTGTTAAGAAGAGAGATGATCGTGTGGCTCAAAAGCCTAAGGAAGTTGTAAAAGCTAAAGCTGAATCTTCATCATCAAAGGCGCCACTTAAGAAAGAGGAAATACCAAAGTATCAAAGGGAGATCCAATGGTTCAAGTGTTAGGGATTTGGTCATATTGCATCGCAATATCCCAATAGGCATACTATGGTGATGCTGGATAATAGGGATATCGAAAGCATTACTTCTAGTGATGATGAGATGCCTCTACTTGAGTGTTCGAGTGATGAGGAGGATGATGGATTGAGGTATATTGAGCCAATAGCTGCAGATGCCTTGATTACGAGAAGGACCTTAAACATTCAGCCAAAGGAGAAAGATAATGAGATGCACAGGGAGCACATATTCCACAGGAGATGCGTGGTACAAAATAAGCAGAATGGCTTCATAATTTCTTACATGATATACCTGATATACCTTTGTGGCCTAAACTATTGTCATCTATCTCTATACATTGTGATAATATAGCGACACTTGGTAAAGCATATAGCCAAGTGTATAATGGAAAATCGAGGCATATTGGTTTGAGCCAGAAAATTTGATAACAAATGGAGTCATATCAATTGACTTTGTAAGGTCAAGTGAAAATTTTAGTGATCTATTGTCAAAAGGATTATCAAAATACTTGGTGCTTAAAACATCAAAGCAAATGGGTTTATGTCTACACTCAAAAATTTTTAATGGAGGAACCTCAATTCAATGCTTGATACAATGTTTAGTCTTGAATTCAATGAGTGAAAGTGCATCATTCTAATGGTTGGAGCACTATAATATGATTTCATGCCAAAGTAATATAGTTCATTTATTCTCGCCTGTACAAGTAGGTTAAGTTATTGAACTCTTAACAAATTTTGAAATTATTATCACTGGCGGGGGCCACTAAGATGTTGCTTATATGAATGTAAATTTGGCAAACTACAAAACTAAGGACTTTGCTTTGAAACATTCGTGAAAGGATAGTGATACAAGGCCATAAAAATGTATCATTAGATAACATATGACTGTGTATTGATCTAGTATGTTGTGTGATCTAATGTATTTTGTCTATGACAAGGCCATAACAAGTATCATTAGATAACATGTGACTGTGTATTGATCTAGTGTGTTGTGTCTATGAGGCTAGTCTAATAAATAAGTTGTTCAAAGCTTGTCTACTATTTTTTATTGATCATTTTTAAAGAACCTTCACTAAGATAGTGGTTCAATCAAAAAAACCATTAGTTGTGTATATAATTATCAAATGATTCAGTGATCTTTTGGAAGTACATTTTCTAAATTTTGAAAATGGTAGGGGATTGCTAAAGATTTTCAAAACTGTGTTGGTTAATGGTGGATGTCCAGTCGATCATTGTGCCAAACATCCAATGGACTTGCAACATTTGATTGGTTTTGGATGTTCGGCACCCGTCTTTGGGCCGGATGTGGTGCCAGACATCATTTAACAGTGAAAATGATGTGCGCACAGTTGCATTGCCAAGAAAGTTTTGGATTTCAGATATGCAACTCGTTGAACTCAAGATCTCGTTTGATTCGTGAATCAAGGAACCCTTAACGTGGAGTTGTTTTGCCTTGAATCTTCCTCTTGAAGAAGAACACGCCAATGGAAAAACTAGACTAGACCAAGTTGAGCGAGTTCAATCGTCTAACCTAATTAGCTCTAAAGACTTGATAAAAAACTCAAGAAAAACTCTAAGCGAAGTTGGTGGTCGCCACAAGCAAGCTTGATAAGACCAAGAGTAGTTCTTAATCGACAAAGAACCAAGAAAATTCTCACAATAGAGAAAACACATGATTTTTCTGAATAATTCTTGTTAAAATTCGTAACTAATAAAAGGCCTATAAATAGGCTTACAAAGAACTTTCTAGAATTGAAGAATTAAGCAACAACTAAGTCTATACCTAAGTTATCAATAATACTTAGCTAAAAACACAATTGTAGAGTAATTCTAACAACTAAAAAACATAAAAATTCGTCCAAGATCACATCATGGGCTGGACATCCCTCCATAAGATCCATTGGGCCTCTATTTAGCAACTTTAAGGGCCCTCCAAGCAAGTCCAAGTAACCAGCCCTTTGTAAGATTGTTTTGGACAACTTAGCAACTCCTTTTTGGGCCTTCTTTGTAGATGAACTTGATCCACAACCAATGATCCATTCTTTGGCCCAATGTGCTAACATAAACAAAGTGAAATTCAAGCTTGCAAACAAGCTCAAATCCGTGCATAATCTTCAACCAGCAATCATGTGGATCATTTTCCACTAAGAACACGCCTCTCCTAAACTCACTATGTTCAAGTCCAAGTCTAACAATTGTGAGTGCTCCTTGGATCACATCAATCTCTCCTTCCTCGAAAAGATTCATCCTTGAATCTACGAGTTCATATAAACTACTATTAGTAACTAAAGGATTGATAGATGAGCAAGTATAACCACCAAGAATATTAAGCACATAAAAATCGGATGGCATATTGGAAGAATGATGAGATCGCGCGTACGGAAGACTACCAAGACCCTTGGATTTTAGGCTTACTACTCGTTGAACTCAAGACCCCTTGGATGGATCTTCCAAGAACCCTTGAAGTGGAGTAGGTTGCTCGAACTTTTCCCCTTGAAGATGCCCTCGATCCTAGAAAAACCAAGATGAACCGAATTGAGCGCGTTCAATCGTTCAAACCTAATTCTCTAAAGATCTTGAACAAAACCGAAAGGAAACTCTAAACGAGATTGGATGGTCGCCACAAGCAAAGCTTGATAAGACCTATGGCGGTTCTCAATCACCAAAGAACCAAGAAAATTCTAGAGAGAATTTCACTCAAAATATCATAAACGTTCTGTCCAATGTTGTTCACAAGAAACCCTTATATAGGGCGGCACAAAGACATAACCCAAGAAACTACGTTACCCTAGTTGTAACCTAACCTCAACTACTACAGATTACAACTCAAAAAAAATTACATAAAACAACTAAAACGGATTTTCAGATGGTACCCGCGGCACCTATCCGCGGCGCAGGTACGGGGCGCGGGTACGGTCAGAATGTTTGGCCTTTCAAGCACTTCACGAATGAGCCTTCTGATGGTACCCGCGGCACCTATACGTGGCGCGGGTTCGGTCAGAAGGTTTGTCACTTCATTCCCATGCTTGAATCATCCTTCCTTCCTTGGTCAGCCCATAAGCAAAGTACACTACGTGACAAAGGATCCATGTTGGTCGCCTTGCACACATTATCCAGCGTGTCCACAATGAGACCATGCAAAGCATCCTTCATTTTCCTAACTCTTGACCTAGTCATAGTACCATCCAAGTCTTGAAATACATCCTCAGTCACCTTGGAAGCTTGCTAACCTTAGGACCTATCATTCCCTCCTTCCTCAAAAGGATTCGTCTTCGAATCACCTACATCAAACAAAGACAAGTCAGAAACATTAAAAGTTGCACTAATGTTTCCATACTCACTAGGTAAATCCACTTTGTAGGCATTGTCCCCAATTCGTTCAAGGATCTGGAAGGGTCCGTCCCCCCTAGGATGCAACTTAGACTTCCTCTGTTGAGGAAATCTTTCCTTCCTCATGTGCACCCAAACCCAATCTCTAGGCTCAAACATGACTTTCACACGACCCTTGTTTGCTACCATTGCAAAATGCTCATTCTTTTTCTGCACATTCTCACGCACCTTAGCATGAAGATCCCTAACAAATTGAGCTTTCTTTTTACCTTCAAAATCAGCAACTTCATTAGTAGGCAAAGGTAAAATATCTAAAGGAGTTAGGGGATTAAAACCATAAACAACCTCAAAAGGCGAGTAAGATGTAGTGGAATGAACAGTCCTATTATAAGCAAACTCAATGTGTGGTAAATATTTTTCCCAATTCTTTAAGTTCTTTTGAATGATTTCACGCAATAGTGTAGAAAGGGTTCTATTAACTACTTCAGTTTGACCATCAGTTTGTGGATGTGCAACAGTAGAAAACAATAGTTTAGTACCAAGTTTACTCCACAAAGTGCGCCAAAAATGACTAAAAAATTTAACATCTCTATCACTAACAATGCTACGTGGCAAACCATGCAATCTAACAATTTCCTTAAAGAACAAATCAGATATGTAAGTGGCATCATTAGTTTTTGAACATGCAATGAAGTGTGCCATCTTACTAAATCTGTCTACCACAACAAACACACTACTTTTACCACTAGAAGATCTCGGTAATCTCAAAACAAAATCCATAGAAATGTCCACCCAAGGTTGTGAAGGAACGGGTAAAGGTGTATACAAACCATGGGGTTGAACTCGAGACTTTGCTTGCTTGCAAGTAATACATTTAGCACAAATAGATTCAACGTCAACTCGCATGTTAGGCCAAAAGAAATGCTCATGCAACATGTGCAAAGTTTTCTTGACACCAAAGTGTCCCATAAGACCACCCCCATGAGTTTCCCTAACCAACAACTCACGCATAGAACACCTAGGCATGCATAATCTATGACCTTTGAATAAAAATCCATCATGCCTAAAGTAATCAAGATGAGCACATTTAGAACATAAAGACCAGATTTTCAAAAAATCTAAATCATGCTCATATAATTCCTTAATACAATCAAAACCCAGCAATTTAGTTTGAAGAGTGGTAATAAGAGTATACCTTCTCGACAATGCATCAGCTACCACATTTTCTTTACCTTACTTGTACTTGATCGTGTATGGAAAGGACTCGATAAACTCCAACCACTTCGCATGTCTTTTGTTGAGCTTGCCTTGAGTCTTCAAAAACTTCAAGCTCTCATGGTCAGAGTGAATCACAAACTCTTTGGGAAGGAGATAGTGCTGCCAGGTTTGAAGAGTTCGTACAAGGGCATAGAGCTCCTTGTCGTATGTGGGACAATTCAAGGTTGCACCGCTTTGTTTCTCACTAAAGCACGCAATGGGCTTGGAATTCTGCATAAGAACAGTCCCAATACCTACTCCAGAAGCATCACATTCAACCTCGAAAAGCTTGTCAAAATTAGGTAAACACAACAAAGGTGCATTAGTTAACATGTCCTTTAATAAATCAAATGCCTCTTGGTGTTTACTTTCCCACTTAAAAATAGAAATTTTCTTAACAAGTTCATTAAGAGGTGCAGCAATAGTAGAAAAATTTCGCACAAATCTCCTATAAAAACTTGCTAGACCATGGAAAGATCTAACATCATTAGCACTTTTTGGTGTAGGCCAATCACGTATGGCTTGTACCTGAGACTCATCAACATGTACACCCCTAGAGCTAACAATGAATCCAAGGAACACAATGCTTTCCGTGCAAAATGAACATTTAGCCAAGTTAGCATAAAGATGATGCTCTCGTAATACACATAAAACTTGGTGCAAGTGCTCAACATGATCCTCAAGTGACCTACTATAGACTAGAATGTCATGAAAATAAACTACAACAAATTTACCAATGAACGCCCTAAACACATAGTTCATAAGCCTCATGAATGTACTAGGTGCATTAGTTAAACCAAAAGGCATAACTAACCATTCATAGAATCCATACTTGGTCTTAAATGCGGTTTTCCATTCATCACCTACTTTCATTCTAATCTGAGATTTTTGAGAAAATAGTAGAACCATGCAATTCATCAAGCATATCATCTAACCTAGGAATAGGATGACGATACTTTACCGTTATCTTGTTGATGGCTCTACAATCAACACACATGCGCCATGTTCCATCCTTCTTCAGCACCAAAATGACTGGTACGGCACATGGTGACATACTCTCACGAACAAATCCTTTCTCCACAAGTTCATCCACTTGTCTTTGAATCTCTTTTGTCTCCTCAGGATTTGCTCTATAAGCAGGGCGATTGGGTATGCTAGCATCAGGTACAAAATCGATTTGGTGCTCAATCCCCCTTAATGGTGGCAATCCATGTGGTATATCTTCAGGGAATACGTCTTCAAACTCCTGCAAAAGAGACACCACAATACTAGGTAAGTTGGGGTTAAGAACATTAAGTTCGCCAAAAGAGAGAAGAACATCTTTATATAGAACAAGTAGAAGTTGTTGCTTAGCCACCAAAGCTGAAGCAATTTCACTCTTGGTAGCAAAAGCATTCACTTGCTTTGTTCTTTCTTTCTTCTCACTTATAA
Source organism: Mitragyna speciosa (assembly GCA_024721245.1). Lineage (NCBI taxonomy): Eukaryota > Viridiplantae > Streptophyta > Magnoliopsida > Gentianales > Rubiaceae > Mitragyna > Mitragyna speciosa. The sequence continues at coordinate 10,776,561 of CM045558.1, read as the reverse complement.
CCCTATTTTGTTCACCATTTACTATGCCATTTTGGTCAACCTCATGACCAAACTGAAGCCCTTTCTTAACTTCTCCACGAGCTTGTGACTTTTGTTCCTCCCTTACCTTGAATTCCTTTGCAATTCTTACTTGGTCCGCGTGTGCCTCAGACGGTTTGATAGAATCCAATGTGATTCTTCGGTTGTCCCACATGAAGGAATACCTATTCTTGTAGCCATCATAAGTGACCCTCCTATCAAATTGCCAAGGACGTCCAAGAAGTATGTGACATGCTTGCATGGGAATCACATCACACCACACCTCATCCTTGTACTTGTTGATGGAGAATGGTACCCTAACTTGCTTGGTAACCCTCATGTCCCCAACCTCAGCTAGCCAATGCAATTTGTATGGCTTGGGATGGTATTTAGTCTCAAGGCCCAACTTATCTACAAACAAAGTAGAAGCAACATTAGTACAAGATCCACTGTCAATAATCATGCTACATACCTTGTTTTGCACAGTACACCTAGTGTGAAAAATATGATCTCTTTGTAAATCCACTTCATACTACTCGTTGAACTCAAGACCCCTTGGATGGATCTTCCAAGAACCCTTGAAGTGGAGTAGGTTGCTCGAACTTTTCCCCTTGAAGATGCCCTCGATCCTGGAAAAACCAAGATGAACCGAATTGAGCGCGTTCAATCGTTCAAACTTAATTTTCTAAAGATCTTGAACAAAATCGAAAGGAAACTCTAAGCGAGATTGGATGGTCGCCACAAGCAAAGCTTGATAAGACCTATGGCGGTTCTCAATCACCAAAGAACCAAGAAAATTCTGGAGAGAATTTCACTCAAAATATCATAAACGTTCTGTCCAATGTTGTTCACAAGAAACCCTTATATAGGGCGACACAAAGACATAACCCAAGAAACTACGTTACCCTAGTTGTAACCTAACCTCAACTACTACAGATTACAACTCAAAAAAAATTACATAAAACAACTAAAACAGACTTTCCGATGGTACCCGCGGCACCTATCCGCGGCGCGGGTATGGGACGCGGGTACGGTCAGAATGTTTGGCCTTTCAAGCACTTCACGAACGAGCCTTTTGATGGTACCCGCGGCACCTATACGTGGCGCGGGTTCATGGCGCGGGTTCGGTCAGAAGGTTTGTCACTTCATTCCCATGCTTGAATCATCCTTCCTTCCTTGGTCAGCCCATAAGCAAAGTACACTACGTGACAAAGGATCCATGTTGGTCGCCTTACACACATTATCCAGCGTGTCCACAATGAGACTATGCAAAGCATCCTTCATTTTCCTAGCTCTTGACCTAGTCATAGGACCATCCAAGTCTTGAAGTACATCCTCAGTCACCTTGGAAGCTTGCTAACCTTGGGACCTATCAAAGAATAAACACAACTAGATAAAGACTCATTACTCTTGCAAGATGAAACAAAATAAAACTCAAAAACACACATAGATGATGTAAAGACAATTTGAAGTTTAAAGACAACAAATGTGTCAAGATGAGTAATATCTTTAAAAACATGCAAAAGAATTAACATATACGAATGATCAACAAGAAAGACATGAGGTTTAGCACCTATATATCTAAGAATGGACTAAAAAAACACTCACTAACAAGATAGAAATCATGATCAAATAAAGACGTATGACCAGAATCTAAGTAGAAACTACTAACTACAAGTAAGTGTAGAAATGTGAATCATGTAGATAACATGCAATAATTCTGAATGAACTATGCAAAACAAACCCTAGAACCTGGAAAATATCATCATTCAACTCACTAGAATAATTCAAATGATGTAACAAAAATACATGAACATTGTCACAAACTATAACACTAGAACACTTTAAATGAACTAACCCATGACAAAAACAAATTTTAAAAGTTAAACACTTAGGATAAATACATTGAAAATCATTTATATGACTCTCTATAATTTGTGTATAAGAACAACACAAAACATAATAATAAACACAAGAACTACCAGAATGGTCTAAACAGAATGTATGCACAATCACATAAACCCTAGAGGAAGTAATATGACATGATAAACCATATAAAGTATATTGAAAATTGCTTAAAACATGATGATTTAACTTATCATAATCCTTAAAATAGAATGCATCATGCAAAACTAGACATGTTGAATGTAAAACACGATTACTAACTAAAACACTAGAATGAGTTGGATAGAATGCATACATAAACTTGTAAACTCTATCATGGAATAATAATTTGCAAAATAAACCACAAAAATTGCTGGAAATATGATCATAAAGCACAAGAAATCCTTCAAGAGAGATTGACCTAGATGAAGTTAAACAAATTAGATGCAAGACATAATCACTTAATCTAATCAAATAACCATGCAGAACAAAATCAAATAATTTTATCTATTTTAGTATAATATTTTATATATGATTTTAGTATGATTTGAGTATGTTCTTGATATTTTTACTATTAAAATGGCTCAATTTCATTACTTTCGATCAAATCAAGCATTGCTCTTAAATTAGGGTTTTAAGTTCGAAAATTAGGATTTTGAGGCAGAATTATTATTTTGAGCAAATTAATGCCCAAGTTTATTTGATTTTGTAGGGAAATGAAGATTAGACACAATTTGGATCAATTGAAGCTTAATGAATATCAAATTCAAAGTTGATTCAAGTTGTGCGATTTTTATCATTTAAGTTTGGAATTTCTGACAAATATTTTCTTCGCCAAATTCTACCAAGAAAATTATGGTTTATTTTTGAAAAAATGTCTTAAGGGAATTATAGGAATAACCAAAATTTAAAAAGGGAAAAATTGAAAATGTGGAGCGATCGGCGGGTCAAGATCCACAAGTTGCCACCCGCGGATCGGTGCCAACTTGCAGATTTCAGCTTCTTCAAATTTGTAGCCTGTTCACACTTCTTTTCCAAATAAATCCAACGTCCAACTACATTTTGGGATGCCCTAGAAGATAACACAAGGCTCAAGGAAAACTTTTGAGGCTAAAGGAATCAAATTTCATCATTATGCCTCCAACTTGGAAAGAGACTTGAGCTAGGGTTATTTCTATAAATACATGCCATTGTATTCATGAAAGTTATGCTTGGTTTTGTGCTTGAAAAAGTAAAACCATAGCTTGGTAGGAGGAGCACTCCTTGTAAATAGTAGATTTTCTTTTTTAGTTTTGTAGTAGGCAAAATCCTATTCTTGTAACAAAACCTTGGGGAGGAACTTGTACTCAACATGTTTGATGGAATGAAGGAAGAAAATTCGGAGCCATAATTGAGCATTTCTTACCTTACTCTTTTTAGTTTCATTCATGCATGCTTGTTACTTTCATTTATGTGCTTAATTATCTTAAATATGTTGAACTAAGTTAATTTCCACTAGGTTTAGGATGAAGCTCTAATATGTTTGAATTGGTTGATGGCCTATTTATTCTTGTTTATTCATTTACTTGGTCTTTAACACCTGTAGTTAATTAGCTACCAATTTCAATACATCTATTTGTTATTTGACAAAGAGATTTGCACTTAATAATGGAAAGAGTAAATGGAACTTATGTTGAATCTCATGGAAGTAGTGATTCACATAGGTGGATTGAGGTTAAAAGCCACAATTCATGATTTTAATGAGCTAATGCATGCAAGTTTTTACCATGAGAGTAGGAAAGCTCATGAATTAGTAGTCTTCCATTCATAGAGAGATCTAGTTTGGAGTACAAATGGAATTGAATCCTAAACATGAATAAAATCATTATGGTCATAAGCTAAACTCACATATTTAGTGGATTCTTATGCCTAGCTAACTTTGTTTAACTAGTTTCTTCATTTTTTGCTTGCTTGAATTTGATTTTCCTACCATTTTTTCCACCACCAAAGTTTGATTGTCTAGATAATAAAGCAAGTTAATAGCTTTGATAGTTTCTCTAGTTCACGTTTCCTCGTGGAATCGACCCTAATACTCGTCACAACTACAATTGACCCGTGCACTTGCAGAATGAATATTAGGTTATAAATTTTATTACTTGTTTGTGTGAATTGTGCTTTCTTTTGATAGTAACCTAAACTCCCAATTAGCAATACACACCATTGTTCAAGTAGGTTTGTCTTACTTGATGCAAGAGTAAAGAAAAACAAATTTTAAATTATCCTAAAAGATACTTGTCCAAGTTCTGTTGCATACAAAATCTAGACAAATAAAGCCTAAAAGAAAGTGATTTAGTATCCCCATTTGAAGTAATTTTGTTTAATTTATGTTGTACTTTCAACCATTTTTCTTGTAATACCATTAACAGAAAGATCTTTCACAAGAGAAACAACTATCAAGAAGCAACTCTCTTATGCAAATGATCTAAGTGGCTTAACAACTAGATTCGTTGTCTCCAAAGGTGCAAAAAAATGTATAACTCAAAGAATAAAGCAAATAAGAAAAGTTAGTATTAAAAAACTTAGGTTTCAATTTCCAAACCAGTTGGCACTAATTTATAATTTATTGCGATCTCGATATGTGAATTTGTTTTTTTAAACTCCCTTACACGCTACTCAGGAATGATAAGACACCATGAAATTGGAATAGATGAGAGTTCATGAAACCAGACACCATGAAATTGGAATAGATGAGAGTTCATGAAACTGGAATAGACTGTACAAGAGTCTATAATACACATTAAGAAGACAAGGTAGATCGTCCATCAAAAAACCGATTAGGGTTTTACAATAATATATTTAATAAAGGGACTTCCCACGAGCAGAAGAAAATGAAGAGCCTTTACAACACAGAAAGTGAAACATGGTAAGAAAAAACTGAGACACAGGCTAAGAAAAAACTTAGACATAACAAAATTCATGAAACAAGCCATAACGAGATTGGCAAGAGCCCGTAAATGGACTTTGCTATGGAAATAAAAACGGGCTAAGGAAAATTTGACTTGCTTGTGAAACTATGCTTGGGGTAGAAATAAAAATGGGGCAAAAAAACGAAAAAAAAAAAATCTTTCACTAGAGTTGAGGAATTGAAATGGGCTAAAAAAAACTAAGTCGCTTGTAGAACTGTGATTATGATAGAAATAAAAGTTGCCAAAAAAAAAAAGATTGATACTTTGTTTGGATGGCGGTTTTTTTTGTAATGCTTTTCAAATATTACTGCATTAGGGATTCATTTTGGTAAATGTATATGTGAGATTAAAAAGTGATTGAAAAATGTGTTTGAAGTTTTTTAAAAACATGCCCTTAATAAACAGTCCAAGCAAACAAAGCCTAAGTTGCTTGTGAAACTATGTTTAGGATATTAAATAAAATCTGTGACTTAGCTCTATTACCATGTTATGAAATCTATAGTCTTCCATTCCAAAACCAGTGATGAGAAGAGTAACTCATGAACTTTATCTTAATTAGTTTAGAATTTCTTATATAAACCCAATGCGATATTTTGTTTTTTTGCAATGAAAGCAACAGAGCAAACTAATTAGATGAAACATCTAGTTTAGAATCGCTTATTGCATGAAACTATTGCATGCATACATCGTTTGTACTTGCTTTTATTTTCTACTTATTTTTGTTTCTGTTATACGGGGCTAAAATCATGTGTGTCTCATGATGGTGGCAATATAGCAATGAGTTACTTAGGTCACAGGATTTTGGCCACTTTTACATCACAAGTCGCCACCTTAAACATAGGAAGCCACTGCATGTGTAAACAGGGCGTAATCAGAACATGCCTTCTGGATATGCGATGTAAGGTAGTTTGACGGCTATTTCTGATATTATTGCCCATTAGAACCAACTACAATGGAAAACTGAGTGCTGGAATAGGAAGGAGCATCCTAATAACCGCACAAGCACGACTACAATTTCAAGGCATACCGGCCCTTAATTCAATTCCGAATCGTCACCATTACCGGTCTCATTGTCATGTTGTGGCGCACACCAAAATTGCCTTCAAAATTTCCTGTGTATTTTCGAACAAGACTTCTAAAAGCATTAAAGGATCCAGGGTTTAAATTCGTCAACGCTACTGGATGTAAATTGTTTCACTCGTATTCAACACCTGAATGTTGTTTCTGCCGACAAGATGATGGTTTTTGCAGGTGGCAAATCAAGACTCGAGATTTTTTCAAAAAAAAAAAAAAAAAAAAACACCTCTTACAGTTAAGACGCTTTGGCTCATACACTACACATGTTTCCCTAGGACTGCCTCAAATTGATTGTCCAGGAAGGGCCAAAAATTGTGTACCAAATTAAATAGCATACTTGATGCATAATCAAAGAATCAATTGTAGATAAATTTTATTTTTAGAATTCCTAGTTGTAGAAACTTCAAATAATCTTATAGGAGAAGGCAACAGTAAGTATTCTAGAAGAAGAAAGCAAGATAGAAAGAGTTAGAGACGAATGGTTAAGTTCTCTTGAAGTACTCTTGACATAAAATCACCCATTCCATCTCTTGTCCATCAAATCAAAGAAAATAAAAGATGGGAAAGAATTTGGAGGCTAAGAATTCTGGGGCAAATTCATCAGCTAAGAAAGACAGACAACTATGCAAGTCTGAAGGTTAAGGAAATAATGAATCTAAGTTTGACTTAAAGACTACAGTTTAAATGCAATTAAAACGTACAGATAAATACTCTCTCCGTTTCATTTTGATAGGCTTACAATTTTTTTTACACAGTTTTAAAAAAGTTTTAAAAAAATTAGTTAACTTTATTGAAAGAATAAATTAATCCATGATATTTCTAAAATACCTTTATATGTATCATTAAATATTTACATTAAATACAAAATAGAAAATTACGCCATAAGTCAAATTAATTCCTTTTGATATGTGAATGCACGGTTTGTATTGCACTTCTCACTTATAACAAAGTAATTAAATAAGAACATTTTAGAAAAGTTAAAAATTAATTACATTCTTCAAATAGAAAGTGGACTAGACTATAATTTGAGACGGATTAAAAAAACACAAGTCTATCAAAATGGTATGTAGGGGATAAATAAACCTAATTCCACAAACTTGACGACCCAAGATGAAACAGCTGAGTCACACGTAAACCTTTGGACACCAATATTCAGATAAAACATTGTAGTTATCCTACTTTTCACTTCAAATACATCCAACTAGTAATAAAAACAACTAGAAAGTCCATAATATCGACCGTTAAAATTCTTGTGCGCGCAAATTCTTATTGGCTAATGCCTTCACGATACATTAGCCATTGGTTGTTCTACTAAATCAAATCACAAGGTGATACTAACAGGCCATTTGTATCATATACAGATGTGAGGAAAAATACAGGTAGGCAGTTTGAAACTTCTTTCTATGCTGCACTAATAATTTCCTGGTCAGCCAAGTCTTGGCACCCCCACCGTCGAAAAAACCATAATCATCACATCTGTGGCAGTTCATGGACCAGTAATACTGTTTCCTTTTGTTTTCCTTAACAAGAAAAAAATCCACAATATCCGCAAATTATATATGCATGTCCAAATATATATGCTTGTGTGCAAAATATATATACTGCCTTCTGTTTTCTTAGGCAAGAAATGAGAAATCAATAAGACATACGAACTGTACAAAAGCATATAGATTTGTGTAATAGCCATAAACATAGAAGAAGATTCTCTGTCTACCCATATAAACATACATTTATTCATATAAATGTGAACTTGAAATTACAAAACAAGTTCATGTGAATCTTCATGTTTTTGAATTTCTCTGGACAAAGCTAAGTTGAGCTAAATATTTGCTCTCAGCAAAATCATGCAACGTACGATGAACTCGTGTTCCTTCGCCATCATATTTACCAAACTCTTCCTTGAATAATCTTCTGCATTCATCAGCATCCTGCAAAGAACACAAACTCAAGACATAATACATAGAAAGCAAATGATCTAAATAACATTGGATAAGACAACAGATATTGGAACACATAATCAGTAACAGCATGTACCAAAGCATAAAAAAATTTTGTAAAAATTTGGTGATCATAAAAGACATTCCATCCACAATTTTTAATATTTAGGAGTCCTTGCTTTCCATTAACAGTGTATGCTAATGTTTATTAAAAGTGATTTGGTTTCATTTTTTATCATATACGAACCTACATTCTTGTTTCCTTAGCTAATAAGTAGAGGGATTACGTGGTTTTTTAAAGCCTTTATCAAAATATGTGCGGCTGTCAAGAATTGTAAGGTTGGAAAGGAAATAGGCCAAATTTGATCAAGTTGAATCAAAATCATCACCTTTGAATTAGCTGCAATCTTCTTCACCTCTTCATTCATCATTTTTATACACTTCTCCTAGTTCTCTCTCTATCCCCTCCATAACTCATATCAAAATTCTTCCTTTAGGTATTGATATTGAGACTCGAGCAAATCCAACGAAGGGAAAGTTGGGAAAACTTCATTGAAGCTAAACCAATATAAGCTAAGTACTTGCATGCACATTATGAATTTGGAAATTGGCAGGTTGGCAGAAGAGGTATTCTTGTATGAGGTGAAATTGGTTCATACTGGAACTTAAAACCATGTTTATGATGAATGGTGAACTGGATAACTTTTGGTTGTAGTTGCATGTTTGTGAATTATGTTGGCGCGTTGGTTGTGTGGATGAAGAACTCTTATTTGAAGAATGAGTTCTTATGGGAAGGTTAGTAAACAACTTGTTTTTCATTGCCATTTGCACTAAACTTTGGTAATACTTGCACTTAGTGCTTTGGGCCTGAGTGGAGGTGTTTCGGAGTGTTGAGAAGTTGTGTGAGCTTGCTGCTGTTATTTGCACAAAAGGCAAAAGAGAAGGAAAAAAGCTGCTGAAATTTCTTACGAAGCAGACGTCCACTTCAATTAGGCTGTCATCCACTTCACCTGATGCAACTCTCCGGTAATGAAGAGTTGGTTGAAGCGGACTACTGCTTGAGGATCGATGCTCATCCGCTTCAACTCTACTTCAGCCAGTGCTCTTTTGCTTCATTTTGTCTATAGGGATGCTTTGTACAATGCTTTAGGTTCACATTTAGGCAATTAAGGTTTAGTTCTTAAGAGTTTTTGGTTGCTCTTTGAGTGAAGGACTTTGGATCTGATTATCTTGGTCGAGCATTTTCATAGGAAACCTTGTGCGAGTCACAAAGTTCTTATATATCCAATGCTTTTCTAAATGAGCTTTTAACTTCTTATGCTTCGAAAATGAATCCTTTACTACCAAAATATGGCATGATCATGTGTTTCGTATTATGCTCATTTATATATTAACTGTATGCACATGACACTTGAGTAATTACTCTAAACACTTGAATAACATAAGATGCTAAAGTTCTTTATCATCATGTTGTTTCTCAGGGGAGTAGTCCCACCTTATATGGATATGTTCTATCTGACAGGAAGAATGGCCTGAACATTAAATTGGCCTAACAACGAGTAGATCCACATAGTCAACAGCAGACAGGTGAACGTCATGAGCTAATAATTGAAATTGAATGAAGTTTGTTAACATGTTGGAATGAATGTAATCTTATTTCACATGCTATATGCTTTACAACTCTTATGCTTTAGAAATGAATATCATCTTTCTCAATGCTTGTGACATATTATGTAATATTAAGAAGCTTACTAGGCGTGGTGATGCTCATTCCCTTACTTTTTATGCTACCTGATGTGGATGTTTTCATGAGCATGAGTTTGATCGTATTTGGGGTCCTTAGACATATGTCAGAGTTGGTTATCTTCTCGTTGAGCTAGTGAAGCATACAATGTATTACATTTGTACTTAGTTTTTGTGTGTGTGCATGCGCTTGTGTGTAGGTTGGAAGCCTTCAATGTTAGAATTATGTAATTTAGACATATGGAATTGCCATTTACATGTCCTTTCCCAGTTAACATATTTTAACAGTATAGTGGACAAAAATAAGTTTCACTAATTCAAATGTGTCTGGTCCAGTCTAGATACAGTGAAATACAGTGACACGAATGCAAAAAAATCCAGTTCCATTAGCAAATTTAATGATCATAACCCACCTGTGGCAAGCATATTAGCATATCTAAGTGCAAAATAGGAGACTTAGCTGAATATATGGAACAAACATGTGGTTGAACCACCTGCTTGCTAAGGATCAAGAAATAATACCACTCTAACCGCATCCAGAATGAATTAGTGGGGAAGAGGAACATCGGAGGAAAAAAAAGGAATGATAAATGGGCTGGAAAACTCAATACCTGTAAGAATTTCAGCATTTGCTCTTCGACTGTACCATTCATTGCTAATGTTTCAACTTTAATGGGACGAGTTGCACCCATCCGGTGAGCACGACTGATAACTTGTTCCTCCATGCTGATTAATTTTTAAAACAGAACAAGTGAAATAAGTTGGTAAATGTTTGTCAAGCTTTCTTGTCACACACAAAATTGCAAAAATATTTTGGATGAGAATTATAATTTTATAATTTGAAAAATATTTAATCCCAAGTTAACAAAGCTTCACATGAGTTGTTCCAATAATATGGCTTTACCGAGCTTAATATGCTAGTAGGAGGACTTTATCCAACGAACCAAAAGTCATTTGACCATATTGTTATCGTCTGCAAAGTACTACCTGGGAATAATAAAACCTCTAAGCTGTTCTTACCTTTTGTCCCAAATTGGCTCCATAAGATAGACATGTGATACAAAACTCAAATCAAGGCCTAATGCCGCACTTCCATCCATCAGAAGAGCCATACAGTTTGCATCATTCTGGAAGGTTGCTAGAGATTTCATCTGAATCAAGGAAAAAAGAAACAGGAATTCTCAACAATTTCGTGATCAAAACATTGTAAATAAAGGGGCAAAATAACAAAAAGAATATAAGGACAAACATCAAAAGTTAGACCTTGCTTGCAGAAGGCATTGGATTATACATTCCGGTAAATTGAATACCTGCAATTGTTAACTGGCAAAAGAGGATATTTAAGTTTCATACAATCAGTTAGATGAGGAAGATTATAGGAGCAAAAGCCAAGCATGCAGTGGATCGAGGACTACCTGCTGTTCTATGACATGTATATGCTCAAGAAACTGAGAAAATATAATAACTTTCTCAGGAAGTGTCCTGGTCAACTGGCTTGCAAATCCCATGCAAACCTCCCGCTCTAAAGTTCGGTCCAAACTACATGTCTGAGGACTATCTAAATTGACTTCTTTCTTGTCATTGAAATTATCAATCATTTGATTAGCTTCCTGCAATATTTTTAACCTACTCACAAGATAAGAAACCTTACTGCTAGATGTTGACTGCCAATCGGGATGCCAGTCATCCTACAATAAAAGAAATGAGGATATTAGCCATTGAATAAGAAAGAGGACATGGACAACAAAAGCCACTAGAAGCTTTTCAGGAAAAAAAAAGAATGCCTGCTTATATGAGGGCTGTAACTCTATGAGATCTTTTGGAACAGGCCACTTTGGGTTAGGATTTTCAGGACGTGTCCGTATTTCAGGACACTGCATCTCATACAAGTTACCACAGCCAGAAAATGTACACCTTTCACTGTCCAAAGCAACACAATCAAGGCACAACATATGCCTACAAGGTGTAATGACCGGCAACCGACACCATCCCTTGCACCTAGAAAACAATGACAACATCAATCAGACATTATATGTTCAAATCACATGAAAACCATAATTAATCTGAGAAACAGATCATACCGCATGCAACTGCCACCATAAAGAAGGTTAGATTTTATTACATCAAATTCATCTGAAACAGGATCTAGACCATTCTCTCTCAGAATGTCCATGGTGTCTTGGATGTCTTGGCCAGCATCAGTCACTCTTATGTGTCCAGCCACACAGCATGATAACCTTAAATTCCTAATAGTAGCACTTCGGAATTTCCATTGCTTCGGATTCAGAAGACTCTCCACATGGGAGGGATCATTCCAGTCTGCCAATAATATATTACGTCGTACTGTTTCAACTAATTCATTGTAACTTCTTGCATGTTCTCCAGTGAAGTTTAAAAATGTAACTTTCTTGATGCAAGGAGGAATGGTCTTCAAATCAATTTTTCTTGCACTAATCATACACCTCTGAAGTAGCTGCAATAATCGTAACCTACCATCTTCCATCTCGGCTTCAAATGGCCTGAGAATACCATCTTCCCAAGATTTTTGGTTTAGGCCATAAGCTTCTTCATGGAGAAACTTGAGCATTGGTTGAAGATGAGAAAGCTGACTATTAGGAGTGTTTGGGGTCGGCGTTCCTGTTAACAACCAGCGGCTTGAAGCTCTAAGAAAAACGGCCATTTGCAATTTGTTTGTCAAACTGAGACTGGAGCCAAGAGTGTGCCCTTCATCCAATATCACCCGTAGCCAATGCACTTGCATCAATGCACTTCTTTTTCTCCGGCTCCATTCAGCACTTAAACGACTGAAAGTAGTTATAACAACATCATAATCCCAAGCAAGATGATGTGGGGATGGCCTCTTGTGATCAATCCAAGCATAAATCCTTAACTGACCAGGTCTAACATGCTTTTCAATCTGAGTTTTCCAGTGATGAACTAAATTAGCAGGGACAACAACTAATGTAGCCCCCGACAAATAAAACCTCAATGAATCTAATGGCTCACAAAGAGCAATTCTAAGGGCATCCGAGTCAAAGACAAGATTTTCAAGATTTTGTGGATAATACCACCTTGTGACGCGTTTTTCTACCTTTTTAATGAGACCAAATGCTTGAAAAATATGGTGATACTCTTGGGGGTACCCACCATCAGTTATACAAATTTCTGCAACAGGATGTGCCAACCCAACCGTTTCCATTTCGGAGAGCTTCTCTGGTGGAAGTTTAGCCAACCAAGTTAAGACCTTCCTCGTTCTGTAATTTAGTAGTTCATGGTGCTCCTTCAGCACACTTGTAAAAAATGATACATTTTCCTTCATACCCCCAGGTGATCCTTTCGTGCAAAATCCAGGTAAATACGTGACGGACTCATAGCTCCAGGTTTCTTCAGGAACACTACAATTTTGATGCAAGGGATCACTGTTCATACTGCAAAACCAAGCTCTGGAAACATCTGCTGCACTTGCATCCAAAAGCTTCCGCCACTTTCCGCAACCATCACACTGGACCCATGTTTCATTATAATGAAAGTGATCTGCATACATCTTTTTAGGTCTCTTTCCCTTACATGATGATCCATCTGAGAAATCACTGCTCTCATCTAGAGAACTTTTCTTAGGGCCATCTGAAGCCTGTTTTCTTTTGGTTGCAGATCTCCAAGTCTTTGTTTCTTTAGGAAAAATAGAAGCTTTCTCATATTCATTAAGAAGATTTCTTCTAGTGCTACTGCAGCTCCTGGTAGCATTAACAGCACATGTTCTTGTTCTTGGTGTAGCAGATGCCACTTTTTGTGATGTCATTCCTTTCTCAGTACCTGAACCCTGGGATCCCAAAGCTTGTTCATCTGAAAGCACATAAATGTCATTCTTTGGTGTGCAGATTTGTGAGTTCTTCGTTGGAGTAAGGTCATCTTGGCAAAACTGTCCCCTTCGTGGATTAAGACCGGTAACTCTACTATTAGATGACACTCCATGATTCCCGCTATTTTGAACCTCAAGCTCATAGTAACCACATTTCTTATCAGAATTTTCATTACACCAGATTACCTGAACCCCATCTGGGGGATCTGCCATAATTCCTTGTGTTTTTAGAAGAAGACATAGCACAGTAATAGTCTTACCCAAGCCAGGTTCATCACAAAACATACCACCACGAATATCCTTTATGATGGGAACTATACCAGTCACTAATTTCCCAGAAACAGTATTAACATAAAAGAGGAACCCATCTTGGGTTATGAAGTTCATGTATAGAGGATGTTGCAAGACATCAGAATGCCGCTCCCTCTGTAACATCCACGCAACAGCTGCCTGTTGATGTGGAAAAAGTTTCAGTTTCATACATGGCATGATTGGGGCTGCCAAAGATCTTAAATGATGACATGTTGCAGCTACCCTCACAAGGTCAATAGGGCAAAGTGCAGTTAGTATTCTAATCAAAATATCATCAGGTACCAGCCAAATACCAGTTTCAGAAGAGGCGTTAGCCGGATTTACTTTAGAAAAGTTTGGGTTTCCCTCCTTCATAACACTTGGCAAGCTCCTAAACAATTCGTGAAGTTCAAACAACTTCCTTTTAGAAGCTTCTGGAACACTACATTGCTGTTTGCATCCAATAACATGACAATCAGGAAGGTTCCAAGTTCTACTATCATCTTCAATATCAGGACAAGTATTTGCAAGCATACAAAGTCTAGTTTCCCAGTCACAGCTGCACAAAAATTAAAAAAAAAAAAAGGAAATTATTTTATAAACAATAGCCACGGGTCCAAATACAAATAGGAAGCCAGTGGTAAAACTTTTTTGCATTTTTCGGGAAAAGCAGCACAATTGCTTCCAAAGAAGGGTTACATACTACTTAGTTTAAAGTTGAATTTCTCATGATAGAAAGTAAGGCATAGAACTTGCAATTCTTTTCATGAAATCTAATGAAATGTTGAGCAAATAAATGTCAATAAAACAATTTCAGATTGGCTGAAGTGTATAACAAGTCCATTCTCTAAGGTGCATAATGTTACTCTTCTAGAAATGTCTACTATTGAGTCTCCCTCTCCAGACAACTGTGACGTGGTCCATAAGACATTCAAAGCAAAACAAGTTTAAAAAAGTCAGATTTGGGATATTGTTTTCTGCAATTGCTGCATCCAGTATGTTACTTCATTCCTCCATGATTTAGTTTCCTTAAATACAGATTGCTTAGATATCTCATAATTCATATAGCTTGATTCTCATTTAAGAAGGCATAAAATTGAGTATCAGTTGCGTCAAAATAAACAACCACCCCATGAAGATAAAGCTAAGGGTACACTTTCTTCCACCAGATTAAGAACAAATCTTACAGAAGATGGAAACACTGCATTATGTGAGCTCCTAGTCCCAAACATACAATACAAAATTTTGCAGCAGACTGTTACATGTTCCAACGAGACTTCACAAGGAGTTCAATCCGGGATGATAACCTTTCATACAGTCATCATGGATGCTCCTGATGCAGATGACTAAAGTCTCAAGGAAATCCAAGATTAAGGATTTCTAGAATTTTACTAAAGCTGTAATTGGGCAATCTTTCATAGATATAGAGTTCTACTAGGTGTTGGATTAGTTTTTTAAGAGTCTTTATTTTAGTTTATTTAAGTAGTCATTTAATTTTTAAGAGTTTTAGGTATTTTCTAAATTTTATTAGTTAGGGGTATTTTGGTAATTTAGCTATTTTTGCAAGAATTTCTGGTTTGAGTATTGTCTGTTTTTGTGTCCTAGTTAATTAAGGAAGTAATTTTTGGTTTGTTAATAACAATAGAGTTAGGAAACGAAGGTTATTTCCAATAGGGAATAAAAGATGAATCCTTGTCACAAGAGGATTTGTCTAAGGAGTCTATAAATAAGTGTTTCCCCTACAAGAGTTTTCAGTTTTCAGTCAATAAAATTTCCAGCAAATTTTGTCAGCTTATTTTGTGGATTGTGTGATACAATCCAGCCTTGGGTGTGATACCTGAAGGTGCCTAGGAGTGATTCCTAGAATTCCTAATTCGTTTCTCATTTATTTTTTCTGATTTTCGTCCAACTATTTTTATGCAAGTTTTCTGCCTATATCTTGTGAGTTTAAGCCTTAAACAACCACTTGCGAACTTCTGCCTACCATCAATAGCTTGTGCTGCGTCAGCTCCATATCAGATTACCCTCAAAAATAATGAAGAAGCATAACTGTTTCAGTGACATGTTTCTGGTTCCTCAATTTCAGGGATCTCACTAAAAAGTTTTAGCAAAATAGCTGGTCATAATTGCTAAATCACCTCAGGAAAGAGCCAGCAATCAACTATTCTAAAAGGTATCAACTAAAATGTGGATAAGGAAATATACATGACAGTATCACAAAACTTTGTTTTGACATGTAGGAAATACAAAGGTTTCAGACTTTTGCACACAAAACCAACTTCAACAGATGATCTAAAAATGATCTCAGCACAAGGTAATTGTTCCAAAGAAGCAGATGTCGATTAGAACAATGATCAATTTGATGCCTCATGTGTCACAGGAGAGGGGGAAGCCAAGAGAGATAGAGGGGCAAATCACTTAAAGTTAAGGGAAAACTAGGCTGAAGAAGCCTCTAGCGTCTTGCTTGACAGTTTAGGAATAATATGAAACAATTCTAGACCATTGTCCAACATTTCTCGAGAGTAGTATAAGATTATTTTGTAGGCCTAGACTCAGCTTTCTTTCCCTCCCCTTTTGCAGGAAATTGTTTTCAACAGTTCGATCCTCTCTTTTCTCTTATTCTGTTTCCAATTAAACCTCAATGAATTTAGCCCAAAAAACGAAAAAGGAAGAAGCTTGCATTTCTTAGCTTTTATGTGGTTTAACAAAAGCTTGTTAACAAACTTTGAATTATACTCTTATCCTTGTCATATGGTTTGTGAAAAAGCAACTTTAAATTGATTCTTGTCAATTTTCATAGTTCACTGATTTTGTGAAGCAGTAAAGCCAGTGAAACAAAGATTAATTTTATACCCATCAAATTTGACTTCAGCAACAAAATTTGGTCATATTGTGCTGGGAAGAATACCTATGAGAATATACCTATAGCTGTTCCATAATAAAGGGAGTATAAAAGTATTGTAAATGCTGAAAGATATTTCTCCAAATAAGCAATTTAAAGATAAGGCAACCACCTAAGATCCTCATTGTACAAAAATGTTAAGTGAAAGCATGAATAAAGAGACCTAGGAGATCAATGTAAGTATGAAAATGTCTTTTCTGGAAGCTTTTAACAAACAATTGAATAACCAAAGAGACCAAGGAGTATTTCACAACATATAAGGCCATAAGGCAGCAAAATCAGGAAAACTTCGTCTAAGGAGAAGAACAAAACTAAGTTCATAATATAGAGGCACTCATGTAGTTTCCCATTATGCAAGTATACCAAGTTTTGCCCTGAATTCTTGGCAATGCCCTCATCTTCTTTTGGCTTGGAAAATTGAAAATAGAAAGAAAATAATGCAAGACTTTTCAACCCACTCATATAGTTTCCCATTATTCAATTATACCAAGTTCTGCCTTAAATTCTTTCGTATGCCCACATCTTTTTTTGGTTTGGAAACAGTGAATTGAACATAGAAAGCAAATAATGCAAGACTTTTCAACCCACTCATGTAGTTTCCCATTATTCAATTATACCAAGTTCTGCCTTCAATTCTTGGGCATGCCCACATCTTTTTTTGGTTTGGAGACAGTGAATTGAACATAGAAAGCAAATAATGCAAGACATTTCAACCAAAAGGAAATTACCACCAGGGAAAAAAGAAAGCAACAGTTTTGACTTTTTAAAACTAACCTTCATCTTCTCCGCATTAAAAAATAAATAAAATAAATAATATAAAAAATGCCGTTGATTGATTTCTGGAAAGTCTCATTCTATTATTTCCTATCCCAAACTACACCTTCATCTCCAATTCCTATCACTGTGAAATGCCCAGACTAAAAAAAATCCTCAATCTGTACCAGTATGTAGACCTGTACACCAAAATTATAATCCTCTATGGCCACAGGATTCAAATCCTGCCTAAACTAGTTTGTCATTGATACCCAAAAATTTCAAATCCGCATCCACAACCCTCATTATCAAGAAAAAGAACCGTTCAACCTTACGGTGCAAAAGTTTCATTACTTCAGATCATTAAGTTGGAAGTAACTCTTTCACTATTCTATCAAACAAATTTCATTGCCAAAATTAGCAAGAAGGCATTGCAGAGACACTAATTAACAGGGAAAGCGCATTTTGAGTTATTTATTGTTGAGTGGATGAATTCTGTACAAAAAGTACTGCTCAGTATTATACAAAAAAATGTGCATTTCGTTGAGAAATCAATACAGATGCCTCTAACTATAAATTAACGAAAAAAATGGCCCTTTCGAAAGAAATAGAGTGCTAGTAGATCAAACACTAATAAACTAATTCCTGCTCCAATAGAAAAAAAAAATGGAATAAAAAATTCAGCCGGAAAGTGATGGAGTTTAATAGAAATTACGAACCTTAAGTGCTTAAAAAATGCCGCAGCGATTGAGCCTGACTTAGGGAACTGCCAACCAGACCATAATGCAATAGGCAAATACACATCCACCAAAACCACAACCCTCACCTCATTCACACGCACCGAAACCCCAACGACACGCGCAGCAATGTTCAAGCACTTGTGCATTAGCAGCACCTGTAGTTGACGCACCACACTCAGGCTCCCGTGAACCATCCCGATTCTTCTACTCCATTTTTTCTTCGAACACGATGTCGTCGTCGTCGTAGTATTTGAGGGTTCGTTTTCCTTTGGGGTGGTTGAATTGCCGATGGGGGACAAGACGACGCCGTTCTCGGATAAAAAGTGGGCGTCGGAACCATCAATGTAGAACTGGCATCGGGTGTTGAGTGGAGGGAGGGTTTGGGGATTGTGAGGTGGGGGAATTGTGACAACCGTACGGAGGTAACCGCAGAGTTTGTGGTCTGGGATTCCATCGTCTTTACGGGCGTTTTCCATTGTCGATTTACTCAATTGCTGAGGATCTTAGCTCAAGAGGGGAATTTGATACATGACGATACGAAGAAACTGAGGATAATATATTATTATGGGTAAATTGAGCAAACCGCCTCGTGTATGACAACAGATCTGTTACTTCCAATACAAATCTACGTGCTTTTTTCTAAAACTGACGGTAAACGGGACGCGGTGTGTGATAAGTTAGATGCAATTCGCTGACTAACATTTTTTTTTAGTTTTAATTTTTTTTTTGTCATCAAATTTGTATTACAATGTTTATTACTCCATATACATAATTAGGGTTGAGTTTATCATCAAATTTATATCACAATGTAGGAGTCAAACTCTTATTGATGCGTTGGAATGTGGTTCTAATTTTTTTGCCATTTGAATCATGACCTTAGCACCACTTTTCCCTAACCATTTTTAGTTTTTTTTTTTATAATAAATTCGATACTATTACAATGAAGTGGAGAATTGGTATTATTGAGATTCTAGTTCCCGACCTCTGAAATGGAGTTATTTAATTTTAGTTAAAAATATGAGTTCTCATGACCTATTTACCCCTAACATCCAATAGTTCTTTTTCCGATTCTTCAAATTTTATTTGCTTTTTTTTTTTATTTGTCTTTTATCTCCCCCCAACAAGCATTAGCAAGTAACCGCTCATGGGCTCCCCTTGCGTACACCACGAGGGCTAAGGTAAGCCTGCTAATCTGAGGATCACTTTCTACATGTAGGAGTTCGACAAGGCCGCAACCAATCTGGTGATTTTTTCTTTTTAAACGCAAGATCCCAACTATTCTCCACCAATTTGTTTGGTGGATTTTGGTGCTATTCGTTTATTCACTTTGATTGCCCATGACCTCATTACTATTTTGATGTAATTGGATAGAACCTTTTAAGCCATGAATGCATAAGTATTGTAATTCTAAACTTTTGTATTCTAATTTTCGATTTACTAGTTTTGATTTCGATCCGTGATTTTTGTTCATTTATTCATATGGCTCATTATTCCAAACTCATTAAAATCATTTTTGGGATATTTTTCTCAAAAAATTCCATTTTTGGAAAGTCAGGTTTTCCAAATAATGTACTTTCCAATGTAAAGTCTTTCATGAAATTGGATCGCTTCCAATCCATTCTAAATTTTAATCACATTAAAATATGAAAAATTTTATTATATAAATAGAAAATTTGAGATTTTATTAGAATAAAAATCCATTTAAAAATTTTATTAGCATTTAAAATCATATTCTATATTAATACTTTTTTTTAAAAGAAAAACATAAATAACTTTAAAATATAATTACAGAGTTACATAGCAGTTAACGTCACAGAAAGTTACACCTATATAACTCCTAAGTTAACCAAAATCTACTAGTAAATCTTCTTATATCAAAATAAACACTGGAGAGCTTTCCATACATAATTTGGAAATCAAATCATACACAGAAAAACAAGTTGTTAACTATTGATCAGCTTAAAAATCTTACCAAATCAACCCCAAAATTTTCAAAAAAATTCATGGATCACCAGAGGGTGCAGGACATTTTAGCACCACCAGGCGTTACCATTAGTACGAGTTTACCAGCCAAAAACAGCTAGCCAATGGAGTTAATCAACTTAAAATTTTTCAAAAAAAAACTCATGCATGCAAATCAAAGAGGGCTAGACATTCCTGCACCACCAACCGCCACCACTAGTACAGGTTCACCAGACAAAAATTGCCCACCATTCTGTGCACAGCATCAGTAGCTTTTCTTGTTCTAGTCATACCGCAGTTGCATTTTTCGGACTTTTATTTTACGCAGAAGTCAACATTATTATATCTACAAAGTTAGATTAAATACTAATAGTCACGGAGAAAATATTCACCTAAGCATACCCCACAAATCAACCAAAAAAGCAATTGCTGACTGATTGTTAAGGCAATTGCATTTTTCGACTCTTAGTTAGATAGATTAGACCACCATTCCATTTTTTTTAAAAAATTGATTTCCATCAAAATTGAATTTCTAAGGGTTTAGCCATAGAATCCAAAAGTTTTGCTAAATCCTTGTTTTGAACAACTTCAAAACAAAAAAAATCAGATATAAAACACAAAAATAACTCCAAGAATTTTTCTCATTTATCCAAATAATTTTCAAAAAATAAAATTTTTCTTTAAAAATCAAATTTTTCAAAATAAAGAACTTTTCTTGAAAATCAAACAATTTGATTTTTCCATTGTCTTTCTTGAAAATAAATTTTCAAGAATACCCTATAAATGATCAAATCATAATTGATGACAATTGAATAACCAAATCACACAGGTTAAACAAAGTTGACTATAAAACCACTATAAGGAAATCAACATAGTAGCACATCAAAAATTGATGCAATTACAAAAGAGTTAATAAATAATAAATGTTTCTTTTGAAACCAAAAAATTAAAATAGTCTTATCCAGTAAATATTAAAAGATATTTTAATCATTTTATCACTTCAACAAATGATCAAACTAACAATTTCTTTTAACCTTGGATAAAGTGATAATAATATTTTTATAGGACGAAGTTCATATTAGAGGAGACAAATTGTAATTTACCCTAAAACAAAAGAGTGAACGAGAAAGACCTGCTTAAAACAAACAAAACAAAGATCATCTTATATATTGAAATTAGGTGCATGCATGGAGCTGTAAGACAATTTCAATATACAAAAAGCATAAACCTATTTTCTCTACCCAAATGAGAAATTATGTGAAAACTACATATTTATACATTTGCAAACCTCCACCAGAAATTTACCCTTAATTAATTTTTTTAAAGCAATAAACTACAAATCTGATTATTACCTTGTAGCAATTATACTACTTAGTTTTTATTGTATTGTGTATTTTGTTTGTGGGCATGAAGAAATGTTGAGTTGAAAAAATTACAACAATCTACATATCGACGAAAGACAGTATAGACAATTTGGGGATTCAATGAAATTCTCATTACAATATATACAAGTAGCTTAAATTCAAACTCATCACATGATTCAAATAATGTAAAAGAAAAATAAAATAGTACACAAAATAACAGATATAATGAAAGTAGAGATTTTGAAAACTTTTAACAAGTCATTCTCTTTACTACAGGTAATGTCTTTCCCAACCACCATTTACCCAGCTGAAAATGCCAATTTCTGAAATTTGGGCAACCTTTTGATATTCCTCACTTCCTTTGTCCTGCAGCTTCATTATCAAATCACCACCCATATTAAGCAATTCGAGAAGTTGGAGCTTGTTTAAGTTTTGGATGCCCCAAGGCAATTCATCCATTAGTCCACAATCCATCAAAATTAGTGTTTTGAGACTAGGCAACGACTCCTTTTCGATTCTCACCCATCTGAGGTGTTGCAATTTCGTGAGATCTAATCTCTTGAGCTTTTGAAATCCTCCAGCCTTGAAGCACAATTTCCTCTCCTTCATAAGCGTTATTAAGCACAATCGTTACAAGATTGGGCAACTTTTGCAGAGATCTCAGTAGATCTTCCTTCAACCCACTCCCAAATAGGCCTATTGTGGTCAGGCTTTGTAGAGAAGGCACCCAATGTGGGACCTTCTCTAAACGTCCTCTCAATACTAGTACTTGAACATGTCGAGAAGTTGGAGATATATTGTGCTGAAGATCAAGGATCTCGTCTTCTTTGATCGAAGTAATATACAATTTGCGGAAGATTGGTCAGCTTTTTAAGAGAGGAACATAGATTCCTTTCCATCTTCTCTTCTCAACTTTGTAATGCCTAAATGCAACAACTGAGTGAGCTTTCCTATCTCTCTTACTACTTCATCATTATCTGCATCAATGGAATCCAAAATCCTCTAAGGAAAGGAGGTTTCCAATTTTGCGTGGAGCTTTGAAGCCAAAGTTTGCATAATTTTCTGAATAATTACCTAGGCGATGTGCTAAGAGCAAACGAATTTTTCTGAGCTTTAGGATACCAGAAGGCAGCTCCGTCACATTGGTGTTAATCAAATTCAAATATTCCAGGTTTTGAAGCTTACTGATGGATTGCGGGATGATTTTAACTCTGGTACCCTGTAGATTTAGATATTTTAGATGAAATAATTTGAAAACTTCCTTTGGGATACTCTCAATTGCTGCTCCACTTAAATTCAGAACCTTTAGAAGTTTTGAACTACCATTTAAAATCTCAGATAACGAGGAGTCGAACAGTAGATTTGTCCATCCAAAGATTACCAAAGATCGAAGATACCTAAAGCGATTGTATTCAAGTTGATTCTCTGTGAATCCATCAATTGCTAAGCGTCTCAAATTATATGGCAATCTTGCGTAGTTTCCATTGGCAACCACCATCACTAAATTTTGTTCTCTTGATTTGGTGAGAATGATTTCCCGTAGAATGTCGTGGATGCGGCAATACATTACTTTTCCATCATGTCCAAGTTCTGCCACTTGGATTAAGCTTCTATTAATGAGTTCATTGAGATATCCCCACGCAACTTCTCGAGCCTTCATTCTTTCTCTTTCCAGTATGAATCCTTCTACAATCCATAGTGTAATCAATCCCTCTGCATATATTTGTGATCTTCAGGATAGATGCTTGTGTACAATAGACAACTTCTGAGAAAGAAGGATAGATCATTGTAACTGAGTAAAAGTATCTTTTTAAGTATATCCAATTTCCCAGTTCCTTCCATCCCACTACCAAGGCTACGAAGAATCACCTCCCACTCATCTAGTTTGTTCTTTTCCTTTAATGCCAAAACACCACCAATTGAGATGATGGCAAGGGGCAAACCCTCACATTTTTTGAGTATCCTTCTTGAAACATCATCCAAATGAGGAGGACAACCATTATCCCCCAAATGTTTTGCTGCAAAAGAGAGTCCATGACTCTTCAATAGGCAAAGGCTTCATCTTGTGGACATAATCATTATATTCTGTGCAAGAACCCTTGGCTGTGTCCTGAGATTCGTGTAGTGAGTAGTATACGACTACCAGAGTTTGCTTCAGGAAAAGCATACTTGATTGCCTCCCATGACTCCAATTTCCATAAATCATCAAGGACAATGATATACCTCTTTTCTTGTAGAAAATCTTTGACAAATGCTCTTAAGTTATCACCTATCCATGGACTCTACCTGATTGAGGGACTGGTTCTTTTATTTCATTGCAGAGTTGTTGAATCAAGTCCTTGAGGACCACTTTCATGTGAAATGTTTGGGAGATAGTTAACCAAGCATGGGCTTGGAACTGTCTCTTTACATTTGTATCTTCATAGACTCTTTTAACCAAGGTGGTTTTCCCCAGTCCCCCCCATACCAACCACTGAAACTACTTTTAAGTGGGAATTGCCATCTAAAATTTGTAGAAATAAGCTCTCTTTTGGGCTCTGTAATCCCTACAAGCTCATCTTCTTCAAGCAGGAGTGCATTTCCTCGAATGTGAGATGCCAACATTTTCCACAGCAACAGAGCAACCCCTACTTTCAGAAAAGCCATAGTAATTGGACTGGTATCTCTGGTGTCTTCCAGAAATATCTTCTACTCTGGACTTGATGCTTTTGATCTTAGAACAAATCTCATGTCGAGCTCTTATATTCTTGATCGAGCGATAGATCATATGAACACAGCCATAAAATCCATCAGGACGGTAGGCGAGCAAATCGCATTATAAATTCATCAAGAACATCTTCTGTATCAAAAGCAACTTCTCGCACTTGCTTGATCCATTCTTGAAGCTCAAGAAACATCATCCTCTTTAGTTTCAGCGTCTCCTGAGGAAAGCCCTCATGCTTCCTAGTTCATCTCTGATGAACTGGACATCTTGTTGAAGTCCTTCTCCTAGATAAGTATTCTGCTGGAGGAGAAAGGTTGACAGCTCTTTGAGTAGAAAAGCTACAGCAGTCTCTGCCATTAATTCTGAGCTTCTCACTCACTCAAAATTTCAGTGTTTGGATGTTTTGGATATCTTGAAACTTGGAGGTATTGTTTTGGCTGATTGACTAGCGAAAGGATATCTAAAGATCTATATATAAAGGTTATGAATCTGAGAATGCAATGAGAAGGCAATTTCTATATTAATTCTATGAACATTCGTACTATAATAATTTGGCCGCATATGCATAACGTAGTAAGTTAAAATAATGTGTTAGGGGTATGAGTAGAATTTTAGAAGGAAATAGCTTCATTACTTGTGTTACTTGTTCCTAATACTTCCCTTATTACTGATACATTTTCTCTCTAACTCAATATAGGAAATAATTGTAATTCAGAATTATGATGTGTATATTTTTTAAATCCATTTAATTTTTTTAAAGGTTTGCTCTAAATTATCTTATTGTGTTTTCGACTTTTTTGAAAAATAGATGAAAACCGTGAGAATTAATAGATTTGGGAAGGAATAATAGGGGTAAATTGTATTTTTGGAACACAAGGGAGTAATTCGTAACTTAGTCAAATTACAAGGGCATTCCATGTAATTTACCCGAAATACAATAACTTAATTTAAGTGATTCACACTATTTTTTATTATATCATGCACCATTACCGGTCTCCATCTATCTTAATTACCTGCTTAAAGGGCCTTTAGTCCTTTTCTTTCTTCAAAAAAATATTCTTAGTTTGCATAAATTTTGCAATTGAAAATATCATAAATTCTCGGGTTGCATAAATTTTGAATCTGTATTTTTTATATAAAAAATTATTCATCATAAATGCATGGGTTGCATAAATTTTGCAATAGCAAATGTCGTACAACATAAGAAATTTTCCTAGTTGTACTCTACTACACTTGTTAAGATACCCAACTTATAATTTTAAATCACATATTTACATTTATTGTCCTATTGCATTTTAGACACTTTTCTATTTTATTCTTCCTTTTCCAACGAAGCTAAACTCACTCTTTCCACAAAATAATAAAAAAAAGGCTGGAAATCCGATTATTGTCTAAAAAGATAAAAGTTCATTTATTTTTGAATTTTCTAACATGTACCTGATTAACATTGGGTAACCACACACAAGCTACCATACAAATGCATGCATAATCTTTAGACGCTTTATCATTTAATCTTACCTTTTACAAATAATGACGTTTGATTCCCTCTTAATCAGCGCCAAACCAACACAGTTAACAAACCCTTTATTTTTTTATTTATTTTTTAATGTAGATGATATAGAAATGCTTTACCCTCAAACTCCACGCATTGATAACTTTGAAATTAAGAGCTGGTCCCATGGAGTATCAATTGATATACTAGATGAGGCAGTCTGACGAAATACTAGATAGAAGAAACGCAATTCGCAATTGCAAGAGGTAAAATATCTTTTGGAAGATTGAGGCCCAAATTTAGGTCTTTCTTACGTTAGTACTTAACTTGTCCTCTCATTGTCAGAACAATTATCGTGTTTCCTCGCAGTTCATCCACACACAAGCCAAAGCTAATCGAGCAAAATTCCATCTTTCCTTGTTGGAACAGTTGTCACGCCCGATGAAAGGTAGAGTCCTCGTCTACGTTGTTTACGCGTTTTACAAATTAAGCCAATTGAACTTTCTACTTGTGTCTTTTTGTTCAGGACGATTAATTAGTTATTTTCACAAAAGCATTCTTTATATTTTCTTGTGGAAACAAATCTAGTTTAGATAAGGACAATATTGGCTCTATTAATTTATCAGGATCATTTATAATTGTTCACGTAGAAAGTTCATTTATTCAATTTTTAAAGAAATTCTTATTGTTAATCATGAAGGTTTTATGAAAAATCAGTTGTTTTTATGTACAATATATATATATATATATATATATATATAGACACACTTTTTGATTCAAAAAATATGGGATACGCACAAATTTGTGCTTTATGCTTTTTAAGTTTTTACAAATTAAATAACGGATTTTGGTATCCAACATATTCAAAATGTTGTTTGGTCCTCTGTTCCACTTCAAACAATTCTTTTGTTTTTCTTTTTTGGCGTGAAAAAGGTTTTGCAAACATCACATCCAACTAAATTGAGGGACAATAATGCAAATGTATAAAATTTTCTCCCAAGGGGGTGCGTGTACATATGCGCGCACACCTAACTATTCTCAATTTCTGTTGACTTAGAGGCCGACAGCTATTCTACAATTGTGGGAAGACTATCCTTGTCTTCTTTACTTTCTGTAGCATGCGTAAGGTAAGAGAAACTTTGGCTCTCTTCATAATCTCCTTTGCTTCAAAGATGTCTCCATAGGGTTCTACTGGAGGGTATTCTCTTGACCAAATGTCTCCAAAGTACATTGGCGCCTTTGCTTTGAAAAGGCTAATGTGGTGTTTGACAACTTAACTTGGTGCTGAAAATTAATTAATTAAGAATTTTTTGAATTCGGCACGATTGATAACAATAGTTTTTAATCGTGCACTTAGTTTACGCGTTTTATAACTCAAGCCAATTGCGCTTGCTACTTGTGTCTTTATTTCAATACAGTTACTTACTTGGTTATCTTCGTAGAAGCATTCCTTATGCTTTCTCAAACCAATGATATTCTCAGACTAAAAATTAACTGTTAAACTAAATTTCATTGAATAACAACTTTACCTATCTTAGCTAATATTTTATTAAATTAGTTAAATATTTTAAACCCCACAAGTTGCTTCTATCTTCATTACCTGAATAATGCTTTGGTCCCCAAAAAAATCCAATCAATTGTTCTAGCCAGTTCAATCACCCCCTCCCTTCTCTTTATCTCCTCTCTTCTATCAATTCTCCCACCACCACCACTCCAGTTTACCCCTCATGACCATTCGTCCTTCAATGCCTTCTTTATCCATTCCTCTTGTCCCATTAAAATCTTTCTTATATGCACATCCTCAAAAGTTAAAAGAGACAAGATGGATTAGAGACTTGGTTAGAAACGTTGTGACTTTAGGCTTCAAATTCCAGAAGGCTGAAAAGGATAGACAGGAGAGAGAGAGAGAGAGAGAGAGAGAGAGAGAGAGAGAGAGAGAGAGAGAGAGAGAGAGAGATCACGGAGGGAGCAAATTAGGTCAGATTCATTGGCCTCTTGGACGGAGGGATTGTCAAAACTATCATATATCCTCAAAGTTCATCCACACACACGTTAGAGCAGACCTACAAAATTCCACCTTTTTTTATTGGAATAATTGTTACGCCTGATGAAAAGTCCTCATCTATTTGTGTCTCTATTTCAATACAGCTGCATGATTATCTTTGCAAAAGCATTCCTTGTAGTTTCTTGTGGCAACCAAATCTACTTCTAGATCCATTAAT
This sequence comes from Mitragyna speciosa, assembly GCA_024721245.1. NCBI lineage: Eukaryota > Viridiplantae > Streptophyta > Magnoliopsida > Gentianales > Rubiaceae > Mitragyna > Mitragyna speciosa. The sequence goes on along the minus strand of CM045558.1, from coordinate 10,748,668 downwards.
TTTTTAGGATCATTTATAATTGTTTGACATAGAAAGCCCATTTATTCAATTGTTAAAGATATTCTTATTGTTAATTGTGAAGCTTTTATGAAAAATCAGCCGTTAGTACAACCAAAAAATTATTCAGAAATATAGGAAACGTATAAATGAAAGATACAAAAAATGAGAGAGGGGCAATAGACAGTTATAAGAGAAAACGTGTATGAAATGATTATAAACTTAATGCAGAAACTTAAAATTTACGTTTTAAAATGATTAACTTCGTCGAACTGATTCCATGCCACAGATTTTGTTAGAGAAAACCGCACAAATTTGTGCTTTACCTTTTTAAGCTTTTCATAAATTAAATAATAGATTTTGGTCTCTAACATATTCAAAACATATCAGTTTTGTCCTCTATTCCACTTTTCCTTTTTTTTTTTTTTCTTTTGAGCATCCTCTAATCCATTTCAAACAACTCTTTTCCTTTTTTTTTTTTTATTCTTTTTTGGCCTGAAAAGGGTTATGCAAATATTTCACTTTGTAAATATAAGCCAAAGGACCCTCAAAATGTCCAAGATCTGTGGGTCAGATCCGCGGGTAAATCTGACCCACGGATATCCCCCAGAAGTTGCAGCAAATGCTGCCACAAGCTGATTTTTTTGGAATTTTGAGTGATGATTTCTTCCATTTAAGCCCCTAGTTTTGGGCAAACAACTTCATGATCATGTAACCATGTCAACAAAATTTGAAATCATGCATTAAACTCATCCTAAACATCAACAAAAATGAAATGAGAATCGATCAAAGTGGGCTTTCTGAAAAACCTGCAACTTTGAATTTCAATATGAACTTGAAATTCAAATTCTTCCTTTTTGTGTTTTTTATCAATCCAACACTTCAAACATATTTCCAATGTTAAAAAAAACTTGTTAACATGGTTTTTAAGCATTAAAAACATAAAACTTCCAAGATTAAACCCAAAATCACAAAGAATCTCTTTTGATGAATACTAACTAGATGAATAGTTACTTTTGAGCTTAATACTTTAATTTGATTCTTTAAGTTTTTCTAACTTCAAAAACACTTTGAACACCATTCAAATGATAAAACAAAGTTTCTCAAAATCAATTTATGCATAAAAAATCCATGGATCACCAAGTGAGAATCAAAATGCTCAATAAAACTCAACTCATGAATAATAAACCAATGTAATAGTAACTTTGAAACTCAATGTTTCAAATTGATTTTTTTCGTTCATTTTAACCACAAAACCACTTCAAATACATTTCAAATGATGAAAGTAAGATATTTAACCCTTCTAAACACATGAACCTCAAGAGTTATGCAATTTGAGGGTCAAACATCCAAGTTTAAACATGAAGCCTAAAAAATTGCATCAAAATACTGTAAGTTCAAATTCAAACTAAAATAATCAAACATACTAACTACAAAACGCACATAAAACACAAAATACGCCAAAGAAACTTAAAATATCAAAAACACTGGGTTGCCTCCCAACAAGTGCTTCATTTAAAGTCTAGAGCTAGACTTGGAGCACCTTGGTCACGTGATAGGTGTATCCCACAAAGGATGTAATACATCTTTAGTGCTTAATTGTGTAGCAAGCAGAGGTACATCCTTTGCCTCAAAACAAATGTTCCCATGTCCATAATCCATTGTGCAATTGTACCTATGACAAAAGAACACTTTGCAAAAATATCATAGCTATGATTGGCGATGCCTTTCTCTTGTATTAGTATCTTGTCAATACCAAAAAAATCAATGTCACAAGTGAAAGGAGTCTCAATAAACTCTTCATTTTCTACCTTTGAATTTTCAATTTCTTCATCAAGAACAAGTTCATTATTGAGATTTGTGTGTTCCAAAGTAGGAGAAACAACTATTTTATCATTTTTCACATTTTCAACTACCTTTTCACACACATATGTATTTTCTTCAATTACTTGTTCTTGGTCGTGTTCAAAAGTAATTATCAAGCATTTCTTCACCATCGTCATGTTCATGAACAAAAGAAGTATAAGACATGCCTTCCACCTTTGTACCACACATACCTATTTGGTACTAGAATCATGCTTTTCACAAGTTTGGGTACTAATGCTAACATATGAATCATTTTGAATATCACAAGGTTGTACCTTAGCTAATATAGCACATTCATGATTTTCATGGTCACCTTCACATGTAATACAACAAGTAACATTCAAATTAGACTTATAGTCAACATAATGTATATTATATTTCTCTAGGAAATTTGCTAATTGCTTCCAACTAGTGAAATAATTTGATCCACATGATCATAGCCCATCTTTAGCTTCATGTACTAGAGTTAATGGAAACAATCTTAATTTTATAGTATCCTTATTTATTCTATTGTATCCATCAAAACTAAGAAGATCAATTAAATTTGAAAAATTTGCTAAATGAGAATAAGCCTGTTCATTTGAATTTCCTCCAAATTGGTCATGTCTAATTACATAAATGACTTTCGAATCAAATTCATAATCACTTACACTTGTTTCTTGTTCTTGCCTTTGATTTGTAACATATGACACTGAAACTTCCGGCAAGACCTCATCCATATGCATATTATTGAACATGTCTACTAAGTGTTCGATGAAATGCTTGAATCAACTTCAACCTTTAAATGCTTCCCTTCACTCAAGATTCAATTAGTATCTACAAAAACACAACACAAGAGATATCAAAAATAAGAAAAACTAAAAATGTCTAGACTAATAGAGCTTGTTTTTACCTCGATGTTGCCCAAAATTTCTTTGTTCCCTCGGCAACGATGCCAAAAACTTGATGTGGGTGGATTAGGTATACAAATATAGAAATAAATCTCTTAAATTTCACACACATACAAGTAATAAAAATACATAATTCCCCTATAACTGCAAGTATACAAGTTGAAACAAGTATAGGGATATTAGGGTCGATCCTACAAGGAAACTTAGTAGAAATTACCAAAGCTTGTTAACTTACTTTATTATATAGACATTTCATCGAACATGCAGTAGGCGAATTAAAGAAAGCTCAAATACTTTAAGAAAAACTAATGGATGGAATTCATAAGTACAAGTCTAGAGTATAGAATCCACTAGTGGTCACAAATATGCATGAAAAGATTAATGACTTGCTTATAACACCTTGTCTTAGTTAGGACTTAATTCTATTAGCAACCAAAATTTATTCTTATAATGAATTGATTACTACTACCAAACTTCATTCTCATGCTGATTTGATATTACTGACAACAAGATTTCCTATTCTCATAGTGAAGTTTCCTATTGCTAGCATGTTATGATCATGAATTGTAGTTAATACTTGTTAAACAAGTAACCTTATTCCACCTATAAGCACCACATCCTCATGTGTCTACTAGTAGGTTTAATCTACATTTCTCTATTGTTATATGCAATTTTCATTTTCATATAACAAACAAGATTATTTGCAAAGGAGATCAGGTTTTTGCAGGGATTGCCCATTCATGAGAGAATGTTGTTCATAATATTTTTTGGGATATTAAAACGGCATGGGAGCATAAGTTTAATATGTCTGTCAATGTTTCGCATTGGGCTGAATTTTACTCCTCTGTATTCCATTTGAAAAAAAGAGTTGGTGTGAAGCTAGTGAAATGGTCTTCTCCAGTTGACTGCTTCAAACTCAATACTGATGCCTGTTCAAAAGGGAACCCTGGTCCTTGTGGTGGTGGAGGTATTTTAAGGGATTCTTATGGGAGGTTTGTCCTTGCTTTTGCTTGCTCTTTAGATGTGGGTATGATTTTAGAAGCTGAATTCAAAGCTTTAATACAAGGGGTGAAACTGTGTAGTAGTCATGGCTTCAATAAAATTTATTTGGAAACGGATTGCTTGGCGTTGTTAAATATTGTTTCAGGTAAATCTGCTTGCCCCTGGGCTCTGTTGCCTCTTCTAGATGAGCTGGATAAATTTCGTGTTAATGTCATTAGTATTGATCATTGTTATAGAGAAGCCAACAAACCTGCAGATATTTTGGCAAATGAGGGATTGGCACTCAACGGACTGGAAGTATTCTCTATCTTTTCTTCCCTCCCAAAGGAAGCTCGAGGTGCAGTTAGGCTAGACCGTTTAGGATTTCCTGCTTTTCGCTTTAAGTATTTTAAGTTTTAGTCTTTTGCATTAATTAATGTAAAGGGAGTAAGTACTCCTTATTTAAAGTCTTATATTTCATTTTCCATATTGTATTAATAAGAGAGGTAAGGTTTATGTCCCCCTCTCATTTGTTTTTGGTTAAGATTAATAAAATTTAGGGGTGGCGTCCCTCCCCGTGTACGGGGTTTTGCCTTAATTAAACAAAAAAAAAACTACAAATTTGAAAACCAAGTAAATGAATAAGCAAGAACAAGACATGACAAGATAAGTCTTTATTCAATACATATCATTAGTTTCATCCACCCCTTAAACTACTAGTATTTTAGATCATATTGAAAAATATAGCATGAGAGTCATGAAATCAATACACAAAACCATAACAAAGTCGGTAAATAAGAGATAGGATGAAGAAATCTTATTCAAATGGGGAACAAAGCTCCAAGTATCTTCTATTTCTCCTTTAAAAATGGATTGGTACATACGAATTCCTCTAGAGCTTTTCTTACAATTGTTGAGTTTTCTATTACAAACTGTAAAGTAAAAACGCTAAACTACAACTACTTGGGAGTGCTCCTCCCTCCAAGACTTATTCTAAATGTCTTGCAAGAGCTTTCTATTTATAGACAAATTCACCTAATGAAGTTGGAAACAAAATGATTATGTTGATTCTCCAAATCAAAAAAAGTCTTTCTTGATTTTTGAAATATTCCCTTGAGCAACCAAAATATAGCTTGCATCTGAAAAAGTCTAGAAAAGCAATGTAAAAAGAGCTTCAACTTGATCTGCGGGTGGCATCCTTGGGTCAGTTGATCTACGAATTGCACCATGAAGATGAACGATTCAGCTTTTCCTCAAATACATGAAAGTTGTAACCTTTTGAATTAGCTTTCCAACACCACAAGAATCAGGTAATTTTAAGCTCTAGATGCAAAGATATGGCCAAAATATTGAGACATAGTTGGGAGAGTTTTGTACTTTAGTTTTTTGGATTTTTGGTAATGAAAACATGAGAACTGGATTTTGATTATAGAGCATTCTTTTAGCTTTAAAATTCAAGAAGAATCCTCTCAATCCAATATTTGTAACTAATGTTATTGCCAAAATACTAAAATGTGTCATTGTTGACGATCTCCTAGTTTTCTCCAATTCTTCACTTTCCACTGTTTCTTTGCCCTTTTCTTTTGCTTGTTATTCCTCTTATGCCCTTGAAACTTTTTGTGATGTTGACCCTTTAATTCCATGGTTAATTTGTTGAAGAAAATTTTCCAAAAGTTGAGCAAAACAATTCTCCAAGTTTGAATGTAAAAGTTGTTCCATTGAACTCCTAATTTAATCATCCTTGAATCTACTATGAATGTGATGACTTGTGTTCCAATTGATCTAAATTATGATTGGATGTATAAAACCTGTAAGATTGTACAAAGTTTGTGCATTAATTTACTCAAAATATAAATTTCACTTCAAAACTACAAAAATCAACTAAAAACCTAATTTTTGGGAAATTCTTCAAATGAAAGATCAATTATGAATTTGAGCCATTTTTATATTAAAAATAATTAAAACATACTCAAAATATACTAAAAATATATATAAAATGTGAAGGCCTGTAATTACTTTAGCAAATACTAGTGGGTACATTAGTTGATTATATACTTTCTAAGGTTGAGCAAGGCGTTTATAGTGAACGAACTATTTAGGCCTAACTATTAAAATTATTACTCTTGCAAATTGTATGTCAAAGTGGTGACAATGTGATTAACTTGTAAAAATCCTTGTTGTTTGTATCTAAATGATTGCTTATACACTTTCTAAGGTTAATTTATGTAATAGTAAAAATACTTGAGTTGACAAAGTATAGTCCTTAGATTTAGCACACTTGAAGATGCTAAAATCAAGTAGTGAGAATATATTCAATCGTAGACATGAACCAGGTGTATATCACAGATATAGTAACCTAATTAACATGGTTAAACTTCTAACCAGCTTTTAATTAATTAATAAACTAAGTACTAAAGAGAGAAACGGCCAAAGGAGGTTGCTGGAAAAGTTTAAGAAGCAAGCTAAGTGGAGGTATCATGCTATTAGGACCTTTATAGGTGAAACAAAGAGGTGAAGCCCACACCTTGACGGGGACCTATACCAAACCCATTCAAATGAAAGGAAAAAAGAAAGAGGAAATTTGGGAGAGTTTGGCTGGACAAGCCGTGAGAATGAGAGAGAAAAAGTTCAAAAGCAAAATCGGAAAAGATAACCAAAGACAAAGCTTGAAAAACTTGAAGGGAAAATCATATCATGCAAGGAGTTAAGGTAAATCTACCTTGACCTGCATAGTGTATTATGCTAGTTACAGTGATTACAAGCATTAGATACGCTTATTTGGGCAAATAAATTCAGGTGGAAAATGTATATAGTAAAGGTAAATTAAGTTGAAGTTGCTGTGAACCTCTACGTACTGGAGGTATTAAGCAAGTCCCAAGTAGATAAGCCATAACTTATCATAGAAAACTTAGAATTGAGTGAGGTTTGTTGCATTAAAAGATAGTCTTAGGTAACCTTCTAAAGATGTAAAAATTCTGGCTTAGTTAAAAGTGCATAATCCCCAGAGTATATCCCAATTTGACTAAATAATCAACCACATACATGATGGGGTGTGATAGTGTTTACATTTGTGTTGGGATTTCAGTTGTGTTACGACTAGAATCAGGACACGACATCTTATAAGAATTTGTTATATATTAAATATAGTTTATAAAGGTATAAATTTTATGAATTTTCATTGATTATACGTTGAGATATGCTGATTTGATTAAACCGTGGTTGAGAAACTCGTATGAACAGTCTTGCAGGAGCAGTCTTGGTTAATTGGCTATAACTTGGTGTAGAAAACTTAGAATTGAATGATTCTTGTTGTATTAGAAACTAGATTCATAGGGATTTAATGTGGTACAAAGCATGATATTTATTTCTTTGTGAATTAATTCCAGAAATTGAGCAAAATGGACCAAAATCTCAAAACTGTACAAACACGTTTGTCAAAGAGCCAAATTTAGACATGATTTTGAATCTGTTCTTGTTAGAATTTGTTTAGGTGCTCTTCACAAAAGTTGTAGCCCTTAAAATGTATTTTTCAACCGTATAAGCCACAGGTCCAGATTCTTGGTAAATTACAGCCAGAATTTGACGAATTTGGGCTGGAGTTTCAATCCTACTTAACAGGGTTGACGAGGTGCCAAGTTGTGACCCAATTTTGATCCAGTTTTTGTTGGAATTTTAATTCACTCTCTTCATAAGAATTGTCGTCCGTCTAATTTAGTTTCTAATGATGTAAAGTACAAATTGACCCAAGTTACGAACTGAAAGTTAGGCTTAGTTGAATTCAGGTGTTTAGTATGATTGAAACCAGAATGTAGACAACAAATGAATTGCTTCGTGACTGAGATTTGATGGGGTTAAAATTGAAATTAGAATTTGTTTTCTTCATGAAAAATATTCCAAATTGAGTGTATTTTACATAGATATTGAGCTTGTGAAATTTTGGTGAAATGAAAATAGAGTTAAGCTTGAGTGTATAAGCTTCTCTTTCAAGATTGCCTAATTTTTATTATTTCATTCATTCAACTTGATTTGAGAATTAATTAATTTATCTATAGTTGATAGGTGATTCGGGCAATCTCAATAGCAAGCATTTGAAGAACCTCTATATGACATACCAGTGAGTGGCCATTAACTTATTATGCTTTCAAAACTAAAGAATTCTCTATTTTACCATTTTTCACTTGATGGACATGTTTATATGACTTTAGATTATCTATGGATCTGAAATCTAAAATTTGATTTTTTTTCAAAGATGCCTAACACATCATTATTGTGTAACTTATATGAATTTGATCAATATTCTCGTATATGTGTTATGAAACCCCGGGGTGTACTTTATCACACTGGGAAAATTTGCTATATCTTGGAATGTACTTGTGCATGTTGTGAACCCAGTTGTCATACTGGGGAGGCTTGGGCCCTACCTTGAGCACGTCCAGCTTTGGGTCAAGTTAGCAAAGGGCCTAGTCAACCAAATTCTGGCTACCTTGGTTTCTCGGCACTTTCTAACCTGCGAGGAGGTTTCGTAGGCTTTAGGGTGTTCGAGAGAAATATGTGGGTAATACTCGAGTTTACCAATCGGTGGGATGTGGCCACGAATATAATGTGTTAATGGTGCAAAAAAGGGTTCTATATGGATCCTATATGCAAGGCCATGGCATTTGATACGACATGGTAAGCTCATGAATGAGGCAACATGATTTTAAATAGTACTTGACCGGACTTTGAGCGGTATAGTTGGGCTTGATCTTGAATGGTATTGGACATGATCTTGAGCTTGGCTCGATCTTGAACATTACTTGGCATGATCTTAAGCAGTACTTGACTCGGTCCTGAAGGGTACTTGATAAGATCATTCTGTATCCTTTTGATGATAGGTTTACTTAAATTTAATATCTATTTCTATGTGCGGTTTATTTGAGTAAGTCCACTTTTCAAACAAATATGTTTTAAAGAATTTTTTGACTGGATTTCCACTACGGGACCTCACTGGGCTTTAAGCTCACTCTTGTTTAAATTTGTTTTCCTTATAGGTGTCTGACCATGGGAAGGGGATGAGAGTGTGCAGGAAAAGAGGTTCCTAGAATAGTACTAGTAAATAGGTGGATGTATTTTGAAGCCTAAGTGGCTCAAACGATGTAATAATTTAAGGATATATGTAAATTTTAGCATTTAATTATGTTTTTGGCATATGACTGCTTGTGTTTGAGACTTTGGCACGAGCCAGGCAGGCGTCTCGATCAGGGTGTCGAGGTAGGCCCTGGTTGGGGGCATCACATAAAACACTATACTAAAATAGGTAAAATTATCACTTATCAGGTACATTCCCCTATAGAAGAGCCAAAAGTGGTAAAAAATTTCCTTCAAGCTTTACGACCTCCCTACTTTAAATAACTTGCAGCCATGGTGGTTCACTCATTATTAATACGATTGATATAGGGGTACTAATCAAATTAGAGATTTTGGTCTAGTCAAACAAGTGAGATGTCTAAACACTCCCGAGTTTTTTTCATGGAAATGGTAATAAACCAAAGATCCCAAATCAGAAAGAAAATGAGTTTAATGTGGTTTTGGTCCATACATCCACTCAAAATCCTATTCCTTACTATCCTCATCCACAAACTTTCGCATATTCTCCATTTGTCCAAACACATGATTTGCCCTTTGGCAAAATTCATATCCATGCTATCCTTATGGTTTGCCCTTGTGAAAATGTCATGTACATCATGTTCAAGCTTTTCCTAGTTTTCAGCCTAAAAATTTTACTTCTCAATATTTTGCTTACAATCAACAAGTACTAAAGAAGCTTTCTTAGGTTTTCACTTCACTTTTCATGGTACATACCAGCATTTTGAGGCTTTAATTGATATGAACCAAGCTGTCCAAGAAGAGTTTTTGGAAGCTTGGAGGGCAATATATTTGAAACAGTCAATTTGGGCCTTAGGAGATTGGTTCACATATCTAAACATCAAGTCCAAGTTGGCTTGTGGTCTTTGGGCTCGGAAGATGGATCACACGCTAGGTCAATGGTTTTAGATCAAGCACATGTTCAAAAAGGTCTTAAGGTTCAAATGTTCAAAAGGACCCATGGGTTTCGAAATGGCTACACTTTTGGTTATAGATCCAATAGCTCGAGTGAAACTCAAGAATGAAAGCCAAGCAAGGAATTTGGGGTGCAAGTTAAGTTATTGGCTTTGGATCAAATCTACATACAAAGAAGGCCCAAAAGAAGCAAATAAGCTATCCATATCATGCGTGCAAGGGGCTAGTCACTTGGACATGTTTGGAAGGCCTTTAACGATGCAAGATGGTGGCTCGATGGTGCTTTAAAGGAGGTATCCAACCCATGAACAATTTCTGGACGAATTTTTAAGTTTGAGTATTTTTTTTTGTTAAGTTTTCTATTTTGTTTACAAGTTATAACCTCTTAGAAAGTTACCATATTGTGTTAGGTTACAACTAGTGCTCTTTGTTAAGTTTCTAGAACTTTCTACAAGTTGTTATGTAAATCTATTTATAGGCCAAAACATTGTTACGAATTTCAATAAGATTGATGTTTAGTTATTTTGTGAGTTCTCTTTTTGAGAGTTTCCTTGGTTCTTTGCTTATTAAAAGCTACCATCGATCTTGTTGCGTGATTCTAAGATGAAAAACCTTCACTTGAAATTTTTCTTCTTTGTTTGGTTTAAGTCCTTAGAGCAAATTAGATTAGACAAATGAACTTGCTCATATCGGCCTAGCAAAGTTTATCCTTAGGTTCAAAATTTCTACAAGGGAAGAAGTCAAAGCAAAACAACTCCACTTCAAAGTTGCTTAAGTTCACGAATTTAAGTTGCTCTTGAGTTCAACGAGTTGCATACCTGAATCTTTTAGAGTCCTTGGCCGTTCACAATTCTGTGCGTATCACTTAATGGCTCAAAGGAAGATAAATCCCATGAATCCTCTTCAGAGTCAAGGCTCCTCGGTGTCTCAATCAAATGAGGCATATGCCATATTGGAATGGTTCGGCAATCTTTTGAAAAATGCTTTAACTTGAAGCACAAATCCAAATATGATGAATGCCAAGAAAAATGTGTTCAAGGGAGCTATGCTACCAAATATTAACAACAATCCACTCCTTAATCATGTCCAAGATCCCAACTGGGGAAGAAGTTGAAGGGGCATTTGTACGATTTCATAATCTTAAGCAGTTTTTGTTTTAATCACTATAGAAATGACTATTTTGTAATTTTGAGGAATTATGTTCTTATTTAGAAGAAAAACGGAATCATAACTTTGATTCTATGAATGTATTATTTTTGTACATGTCTTGTAATAACAATGCAATTGACATTTCTCGTGATCCAATTTTTTTAAAGGATGATGGAAAGATAAGTAGACTTTGGTTCTACTATACAAACACGACAAATCCCTTGCTAAATCCTTAAACCCTTAACAATGAATTTTGTTTGTTAAACCCTTGTTGTTGTCACACCCCACATGGGAGCAAATTTTTTATCTAACATTTGACAGGGCAACCTTTCGTTTAGTTATTTAAAATTTGAAACCCCGCATTGGGATGAATTTTTATTTATTTATTTGAAATTTAAGACCTTCATAAGTAATAATTTGACCCAATATAATTATATAGTTTATTATATGTTTTAGATAATATTTAAGAATAATTATAGCATTTTTGGTTGTAAATGACTCATTTTCCAACAAGATTATAAGAATTAGGATTTTTGAGGCAGAATCTTTACTTGAGCAAATTAATGCACAATTTTTGTGTATAATTGTAGGTTCGTCATACTTAAATTTATTTTGAATCAATTGGAGTCAAGAAGAATCAAATTCAAAGGTGATTCAAAGAGCTAGGTTTTGATAAACAACTTGAAGAAATAAATTGTGCAAAAATAATAGAAAATCCAATTCTTCATCAAAATGCATGGCAATATGTGGGAAATACCTGCACACGTGGAATCCAGCTCAACAAAAATTAGAAAATCAAGTGGGACCACAAGGTGTGATACACGGGTTGCCACCCACGGATCTCCACCCGTGGATCGCAAGTCGGCTGGATTTTTCTAGGGCATCAAGTTGCATCTTCTTCCAGCTATTTTTGCATACATTTTCAGATGGGAATAGGGTTTTGCAAGTGGGAGAATACATTGAAAGCATAAATGAAGACTTTTGTGTTCATTTGGAATCCCCAAGCAAATATTCATCACTTCCATGCATTAATGATTCATGCAAGTTGGAAAATAACTTGAAGAACACTTGTCTATAAATAGAAGTCATTTGTAAACCATTTGTGAAAAAAACCAAGGTTTTGGAGTAATAGAAAATAGTTATATTCTCTAGTTTTATAATTAGCTTGGTAGAGAATTAATAGAATTCTCTTCATCCTTCAATAGAATAGTAAGAAACATTGTAAGAGTACTTTTGTAGTGCAACTTTTGAAGGTGAATAAGAAGAGAAACTTATCGCAATATTGGTTGAGCAATTCCTAAACTCTATCTCTTTTGCTTTCAATTGTTGGCATGAATTCGTGCTTTGAAGTTAAACTTTTAGTTGTTTCATTAACCATGTTGAACTAAAAGCTTCCTCTAGATCATAGATGAAGCTAATGAATCAACAAACATGTGCACTTTCTAAGCTTGTATTTGTTTGTTTATTTGTTCAAGCTTTAACACTTGTTTTTGCATAGCCAACTTAAATAAGTTACTTAGTTGTTATTTGACATTGAGAGATGCGTTTAACAATGGAAAATGAACAAGTAATGCTTAAGTAGTTCATATGAGAATAATGGATGCTTAAGTGAATCAATACAATTCATGTTTCTATTAGGTTTCATCATGAGAATAGTTGAAATCTTGTCATTTCATAAAGAGATCTAGTTATGACACTTAAGGAATTGAATTCTAAACAAGGCAAGGTAAAACTTAGTAAGTCACTCATACATGATTCACTAATGGATTCTATGTTCTAGACTTCCTTGTATTGAATTTTACACAAGTTCTCAATCATATACCTATTCTATTAAAGGGACCCCATATCCATCTTATTTTAATTGTGTTTAGATAATAAAAGTTAGTAAAAAAGCTTAAGTAGTTGCACATATTTGATTCCTCGTGGGATTCGACACCTAATACTCCAAGTACTACAATAGACCTGTGCACTTGCGGATTAAGTTAGGATTAGGTTTTTATTACTTGATTTGTGTGTATTTATTCTTATTTGCTATACCTAATTTACACCACGTCAGACCTTATGACAAATTTCTTTTTTCATTTTTATAGGTCTCTCATGTTCATTTCAAAACCACTATAAGTCAAATTTTATTTAAGTAATATGTAGTGCGATGTTTTACTTCTGCAGCCAAAAAAAAAATCAATAAATAATAAAAGAAAAATGGAAAAAAAAGGAAGAAAAGGTGAAATTTCAAGTTTTCATTATCTTTGGTTTATTTTTTAGAGATGTTATCACATGAACTCTGACCCACTTAATACAATTTTGAGCTATTATATCCTTTCTTTTATCAACCCTAAACCCTATACACATTATAATCACGAAGCTCAAAATCTAAAACAAGGTCAAATATATATATATATATATTTTAAAATGCATTTTTGGAATCAAAGTCATTTTGAAAACTGATTTTTCTTTACATTGTCAAGTAAAGTAGCCATAAAAATCATGCAACATGGTGGTGGTATTTGATAATTGATAGCAAAATATATTCAAGATGATATGGGAGAACTCAAGATGAAGCAAGTTGGATTACAAATTGGGGTAAGACAAGTCCAAATTAAAGGAATATTTCTTACACGCATCTATTCAACAATCAAAATCCTTTTTCATTCTTTGAGTGCCAAGCATTCTTGATTGGTAAAAAATCGGATCACAAAAAGGAAATTCAAGATTTTAAAAATTAGAATCAACCATGTTTCCCAAAAATCTAGTTCTCATGTTTGGAGCCTTTCTCCTATAGGAGTCTTCTTGTATTTGGATAACCTTGTTCTCTTATCAGTTATTGTAAACTTTTTCTCTTTGTTCTTATCACTAAAAGTTCTTCACTTATATGATATTAGACTTATTTGTGTAAGAATTTCATAGAATCTTTGGACTGCTTTATAAGGCTTGTGCCTTATTTGTAAGAATCATACTACCGAGTTAAACTTTCACAACTTAGCGGCTTTTGATTTGTTCTATTGGCATGGATCTTATGGGTAGACTTGATGAAAGCTATTGGTCAAAGTAAGGATTTGATTCTCACTTTGGTCCAAAATATTCGAAGGAAGAGAGAGATTTTTCATAAGAACAACAAGCCTTTTCTACGTTATTGATAAGAGATAATTTTACCTATTTTAGTGTATGTATTATTATGTGTTTTTAATGTGTTTTTAGTATTTTTAGCCAAAATTTGGCTCAATTTGATTAAGTTTCTTCCATTTGAAGAATTTCTCAAAAATTAGGGGTTTTACCCGATTTTTATGGTTTTGAAGCAAAATTTATATTTTGAGCAAATTAATGCACAATCTTTGTACAATCTTTCAAGTTTTATACATTCAATCATAATTTGGATCAATTGGAGTAAAGGTCATCCCATTCTTAGTGGATTCAAGGATGATTGAATTAGGAATTTCAATAGAACAACTTTTATATTCAAACTTGGAGGATTGTTTTGCTCAACTTTTGGAAAATTCTCATCAACAAATTCACCATGGAATTGAAGGATCAACATCACAAAAAGGTATCAATGGCATAAGAGGCATAACAAGCAAAAGAAAAGTGTAAAGAAGCAATGGAAGTGAAGAATTGGAGAAAACTAGGCATCGGTAACAATGTTACATTTCTATATTCTGACAATAACTTGAGCTAAAAATATTGGATTGAGATAATTCTTGTGGAATTTTAAAGCTAAGAGGATAATTTACAATTCTTATGAGACATCAAAATCTAGTTCTCACATCTTCATAGCCAAAAATCTAAATTACTGAAGAATAAAGCTCTCCCAACCATGTCTCAGTATTTTGGCCATATCTTTGCATCTAGAACTCCAAATGACCTTATTCTTGTGGTTTTGGAAATCTAATTCAAAGGGATACAACTTTAATATTTTAAGGAAAAGCTAATTTTGCTTTCTTTTGGGAACAATACACGGATCACCATACACAGATAACCAGCCGCGTATTGCCATCTGCATATCATGCATGTCGGCCAGAAAGTGATGGTTTCAACTTGTAGCTTATCTTCCAACCTCTTTTGATGACTTTTTAAAGATTCCTTGCACCCGCACTGTCCAAGAAAACATTGCAAAATTCAAAGAAAATCTTTTTGTGATTTCAAAATAACTTGTTATGCAATTTGCCATGCAAGTTGGTGAGATGATTAGGGTAAATTTTTCTATATATAGGGAGCTTTAGCAAGAAATTTAGGACAAGTATTGAAGGGAGAAGCACTCCCAAGTAGCATATAGTAGTAGTTTTCTTTGTAGTTTAGAAAAATTTTCATTACTTGTAAGAAAACTCTTAGAGGATTCAAGTGTATTAATTCATATCAATGAGAAATGAAGCTTTGGAGTCATGTTCTACCAACAAATGAGCATTTCTTACCTTTAGCTCTTTAATTTCTTACTTGTTTATGAGTTGTTTCTATTATATGTTATTCATAGAAGCTATGTTTAACTAAATACATGTCTTAGGATTAGATGAAGCTAATTATATGATTTGAATGTTATTATACTTGCTATAACTTGTATTTGCTTGTTCATCTATCAAGGTTTAACATTTGTAGTATCTTGATCAACTATTGCAAATCATTTACATGTTATTTGACATCAAGAAATGCTTATAACATTGAAAAATGGTAGATGAAGACTATGTTGTACACACATGTAAATAGTGGTATAGGTAGGTGGATTGAGGTTGTTTAATACCACAATTCATGCATTTCACAAGAGCTTATCATGAATATAGTTGAACTCTAGTTAATTCATTGTGAAAACAAGTCTTGATTTTATATGGAGTTGCAATCATAAGCAAGGCAAGATTAACATAACAAGGTGTTAATTCATTTAATCATATTAGTGACAATTAGTAGATTCTAAAACCTATTACTTGTGTTTGTGAATTTCTTCCATTTGTTTTACTTCAAGTAGTTGAATTTTCTTATTTTGCACACCACCTATTTGATGTATTATATAGATAACATATAGATAATAGAGTAAGTTAGTAGGTTTGGTACTTGCAAATTCTTGTTTCCTTGTGGGATCAACCCTAATACTTCCCCTACTACAATTGACCCGTGCACTTGCGGAAAGGGATATTAGGTTATAAATTTTATTACTTGTTTGTGTGAATTTTGCTTAATTTTGATAGTACCTAAACCTCACAATCAGTTATATATACCTCTTCAATGTCGTCTTTGTTCTCATATAACGTCCATGGAAACTGAGACAAGAGTAATGAGATAATAGAACAGTTTGATAGGTTAATTGCTGGACTACAAAACGTTGACTTTTAACAAAATTTAAGATTATATTAGAACTCATTGGGGTTCTCATGCATGGTTAGTGGGTTGTGAAGATAAGTTCTATACTATCAGATACACTTCTTTAGAGGCAATGTTAGCTATTCTGGACAATGGTCCTTATGCCATTGATGGAACTCTCCTAATACTTATGAGATGGCAGCCTAGTTTGGTCTTTAGAAATATGTTGCCCATTTATGCTCTACTTAGGTTCATATGAGAGGTGTGCCATCAGATTGTTTTAATCAAGAAACAGGCTGGAAGTTTGCTTCTCTAGCACGACATCCAACAGAAGTGTGTATGGGTATTCTAGATGCGAGAAACTTCTTTTATATTTGTGCAAGAACTTGGATAAGAATTAGAGCTCCTTTAGTTTTTGGCTTTTTTTTTTTTTTTAATTTACCACATGGAGGAACAACTTGGGTTTCTTTTGAGTATGAGCATGTCCATAAAGCTTGTAGCAAATGTGGGTTTATGGACATACAATACCTTACTGCTAGTTTCTTTTTCTATCTCCTCACAGGCCTTACTTATTAATTCTTCAGGTGTGACCATTTTGGAACTTGATGAGAATGAAGAATCACAAAATGCTACCTCAGAATAGTGGCAAATAATTCCGCATGCTAGACCTCATACTTAGTTGCTTTTTGGAAATTTCAATCTTTTAATCATGCTAAGAAGGAAGCAAATGACATTATTCAACCAATGGCCGAGAAACTGAAAATTGATACACGGGATGAATCTCCTTTTTGTTTTTCTATGTTGGAATCTAAGGATGATGATTTGTTTTTCTGTTACAGAATATTCATCTTTTTTAGAAGAAGAAGAAATGCATTATTACATGGTGCTGCACAACATCAACATAATTTGAGAACAATTACTACATAGATTGTGGACAATATGGGGATAATACATCTCCTAATATTAATCCTACCAAACAAAAATTTTTCACAAAGTTTGAAATTCAATGTTTTAGGAAGCGAAGGCTTAATGAAAGTAGTGATGAGGGTTTAAATACCCCACAATCTCATCAATAAGCTCTTCTAATAGTACTTATTGAGGATAATGAAGATCACAGTGAGACATTACAAGATGACGCTTTTCTTACATCAAAATTTGCAAAAGTTGTTACTCTTTGTAATGATAAATTTTTATAAGCAGATTCTAGTTCGTCTTTGGGTCTTAGGGGAATTGTACCTAAATAATTTTCTAATTATCAATGAGGCTTCTTAGCTGGAATTGCAGGGGCTTGGGTTGGCCTTTGACAATTCAAACAGTTTGAAACCTGATCTAATCTTGCGAATCGAATATCCTTTTTCTCATGGAAACGAAGTTGAGCAATTTTCGAATGTTGAAGTGGCTTTATTCAACATCTTTGTGATCTTGGGAATTAATCCATCAAGTTGGCAATATAGGGTGCT
The DNA here is from genome assembly GCA_024721245.1 of Mitragyna speciosa. Lineage (NCBI taxonomy): Eukaryota > Viridiplantae > Streptophyta > Magnoliopsida > Gentianales > Rubiaceae > Mitragyna > Mitragyna speciosa. The sequence continues at coordinate 10,731,003 of CM045558.1, read as the reverse complement.
TTTGTCTATCTTGGTCTAAGTATGTCAATATTATTGTACTAACAAAATTTGATAACTATTTTTGTCTCCAACTTCATAAAAAATATAGTTTTACGTGGTTTCTTTTTTTTGGTTTATGGTCATTTGGTTTGCAGATATCATCTAAATGTCTAGAATTCTATTTCTTTCCACTTTGATGATCCATCTATGCCTATTCTAATGGTTGGGGATTTAATCAAGTGTTGAGCAAAAATGACAAACTTTTATCTTCAACTCGTCCTATTCAAAGACTAGACATATTCCAAGGATTTTTGAATAATATGGGTATGAAAGAATTACATAATCTGGGCACCTGGTATATGTGGAGCAATAGTAGACATTCCATTATTGTAGTGTATGAAAGATTGGATAGGGCCTTTGCAAATTATATTTGGCTAAATTCCTTTCCACAAGCTAAACTCATGAATACACCGATTATGACCAGATCATTGGCCGATTGTAGTTGATACCTGTTGAAAAGTAATAAATTTACCAACATTATTATATACATTATTATATGTTTTAGATGTTATTTTAGTATAATTATAGTACTTTTGGTTGCAAATGACTCATTGTCCTACAATTTATAAGATTTAGGGCTTTTACCAAAATTAGGGTTTTTGAGGCAGAATTTTTATTTGAGCAAATTAATGCACAATTTTTCTGTATAATTGCAGGTTCATCATACTTAAACTCATTTTGGATCAATTGGAGTAAAGAACAATCAAATTCAAAGGTGATTCAAAGGGTTAGGGTTGGATGAACAACTTAAAGCAATAATTGTGCAAAAATAATAGAAAAATCCAATTCTTCATTTGTAGACACCAAATTTTGACACACTGATCATTTTTTCAACATTTGGGGCATATATATATTTTTTGGTCAAATTTTAATTTTTCAATAATCTCGGGGGGTAAAATAGTAATTTTTATATGTAAATATTTTTCCATTAGCTTTGGGGGTTTTAAATTCATATTTTTACTTTTATATGAATTTGTTAATTTTTTATGATTTTTTCAGATTTAATTGGTATTCTTTTTATATTTTACCAGCATAAGGGCAAAATGGTAATTTTGTCTCGCGAACACTATTTTAGGTCATTTGAGGTCCCAAATTTATTTTTTATAATTCTTTAAGCATTTTTCTAATTTTTTTATTTTTTGGGAACGATTGCTATTTTTTATGTAAATACTGCATTTAGGGACAAAATTGTTATTTTATAGTTTAAATTCATTTTTCATCAATTTTTGAGTCATAAATGCATTTCCTAAGGTTTTAAGCTTATTTTTAATTTTTGATAATTTTTCAAGGTCAATAGCTATTTTTCTGTGTATTTTCGTTGTTTAGGGTGCAAAATTATTATTTTACAGTTTAAATTCATTTTTTGTCAATTTTTGAGTCACAAATGCATTTCCTAGGATTTTAAGGTATTTTTAATTGTTGGTAATTTTTTGAGATCAATAGTTATTTTTTGTGTGTTTTCATTGTCTAGGGCCAAAATCATCATTTCACACTCCGAGCGCGTTCTGATTAGTTTTAAACTCTAACCTTTGATTTGAAATCTACTTTGAATTTTTTTTGGCAAATTTTAGAATTTATTGCCATTTCTTTGTATTAATTTTTTATTTTTTGAGTTAAAAATATTTTTTTAATAATAAAATTAAAATTTTTATTACTAGTGGCATTTTTGTTATTTTGTAGTATTCTTAGAGACCAAGACAACTAACACTATAAATACCTCCATTAAATAATAAAAAAGATGACTTAATTAGAAAATACTAGGTACACTCTTCTACTTTTACACACACTTTACACTTTTTCACACATTAAAATCCTACACACACACTAACACACTTTTTTACCTACTAAGATCAAATACACATACAAAGACCCTACACTTAAACACACTAAGATCAAAAGACCAAAAAAATCAAGAACATCAAGAACATTGTAGAAATTTCAGCTTTCATTTTTCCAAAAGAGCAAGGTCCAATCTATCATCTTTCATTCTAAGGTACTACCTTAGTTACTTACTACTCTTTTACATTTATTTGACATTAAAAAATGGCATGAATCTTGTTGTTGTTTATGAACTCTAGGTTTTGCTTTTCTTTTTCTTTTCCTTGAAATTATTTTCCAGATTTCTTTGTCTTCTCTTTTGTTGTGTTTATTTTTGTTTGTTTGCTGGGTTTTGGGTTTTTCTTTTCTGGCTCTCTGTAGACTCCAAATTTTGACACACCATTTATTTTCAAACACCGGGGGGCATGTTTGCACTTTTTGGACAAATTTTAATTTTAATTTTAATTTTTTAATAATCTGGGGGCAAAATAGTAATTTTATTTGTAAATATTTTTATCAGCTTTTGGGGGTTTTAAAATTCATATTTTTACTTTTATGTGATTTTGTTAATTTCTTATGATTTTTCTGAATTTAATTAGTATTCTTTATATTTTTACCAGCACAAGGGCAAAATGGTAATTTCACCTCGCAAATACCATTTTAGCTCATTGTTAGTTTCAAATTCATTTTTCTAATTCTTTAAGCATGTTTCTAAATTTTCTTGATTTTTTCAGAGACGATCACTATTTTTTTGTGAATTTTCATTGCCCAAGGGTAAAATTATCATTTTACAAATTTAATTCATTTTTCACCAATTTTGAGTCAAAAATGCATTTTTTAGTGTTTTAAGATTATTTTTAATTTTTAGTAATTTTTTGAGGTCAATAGCTATTTTTTTGTAAATTTTCATTGTCCAAGGGCAAAATTGTCATTTTACACCTTAAATTCATTTTTTTGTCAAATTTTGAGTCAAGAAGGCATTTTCTAATGTTTCAAGCTTATTTTAATTTTTTGGGACTAATATCTAATTTTTGTGTATTTTAGTTGTCTAGGGGCAAAATCGTCATTTTACACCCCAAGCGCGTTTTTATCAGTTTTGAGCTCTAGTTTTTATTTTTGAAATTTACTATGAATTCTTTTTAAAAATTTAGAAATCGTTTTCATATTCCTTGTATTAATTTTTAATTTTAGGATCAAAAATATTTTTTTTAATAAAATTAACATTTTTTAATACCGGTGGCATTTTCGTCATTTTATAGCATTCTTGGCCAACAAGACAAGTGGCCTATAAGTACCCTTGTAATCAGCAAAAAAAAAGGAGGAAAATTTGAAAAACCCTAAAACACTTTTGCTTTTGTGATTTTTAGATTAAATCACACACTTTTACACTTACAAAACACACAAAATAGCCACCACCTCTTTTCCTCCGTTACTGTTCATCGTAACAGTACCAGACCATCTTGAAGCTAAACAGGTAAGTTCTCCTCTCTATTTTTGTTTTAATTCATGTTTCTTCCATAATCTTTGTGGATCTGATTGTTGGGATTTTAATTGAGTATTCTTTTAGATTTAGTTTCTATTTTCTATTTTGTTGTTTATGAGCTTATCTCCGTTTCTGTTTTCTGATTTTTTATTCTGTTTTCTGGTTTTCTATTTTGGTTTATGGGTTTTGCTCTGTTTGTTTGTTCTGGAAATTTTTATCCTCACCGCCTCTCTCCCTCCTCCCTCTTCCACCATCTCACCACCGTCTTCCCCCACATCACCACCGGCTACAACCACCAATCCACCACCAATTCCATATGAAATTAGCAAAAACCAATTCTCCCAGTCAATCCCAGTCCACACCGCAGCAATCCCAACCCTCTCCACAAGTCCAGCTATCCAATACACCACCAATTGCCAACCTTCCCATAACACTGGCAGTCCCAAGTCCATCAAAACCAGACCGACACAAACACTCACAAGTCACCGTAGACAACCAAACAACCTCTACTGTCATTGGCAAGCACTACCAGAATCGCCACAAAGCCAGTCCACTCCACCTCTAGTAGCTCCAAACCTGTAGAAAAACACAACAAGCAAACAATACCCAAGCCAACACTCAATTGCCCAAAACCACCTGCAAACCCACATCTCTCAACGGTCCCAATCTCTACAGCCTCTCACCACATGCCAATAACCACAGCCTGCTCAACCAATTCCTAACAGAAAACGAATCAAGATCACCACACACTCGCAGCTCCAAACCCCACAACAACGAGCAATAATCTGAATAGCCCCAAAGCAAACGACCTTTGTCAATTATAAACCAAGATATCACCATTCAGCATCCGAACATCACTCCATCCCATCTACACCCACAATCACCATCACGGTCAAGACCACCAGCAAAACCACACCCAAACAGCAACTCCTTCTCACCTCTGCCATAACAAACAAACCACAGCAAAATCAAACCCAAACAACCACTTCTGGTCCAGTCGGCTCCCATAATTCCAAACACAACCTTCATCAACCACCATCCAAACCCAAACCAATCAAAGCTTCCCCTATCTCCCTTTCTCATGAACAACCTGCAGAAAAAAAAGCAAAAACAAACAAACATAAAAAATCAGTCCAATCCACCGCAATCTTCAGCCCCCCAATTGCAATGTCATCATCTGTTACCAATTCCCAGTCACGCCACCACACAAGGCGACTCCAGCAACCTGCAAATAGCAAATCAAAGCCTCCCTTACTATCACAACCAAACACATCACCATTGCCTAATTCTACCTCTGCTGTTTCACCCTCCAGCCCGCCTCACCACTGCAATCCTTTCCTCCTCTCACGGTGCTGTGCCATTCACCATCATCACATCTTCATCTTCTCCGTTTCGATAAAGGAATCAAGCTGGAGAAATCGTCTGTTGCTTTTGAGAAGAAAATAGAGACAGAAAAGGGATATATAGAACTAGGAAGAGGCCAGGCAAAGAGAAATAGAGAAATCGAATGAAGAGAAAAACCAGAGGAAAAGAAAGAATCAGAGAGAATAGAAACAGAAAGATGTGAGAGAGGGAAGGAAGAACGAGAGAGAGTGAGACAGAGAGGAGCGAGGAAGAAAGAGAGCAAATTAGTGGGAGAAATAGATGCAAGAGAGAAAAGACAGAGAAATGAGAGAAAAATAGAGAGTGAGTGAGAGAAGGAAATTGGGACTTAGGGGAAGAAGATAAACGATTTAGGATTTTTGGAGAATTCGGAGGATTTTTGTTGTGAATTTGGGTTTCAAATTGAAGAAGAAAGACCCTAATTTATTCGGTTAGGGGTAACCGATTTGAAAAATTTTGAGGGGTGTTGGTATTTTATTTATTGTTATTTATTTATTTGGTTGGTGTCTTAAGTCAATTAATCTATTATTAGCTTTTTACTTCAGTCTAATGTAATTTTAATTTAGTTAATTGGGTTGGCTCACTTAATTAATTTGGATACTAAATTTTAGTTTATTTAATTTAGTTTCAGCATTTTTTATCATTAATGTTTGGTTTTGTCTTAAAATGTAGTTCGTTTTTCCTGATTCGATTTATTTTATAGTTTAATTAGTTGATTTAATCATTTGGGTTGATTTAAATTTCATTTCAATTGGGCATTTTCTTTTTTTGGCTTTGAGCATAAAATTAATAATTGCATTTAAGTCCTTGATTTTGATTAGTGTTCTTATGCTCCTTGAACTTGTCATTTTGTGCAATTAAGTCCCTAATTTTATAGATTTACCCCCCAATTTATATGGAATTACTATTTTGCCCCAATTTACTTTAATTTCATCACCCCCTAGGACTTATGTAGATTTTTAATTTTGTCCCAATTGGTTTAAATTTACTATTTGGCCCTAGTTTATTCTACTTTTTTTTTATTTTCTCCCCCCCTAATTTGCTATAATTTACATTTTTCTAATGTGTTAGTATTTCATAATTTATTCTTTATTTTTAAATAGTTGTCCCTTTAACTTGTGTGTTCGTTTTTAAGCTTTGATACCGGGTCTCCAAAGAGGTACATTAACTTCTCATTATTTTTCCTTTATGTGCTCCAACGTGCTCTAATGTGATATTTTATGCAATTTTTTATGCGTTTCTTATTTTATGCACTTTTTGCGTATTTATTTATTTTGTGTTATTTAATTTTATATTTTATCATTTTTGACGAAAAATGTAATATTCTTGTATTTAGCTAGTCAATGTAATAGTTAGATTATTTTTCTCATATTTTAGCAAAAATTTGTGTAATTAGATAGAAAATGTAATAGATAAGGCATTTTAAATTTCCCCCTTTAAATTGTAAATCAAGCCCCCCTGGTGTAATAGTTAGGATTTATTCGTTTTTGCGTGTTTACATGCTTATTTGTTTTACCGTTTTCATTAGGATTTTTGCATCTAAATATTATGCTTATGTGTTATGTGCTCCTATGTGATTTTATCTGTTTTACATGTTTAATTTGCTTTTCATTCATGCTTTAATATTTAATTTATGATTTATAGTATTCCGTCACCACACTAGTCCAACACTAATTGTGGCTTCATTCTTTTCCCGCTAGTCCAACGCTAACGGGATTTTTAGAATGGGCTAGTCCAACACTAGACCTTTAGGACATTTTAGTGATTAGGTTCATTCGTGTGCATTTCTCATTTCACACACTTTTAGTTTTTTTTTCCATTTGGCATGATTTTATTATTACTATTTATTACCATTATTATTATTATTATTATTTTTGACACGTTTTTCAAATGCATGACATTTAGATTGCATTTCACTTAGATTTTAGGACATTTGTGTGATTCGACTAGAAATAGTTGCCTACTCACGCGGGAAGCAGTGGCGTACATACCGTTCCTCCCTCCGTGAGTAGAAACATTCAGTCACGAGTTATTAGTTCCCTATACCCGTCATGTTGCATACTCACCTTCTTTCTTCACTTACTATACATTATTATTTTCTTTTCTTTTTGCATCACATTTTGCATAAAACTCGTGACTCTCTCAAGGTCTCAACTTGGGTTTCGCAATTAATGCGATAATTCCGACCAAGCCTCGACGGAACATTTCGACCCTCCTGATATTTACATTTAGACTTAGGATTTGCATTCATTTAGATACATCCAAAACGCGATAGAACTTAGGGTTAATTTAGGAAATTTTGATTAATCCTCGCAACTAGCCTCGACTAGGTTGAAAGGGTGCCTTAGGCGCAAGTCTTTGCCTTCCCTTTCTTCAAATGTGACTCCCGCACCTTTTTCTCTCGTTTTTCAAAGACTGGAGTCGAAAAAGGGGTTTTAAATGATTTTTTTAAAAATTTTATTTTTGTTTTGTTAAACGATTTTTCGGATGACTTGGTACACCCCAACTCAATGCCAAGTGGCGACTCCATTTTTTTTGAAATAAAACCCTTTTTAAAAAATTAGTTGGCCAAAACTGTCGCACTTTAGTCCCAGCCTTGTTTTCTTTTAAAATACCATTTTTTTTCTTAAAATACACTTTTTTCAATAAAAATTCAATTTTTTCACAAACGCGCATGATTTTTTCTAAAACTATCTTTTCAAAAAAAGGGTCATTAGACTGGACCGTCTTTTCGGGACGCGACAATCAACGACCCCACTAGCACCTTTTACCCCTTTCACTCATGATTTTTTAGGACGCGACACTCTCACCGTTTCTCTCCCTCTCCCTCTTTCTTCTTCCACCACCAGAACAACCAAGCAACTTCATCACCTGAACCACTTTTAACCAGAACCACCTTAGACTCCTCTTAATCGGACCACCATCACCACTCATTCCCTCCCTTTGCTCACCAAAACCGCTCCACCATGTTACCACACATCACAAACAAAGCTCCACCTTCTCCAGACACCACCAGTACACAACCACCGAACCTCTCTCTTCACCATCAAAATACCCGAACCACCAGCCAACCACCAAAAACCCACTGCCTTCCCACCACAGAACATACAACCACCCTTAATCAGTATTTTCTACCTCCACCCACCACCGTCACAACTCCTCAGACACCAGTTCCATCTCCACCTGAGTATACAACCACCAAACTCCAGTTTGAACCTCTTTCCTGCAACCAGTTTTCTACCAAATCACTACCATCTCCCATAAACCACTGCATCCCTCACCATTCAATCAAGAATCAACCCAAGCAAATAGTCATTAACCACCAGGTTCTATTGTCTGCAAGCAGAAAACAATACAAATAATCACAAACCCAAATCAGTCGATTAAGCCTCCCCTTCACCAATATCACCACCAGAGCTCCAATGTCCTCCCTTGAATTTACTGCAAAGTCACTAAGACTACCAAAACCACCAAACTCCACCAACAGATAACCTCTCACAACCAGTTTCTCTCCCTTACTCGGTCCATCAGAAACCCAACCTAAAAACCAAGACCACAACTATCCACTAGGAACAACCTCACCAGAAACAACTAGTAAACCACCAATCCCATAAAACCCACAGCCCAAAAACCCAGCTGCTCACTAATCACTGCAATTTCCTGCTAGCAACAACATCACTGCAGAGAAAACTAGCCAAACCACCGCAACCTAGTACCTACAAACAAAATAACAATAAAATAATACAATCATCCCCAATTTTGATTCACATCTGAAGCCACCAAGACAATCCCAATCCTCCGAAATCAAACCCCTCCCCAAGCAGAGCCATCAGCATTCAGTTAGCCACCCATAGCCATCGTACAAACCCCCTATTAACACCAAATTACAACCAGAAATGCCTACCAATCATAGCCTAATAGCTAGCCATCAGCACATAAACCACACAAAAAATCCAGACACCACAAACACCACATTGCAAAAGGAACAAAACCAACACTCCACTACCACTGCCCACAACCTGCAATACAAATTCACAAACAAATCAACCGAATTACCAACCCAACTCCAACATTACCATTCCCGCAGCCCCTACCTTCACCACTGCATAAACCCCTTGACAATCACATTACTACCATTAGTTGCCAACACACAATCACCACCACTTGTAACCAATGGCCAAATCACAGTCAAATTCGACCACATCACAGCCACCCAATCCACTAACCTAGTCCCAACCTGCAATCAGTTCACCAACACCTCCCCTCTATCACCACCTAAAGCCACCATAACAGCCCTCCACTGCCGTTCAACTATTAATAGCTGCGAACCAACCATAGCTTAACTGCGACACCACCACCACCAGCCAAAATGCCGAATCCACCACCATCAGCTCCCCTATCACACTTCCCCTGACCATCAACTGTCCAAGACTTGCAAAAGAAAACAACCAAAGGCCACCAAAAACCCATGGCCACACCGCTACAAATTCGCACTCAATCGCACAAACTGAGCAACCATTACCACCCCTACGCCTCTCCTGTTTCGACAGTCCAGAGACCAGAAAAAGAAAGAGAGAAAAGCAGAGGCAAAGAAGAATAAAGGGAATGAGATAGAGGGACAACGGGAAAGAGGAAAAAGATCGTGAGTGGTTGCAGAAGAACAGAGAGGAAGAGAGAACTCGATTCGGATGGGAGTGAGAGAAGAGAGTTAGAGGAGAAGAAAACAAAATTGCTAGAGAGACAAGGGGAGGAGAAGAGAGACAAGAGAATGCTGGAGAGAGGAGTTGAGACCAGAAACAGAGAAGAGGAAGGTTAGAAATGGAATTAGAGAGAGGAAGATGAGAGAATTTTGGGAATTGGGTATTTGTTTTTTTAAGATGTCAATTAGTTTAGGTTTTAATTATTTTCGTTAGTCTTTCATTTAGTTAATTACTTTTAATTTTTTTTGGTTTGGTTTTCTTTTAGTTTTAATTTGGTAATTAATTTAGTAAATTAAGTTAATTCAATTAATCAGTTTAGCCTTTATTCAGTTTGATATTAACAATTTGTTTGGGTACTTTATTATAAAAATGGATATTTATGCTTTAAAACCCCTAGAAGTTGATTGTTTTTCACAATGGCCTTTGAGTTCCTATTGGTTTCATGCCATTAAGTTTTCATTAATTATAGATTGCCCTTTTTAGGTTTAGTTCTTTCAATTAAGTCCATTAATTGCAATTAAGTCTTATCTTTGCTGGAATTTATTGTTTTGTCTCCCCTAAATTTGCTTTAATTTGCATCTTTGCCCCTAGACTTACGTGTATTTTCAATTTACCCTTTAAGCTTTATAGAAATTTACTTGTAGCCCTTTAATTTCATAGAATTTATATTTTTATCCTAATTTTGTTAGTATTTTATATTTTAGCTTTTGTTTGTTTATACCGAGATACCTTGACTTGTTTGTTCATTTTTTTAAATATTAGTACCGGATCTTCAAAAATGTATCCCCACTACTACTAAATTCTTTTTATGTGCTCCAATTTGCCCTGTGTGATTTATTATACATTTTCCTCACGTGTTTGTTATTTCACGAGCTTTTTTGCGTATTTATTTATTTTATGTTATTTAATTTTGAATTTTCATTATTTGGTAAAAATCTAATATTTTGTATTTAGCTAGCCAATGTAATAGTTAAATTATTTTCTTTTTTGTGTTTTTTACAAATATTTTTATATTTTAGATAAGCAACTATAATAGATAGGTCGCTTTTACTTTTTTTTCTCCATTTAATTTGTATCTAAATCCCTGATGTAATAGTTAGGACTTATTTGTTTTTGTGTGCTTATGTGTTTACATGTTTTATCGCTTTCCTTAAGATTTGCATCTAGATATCATGCCTAAGTGTTATGTGCCCCTACGTGTTATTATGTGTCTTTATATGTTTACTTGCTTTCAATCCATGCTTTATTGCTTTAATTCATGCCTTATCGGTTTTATTGTTCCGTCACCACATTAGTCCAACGCTAGTTGTGGCTTTGCTCGCTTCCCTGCTAGTCTAATGCTAGTGGGAATCCTTAGAAAGGGCTAGTCCAACACTAGACTCTCAGGACATTTTAGTGTTAGGTGCACTCGTGTGCATTTACATCCCACTTCACACATTTTTAGTTTTCTTTCCATTTTGCATGATATTTTATTATTACTATTATTTATTTATTTTTGACGTGTCTTCAAATGCATGCCATATAGGATGCATTTCACTTCGGAGTTAGGTCATTTTGTGTGATCTGACTAGAAATAGTCGCCTACTCACGTGGGAAGCGGTGGCGTACATGCCATTCCCCCCTCTGTGAGTAGAAACATTCAGTCACGAGATATCAGTCCCTCGTACCCGTCATGTTGCATACCCATTTTCTTTCTTCACTTAATATATATTATTATTTTCTTTTCTTTTTGCATCACATTTTGCATAGACACTCGTGACTCCCTGGAGGTCTCGATTCGAGTTTCGTAATTAATGCGATAATCCCAACCAAGCTTTAACGGAACATTCCGACTCTCTCGATACTCAAATTTAGATTTAAGATTTGCATTCATATAGACACATCCAAAGCGTGATAGAACTCAGGGTTAATTTAGAAAATTTTGATTAAACCTCGCAACTAGTCTCAGCTAGGTTGAAAGGGTGCCTTAGGTGCAAGCCTTTGCCTTCCCTTTCTTCAAATGTGACTTTCGGACCTTTTTCTCTCATTTTTTTCGTAGACCGGAGTCGAAAAAGGGTTTTTAACTATGTTTTATAAAATTTTTATTTTTGTTTTGTTAAACGATTTTTCGAGTGACTTGGTACATCCTAACTCAGTACCAAGTGGCGACTCTATTTTTTAAAAATAAAACCCTTTTTCAAAATTAGTTGGCCAAAACTGTCACATTTTTTAGTCCCGGCCTTTTTTTTATTTGTTTAAATACTATTTTTCCTAAATAAACACTTTTTCAATAAAAGCTCGATTTTCCTCACACACGCAGAGTTTTTTCCAAAAAAATTTCTTTTCAAAAGGGTCTCAGATTGGACCGTCTTTTGGGGTACGATAGTCAACGACCCCACAAGTACCTTTTACGATTTTTAGGACACGACAGATTTTGGCGACTTCACTAGGGATCACTAGTGAATCCGAGTACTAGGCTTAATCACTTTTTCCTTCTTTAACCACTTTATTCTATTACGTTTGGATGTTAGGATTGCATTTTTGTTTTTTAGGCTTTTAGGTTTTGTTTTTGCATTTCACACACCTCATCTTTCGTCTATCTATATGATGTATATTTACCTATTATTACTTTATTCGACCGCGCTTGCATTTAGGGGGGAGGGGTGAGTTACCCTTAGAGCCTACATGTGTTAATGTTACATTTCTTCCTCTCATAAGGAGCACCCCATATGTGCATTCGATACTTTTTACCCTTTTTGCTTTTTTGATGGTTGTCACCCACCCATCCCTTTAGGAATTGGGATCGATCTACTTAGACATGTAACCGTGGCACGATGTGCACGTAACATTGTCTAGGAGATCATCCAAACTCTCGGCTTAAGTCCATAAGTCTAGAGATTCAGACTTTTAAAAATCGATTCACTTAGACATGTGGCCGTGGCATGACATGTGGGTAGCAGTGTCCAAGGAATCACTCGAGCCACCGACCAAGGGCTTTGGGATTGATGACCCTTACTCTTAGGTCTGAAGGTTTGGGAATCGACAACCTAATCAAATCTAGATGCATTAGTGAGTCCAACCTTATGCATCCATGTAGAATAAACCTAGGGTAGAGTCAGCTTTACCCTATCAGGTACACCAGGCACAAGAGGAGGAAATCTACCTGTAGACACCAAATTTTGACACACCATTTAATTTTCAAACATTGGGGGCTTGTTTATATTTTTTGGGTAAAATTCTAATCAAATTCTAATTTTTTAATAATTTCGGGGGTAAAATAGTAATTTTTCTCTGTAAATATATTTCCATTAGCTTTGGGGGTTCTAAGTTCATATTTTTACTTTCATTCGAATTTGTTAATTTTTTGTGATTTTTACGGATTTAATTGGTATTCTTTTATATTTTTACCAGCACAAGGGCAAAATGACAATTTCGCCTCGCAAACACCATTCTAGCTCATTTTAAGTTCCAAATTTATTTTTCTAATTCTTTAAGCATGTTTCTAAATTTTCTTGCTTTTTGCGGAGACGATTGCTATTTTTTCTGTAAATACTGCATTTAAGGTCAAAATCATCATTTTACAATTTAAATTCATTTTTCATCAATTTCTAAATCATAAATGCATTTCCTAGGGTTTTAAGCTTATTTTAATTTTGGGTAATTTTTCGAGGTCAATAGCTATTTTTTTTATGAATTTTCATTATTCAGGGGCAAAATCGTCATTTTATAATTTAAATTTATTTTTTGTCAATATTTGAGTCATAAAGGCATTTCCTAGGGTTTCAGGCTTATTTTTAATTTTGATAATTTTTCGAGGACAATAGCTATTTTTTTGTGAATTTTCATTGTCCAAGGACAAAATCATCATTTTACAGTGTAAATTCATTTTTTGTCAATTTTTGAGTCACAAATGCATTTTTAGGGTTTTAAACTTATTTTTAATTTTTGATAAAATTTTTAGGCCAATAACTATTTTTTATGTACTTTCGTTGTCCATGGGTAAAATCGTCATTTTAGACCCCGAACGCGCTTTTTATCAATTTCAAACTCTAACCTTTAATTTGAAATCTACTTTCAATTCTTTTGGCAAATTTTCGAATTTACTGTCATTTCTTTGTATTAATTCTTGATTTTTTTGATTTAAATGTTTTTTTAATAAAATAAAATTAAAATTTTTATTACCAGTGGCATTTTTGTTATTTTGTAGTATTCTTGGTGACCAAGTCAACTAACCCTATAAATACCCCCTTAAATCAGAAAGAGGGCAAAGAGAAAAAAAAAGCCTTAAAAACATATCTACTTTCATTCTTTTCATTCTTTAAAGATCAAGCAAGCACACAAAAACCACACAAAAAACACATTTCAACCGTCTTCTCCAAAAACATGGTACCTGTTCATCTGGTCTTCAAACTCCAAAAGGTGAGTTCTTAGTTTCTTTTCTCTTTGCTCTGATTTATTTTCCTTCTATTTCTCTATGTGTGTTTAATTAAATGTCTTTATTTGCTTAGATTTTAGTTGAGTTTTTTTTTTGGATTTTGCCTTCTACAAAATTCTGGGTTTATGTTCATATTTCTGGGTTTATAGTTTTCTCTTCTTGATTCATCTTCTCAACAGTTCCTCCTCCTCCCTCTTCCTCTATCTTCAATCTCCTCCAGTCAATTTCCAAACAGGACCACCCCACTTGATGACTAAGAACCACCAAACCTACAAAAATCAAACACTACAACGCAACAATGGCAAGAGAAACATCAGCCAAAACAACATTAACCTCAGGCCATTTCCTTTGTCACTAGTAATCATCGAACAATAACCCAAACAACCACTGTGCCCACTCAAAATTAGCCTAAAAATTTCAGCAAAAACAAGAGAAACAAACCACCGAGCCTCCATCGTCTCTGCTAGTCAATCACTCACACTTAAACCAGTAAGCTCCACCACCTACAAAAACACAACAACCAGACTACCACCACTGACCTACCCACTTTCGGTCCCCACCTTCAGTGTATACTCCATCAACCCAAAACCAAAACCCCTAAATAATCACTCAAAAACAATCCAGAAGAACCTCAATTCTCCACCAGCAACAACCCAGCTCCAAAACACGACCATAACTACCTCCTAAAATCACCTTCCAATCTGTACATGACTCTGAAGCAAAAAAAAAAAAAATGTTCAAAATCTCTCCTCTCTTCCACCTCCCCTGCTGTTGCAAGCCATCAATAGTCAACCACATAACCCAACCTCCATCTACAAATGACAGCAATTGCCCACCATCAAAGCTCAATGTCAACCACCAATAGCCCCAAATTCACCAAGACCTTTCCTATTTCAACCCAATCACCAATTTAGCCTTCCAATGCGATTCACACATGATTCACACCATAACCATTGCACACAAAGAGGAGAAAATAACACTAGTGTCACACACATAGCTGCACACCAGTTGCACTAGCACAACCATTGGCCTCCACCATTCACCATCAGTCTCAACCATTCTGCACTACCCCTCACCACCACAACACAACCCATCACTAGTTGTCGCTCCTATTCCTCCCTTTGTCACTGTCATCAGCCACCAGTCCATTGCCTTAGCTCATCAATTGAACCACCCCCACATCACTTCACCATCGAAACCCCACGATCACACCAAATTACCTGCAAAAGAAAATAATTAGACAAACTAAAATCCAGCAGCACAAGCCATAAAAACCAATAATCACCAGACTGTCAACCCTCCAAATCACCCAAAATATAACACGCCATTCCCACAAGCACTAGCAACCCCAAATCCCCTAGGCTGTCAGCTGAAACAGAATGAAAAGAGATGCGATCTGGAGAGAAAAAGAGGGTGAGCAAAAAGGGATGACGAGTGAGAAGATGAGAGAGAGAGAAGGGGGATATTCAGGCTGGAGAAAGAAAAGTAAAGGAAGAAGAGAGTTACAGAGTAGAAACATAGATTGGGATAGGAAAAAGAGCACAGGATGAAGAAGAAAAGAAAAATCAAAGTGGAAGAGAGAATAGGAGAGAAAGAAGAATGGAACAAGAGAGAAGAGAAAGAAGCAGTGAGAGAATGAAAAGAGAGAGAAAAAAAATTGAAGAAAGAGAGATCGAGCTGAGGGAGACAGAGAGAGAAGAAGAGCATGGGAATAGCAAGATCAGAGAGGAAATGGAGGAAGAAGAAAGAAAATGGGAGAAAACAATGGGGAAATTGGAAGATCCGACAAAGAGTCGGGTAATGGAGAGGTGGGCTGATCCATTTTTTGCATTTTTCTTTGTTTGGGTATTGACTAGTTAAAGGGAAATTAGGAGAATGGGGTTTAATGTTTTGGGTTCATTGTTTGTATTTTTTCAGTTTGTTCATTTAGGCTAATTTTTTCTTTTTTTTTGGATTATAGCTTATATGTTCTAATTTAGCCTTGTTTTAGTTGATTGGCTTGAGCAATTCAAGTTAGTGTTAGTTTTAAACCTGTTCATGCTTCCTCGATTGCTGCATTTTTTCCTTTTATTTTATCCATTCGACTTTATAATTTTATTTCTTTTCAATTAAGTCCCTTAATTGCAATTTACCTAATACTTGCTACAATGTACTTTTTTCCCTCCTAATTTGCTTTAATTCGCCTCACTCCCACTTAGACTTGTATAAATCTCTAATTTTGCCCCTTCATTAATTGGAATTTTCAATTCTACTCCTCAAGCTTTATAGAAACTTACTTGTAGCCCCTTTAGTTTCATAAATTTTATATTTTACCCTAATTCTGTTAGTATTTCATATCTTTAGTCTTTATTTTATATACCAAGATACTTTGACGTGGTTTTTTTGTGTTCTTAAACTTTAGGTACCAGGTCTTCAAGAAGTATCTTATTCTTCATTTATGTGCCCCCAATGTGTCTTTTAAGTGATTTTTATGCATGTTTCTTCATATAATTCTTAGTTTACATGCTTCTTGCATATTTATGTATTTCGTGTTATTGAATTTCAAATTTTATTATTTTTGGCAAAAAGTATAATATTTTTGTATTTAACTAGTCAATGTAATAGTTAGGCTACATATTTTATATTTTTCAAATATTTGTGTATTTAGATAGCAAGTGTAATAGATAGATCGGTTTTTTTTCCCTTGAAAAATTGTAAATCAAATCGCCCGATGTAATAGTTAGGGTTTATTTGCTTTTTGCGTGCTTATGTGCTTATATGTTTTACCGCTTTCTTTAGGGTTTTTGCATCTAGATATCATATTTACGTGTTATGTGCTCCTACTTGACCTTATATGTATTTATATGTTTAATTTTCTTTAATTCATGTTTTACTATTTAATTCATGTTTTATGTTATTCCGTCACTATACTAGTCCAACGCTAGTTGTGGCTTTATCGCTTTCCCGCTAATCCAATGCTGGTGGAAATCCCTAGAAAGAGCTAGTCCAACGCTAGACCCTTAGGGCATTTTAGTGTTAGGTGCACTCGTGTGCATTTTACATACCACTTCACACCTTTTTAGTTTTCTTTTCATTTTGCATGATTTTTATTATTATTACTATTATTTATTTATTTTGACGCATCTTCAAATGCATGACATCTAGGTTGCATCTCACTTAGAATTTAGGTCATCTTGTGTGATCTGACTAGAAATAGTCGTCTACTCACGTGGGAAGCGGTGGCGAACATGCCGTTCCTCCCTCCGTGAGTAGGAATATTTAGTCACGAGTTATTAGTTTCCCGTGCCCGTTATGCTGCATCCCCACTTTCTTCGACCACTTATTATCTATGTTACTATTTTTCTTTTCTTCTTGCATTCCATTTCCTTTTCGATACTCACATTTAGACTTAAGATTTGCATTCATTTAGATACATCCGAACGTGATAGAACTTAGGGTTAATTTAGGAAAATTTGATTAAACCTCGCAACTAGACTCGGCTAGGTAGAAAAGGTACCTTAGGCGCGAGCCTCTGCCTTCCCTTTCCTCAAATGTGACTCCCGGACTTTTTTCTCTCGTTTTTTGTAGACCGGAGTCGAAAAAGAGTTTTTAAATATTTTTTGAAAATTATTTATTTATTTATTTATTTTGTTTTGCTAAATAATTTTTTCGGATGACTTGGTACACCTTAACTCAATTCCAAGTGGTGACTCCATTTCAAAAATAAAACCCTTTTTCAAAAATCAATTGGCCAAAACTGTCGCACTTTTAGTCCCAGTCTTATTTTTTTTAATACCATTTTGCCTAAAAAAAAACACATTTTTTACTAAAAATTTGATTTTTTTTATCACACACACATAGTTTTTCCAAAACTTTATCTTTTCGAAAAAGGATCTCGAACCGGACAGTTTTTTCGAGACGCGACAATCAATGACCTCACCGCGTATCATTTCGGGACGCGACAAATTTTGGTGACTCCACTGGGGATCACCAGTGAGTCCAAGCTCTAGGCTTAATTACCTTTTCCTTCTTTAACCCTTTAGTCCATCGTGTTTGGATATTAGGATTGCAATTTTCTTTTTTAAGGTTTTAAGGTTTTTCTTTTGCATCTCACACACTCTTCGTTTCTCCGTTGCTTATGTGATGTATGTTTCATTTGCTTTCACTTTATTCGACTGCATTTGCATTTGGGAGGGGGTCAGTCACCTTGAGAGCCGACGCTTTATCATTCCCTCCTTTCATAAGGAGCACTTCATACATGCATTCGATGTTTTTTACCCTTTTTATCTTTTTGGTGGTTGTCACCCATCCATCCCGATTAGGAATAGGATCGATCTATTTAGATGTGTGACCGTGGCACGACGTGCACGTAGCATTGTCTAGGAGATCACCCAAACTCTCGGCTTAAGTCCATAAGTTTAGAGATTTGAGATTTGAAAATCAATTCATTTGGACATGTGGCCGTGGCCCGATATGCGCATAGCAGTGTCCAAGGGATCACTTGAACCACCGACTTGGGATCTTTGGAATTGACAGACTTGTTACTTTTTGGATCCCTCTATTTGAAGGTTCGGGAACCTGATGAAGACATCAATGCTCATGTTCAAGTTCAAGGGAGTCATGATCATAGTGTTGCTGCAAAGAGCCCATTCCAAGACATGGGAGGTCCAATGACGAGGTTGAGAGCTAAAAGGTTGAAGCAAGCTTTGCAAGGTTTGATTATAGAATTACATGAAGATGAAGCTACTTAGTTGAAACAAGAACCTACAAGGCTATTCACTTACTTTGGGCTAGAGTTGGAGGAGCTTGGAGGTCGTGGACTTGGATTTGATTGAAGAGCCTGTTTGCCACTGGAGGTTATGGGTTTCATGGGCTTAATTCGTTAGTTTAATAGCCCAAGTTGTATCTTTAGTTGTAGGTTTATGTGATGGTGCAACTAGGGTTAAGTTAGTTTCCATATTTAACTTATATCTTGATGTTATGCGCCTCTTTATAGAGGGTGTTACTATTCATCCGAATTTTAGAACATTAATCAATAATATTGAGTTTTTCTCTTCAATTGTGCGTGTGAGCATTATTGAGTTTCCCTTTGTTCTTGGGTGAAAGAACTACTCTTGCATTCTTGACAATTCTTGTTGAGTATTCAAGATTTCGCCTAGGGTTCTTCTTGAGGGTTTGAATCTGTCCAAAGAGATTGTCGACTAGGTGTCTATTCCACATTGTTGGTTAGGGGTCTAGGGTCGTTTCTCTAAGGGGGGAGTTCAACAAATCTTGTTGGATCTGAAGCAAAACAATCCAAGTTGTTCTTGGGGTCTTCGACAAGTTACGAAGGGGTCAAGAAGATTGAGTTGCATCCTTGGTTTCAAGAGTCGTAGACCGTCACTTCCATGGATCTCGTATCAGAACCGAAGTTTTAAATTGAGTCTAGATGCATTAGTGAGCCCAAACTCATGCATTTATGTAAAATAACTTAGAGTAGAGTCAGCCTTACCTTTGTCAGGCACATCAGGCACGAGAGGAGGGGATCCACCCCCTTTCTTTTCCCTATTTTACTGTTTGTTATTTGTTTTGCCAATGTGTTATGTGTTATTTGTTGAATAAACTAACACGCTCTTTCTTATTCTTTGATTACATTCACAACCATAGAATAAAGAGTCTTGACATGGTGCTCTCGTAAGAAGCCAACCCTCTTTTAGCACGTTTAAATTTCGTTTTTATAAATAATTTTTTCGAGAAAGATGGAAATGAGATTTTCATAAAAGTTTAGAAAAGTCCAAGGGTCCAATCATTGTAAATTTTGTAAAATCTCAAAAATTTGATTATTTTTAACTTGTGTCTTTTCAAATAAAAATTTTATTTTTAAACCTTTTTCAAGTTTACCCATCCTTGTTGTATTCTTGTTGTACTTGTCAGTTTTATCCGAACTAAATTTTCTCAGAGTCAATAAATGCACTCAAGTGGTCGAACTTTTGCACAATTTGCATTTATCTTTTTTTTTTAATTAATACGTCATTTTTACCATACACTACAGGAAATTTAGTTTTTACCCACACATAAAATTGCTACACATAATATGTGTAGGTATTTAGCTACACATATATTATATATGTGTGGGTAAATCTAATATGATTAATTACTATATATTTGGCATTTATTATGTGTAGGTAAAAGTGTATAGTTACATATGAATTTGGTGGGAAAATTTTCTTACCAAATACTGAGAAATGGCGGCATTTTTTATTTTTTTAACTGCTGATGTGGCATGTTTTAAATTCACATTAAGTGTAGGTAAAAGTCATTCGTTACATATGAATTGGTTAGGATAATTTCGCTTCACTATTGAGAATTTGGCGCCTTTTTACAATTTTTTAAATGCTGATGTGGCTTCTTTTTTATTTTGCATTAAGTGTAGGTAAAGGTTAATAGTTACACATAAATTTAGTGGGAAAATTTCCCTCCAAATTGAAAATTGGCGGAATTTTCAATTTTTTTTGGAATGCTGAAGTGGACCTTTTTGTTGTTTATATTACCCACACATAAATATAAATGTCAAGTATGTGTGGGTAAAGGATTATAAGCATGATGATGTGGAAAAAAAAATGCCACATCATTTATCCATACACATGTATTAAATATTATACATGAAATTACATTTTTGTTCAATTTTATTTATAAAATTACGAATGTAATATGCTTGAACTTTAGATAAGCAAAGGATAATTTTGTAAATTAAAATGACATTAGTGTATTGTTAATAAAAATAAAAAAAAGACAAGAAAATAAAATGAATCAACAAAAAAAGAACAAAATTGTCAAAAAACCAAAGGAAAGAACAAAGCCTTCCTTCCATTTATCGGTTCCCTTCATCCTATCCCCAAATCAATTAGTGCTCCACCAAGCTCTTCCTCCCATCCGGAAACAACCGCTGCCACCTCTGCCGTCCTGCTCCCCGCCGTCACCGCCGTCGCCCCTCCGCTAGTCGTCCTCCACTCTACTTCCCGCCGCCCCCCCCCCAATAAGTACCATCTTTGATTCTCCTATTCGATGTTTAGTGTCTTTTTCTTTTTTCTTTTTTCTTTTTTGGCTTTTAAATTCATTTTACAGTTCTTCTGCTTATCTTCTTCTTTCTCTAATTCTATTGTCAAAATATTTAAAAAAAAAAAGGTAATGTGAGCTGCTAGGTGATCCATGGAGTCCCCGGTCTGGTGAACAAGCGAAGATCTCACCTTAATTCGAATCTGTAAGTAATTCTTTCGTGCAGATTTCATATAAATCTAGTTCATCTTTTGTTTTTTTTTTTTGGGAAAAAATAATTCCGTTTTTGTTGGAATCTTGATTTCAATTAGGTTCGAAGCATTGGTGGTAGGCTTTTAGTATTTTACTAAGTTAAGTAGGGCTTTTTTCAATTTCATGTAATTTTTGATGAATTATGTTGGTTTTAATTTCGTTATTTGTCATGGATATATTGGCAGTTTCTTTTGAGTAAATTAATATTGGAATGAGGTCCTGAGGATCTCCAGTGATGGATTCTGGGATTTTAAGGTTAACCTAATAATCTAGTTGAAAGTATTGAATCCTTGAATGGTGCAATGGTTTGGTCTGGTCTGAGGAAGTTGCATTTTCTCCTTCTCTTTCTATTTGCATTTCTCCTTGTCTTTCTATTTTCATTTTACAGAATGTGACCATTTTCCTTCCATTCTTGAAAATTTTGTGAGTTCAACACCATTGGCAAATGTGCTTTGATTATCAGTGAAATAATCAGCACGGACGGACATTAGGGTGTTGGAAGCTTTCAAGCTGAGTGAAGTCCAGACTAGTCTTCAGACTCATGGAGTCCTAAACTCATGAGAGGATTTTGGGGAGGTCCTTTTTTTTTTTTTTTTTTTTAGGTGGAGGTTGTCACGAATGCAAATTATGGATATGGAATTTAATGTCTGCACTTTATCTTTCTTTCTTCTACGCTGATCTTGTGCCTGCATTCAATGTCGTGCTCACTCTATCTCCTATATATATGTATGTATGTATGTGTGTGTGTGTGTGTTTGTGTTTGTCTCTCTATATATATATAAAGGTTATAGTGATCATTAATGGTAGTCGTTAAGCAGAGACTATCATATTTTAGGAAAATTTGGCAGTTGAAAATAAAAATTCTTTGTTGAATAAGTTTATAACTTAAAAAAAGGGTAATCTCCCAAAGGGATAAGAAATTTAAGGTGTAAAGTCTTGGGGGTCATTGTTCCAATTGAATCTTTTTCTTTTAAATAACGAATATTCTAATCTTATTAATCTATTTCTGCAACAGCAGACTAGCTAGGAGGTTAGGTGTGCATGTAGACAATATTAAAGCAGTGTTTAATCTAATTTGCATGCAAGTGTTTGCTTGGTTCTATGTGGTTTTTTATTTTGAGCAAAATTTGAGTATTTTATTTATGTAAGATTAGAATATTTACAGATTTAACAAGGAGGTATTCCTCCAGTACACTTTATACTTCCCTACCATGGTTATGTAAAGTTGGTCATGTACGAGCATTTCAAATATAATGTGAAATAAACTTCACGTTTAACGATTAAAACAACTTTTGAATTAGTTGAATTTGCTATAAATATCTAGTGAAATTCGCATTTATAGGCTCATGCAAAAGTGGATGAAATAGCAAGAAGTGTTTCCGGTTACACATTGGATCATGATGTATCTAAACAACTATGGTCATTCGTGTAATTAATCACACTTGTCATGTATGGTAATGAAATTTTACTATTGTTTTCTTCAAAGTAGAAGATTGCCTTTGAGCAAACATAGATATGTATTATTGACTACTACTAGTTTCTCACCCTTTTACAACTAGCTAATTGACGTTACCTTTCCCCACTTTGATTGCCTTGAAGCAGCAAAAAAGGTCACTTAATTATCCAGTTCTCTTCAGCTGCCTTTCTTATTTGTTTGTTTAAAAAGTTTCTGTTTCCAATTCAGGGTTTGTATCCCTTTTCCAGCTTTGCTTGTCTAGAACCACCACAACCATAAAGAGCTAGAAAATTCTGTTTGTTACGGAGTGCATTAACAAACAAATATGGAAGCAATAAATTATGAGGACTTTTCTGAGCATGTTTTTGGATTTGCAGGAGTGTATATTAACCTGAAATGGCAATTTAATGATGTGTCTATTAACCCTTATGCTATTTTTATGGAAAAAAAGAAAAAGTAAGTACATTAGATAATGGAGGTTCTCCATCTATTTTAGAGAGTGTTGATATGCGCCCTTGGACACAAATGAATGTGTATAATCTGTTTTCTATGAATGAGCTACTTTGTGTATGTTAAAACTTGCACGACTTGTCACTATTATCTAGCGGTATTGCTGTTGATGATTGTCTTGCACCTGGTAAACCCGGCAATGCCAAGTTGCTGTTCCTGGATCAGTTGATTCACTTAGTCATCTAGGACATCTAGAGAATTTGCTGAGATACTAGTATATGAGAACATCTCGTTTAAAGTGACAGCTATAAGCATGTCAAGATTGGAAAATTTTATGTTTAATCATTGGATAATTAACATTTTTTCTGGTCTAATCACTTTCCTTGGTGATAGACTTCTTTATGCTCGTCTAATGGCCTGGATGTTTAAACTAAGTGTACCAAACATATAAAGATTTCTTGCCTAGTAGTTTTTAAGAAAATATTTTTGGAGTAGCTTGGAGGATATGATCTACATTCATCTACTCACTGATAAAAAAGAATACTTTAGTTTTGTCCATCACATCTTTTAATGCATGTATTATCAACTCTTGGGACAGTTATAGAAGCTTGTCAGAGGACAAAGCATGGCCTAGTATTGAACGACCACATGGGAGACAAGATACATCAGTGTCCATTTGGAATAAATCACTTTCTTGCTTGGTTTAATAGGGGACAAACTTTGACATAATACAAGCAACCAGCAAGCTATCAAGTTGTCATTATGTGATCTAATTGTAGGAAAGCTAGTTAACTAATACAGTTTACATTTTGAAGAAGAAGAAAAATAGGAAAAATGCCACTCTTGCCAGAAATGAAAAAAGAAAAAAGAAAAAGCATATTTTTTGGTTAATTCTCCGGAGGCCAAATGATTTTTTTTTCTAAAATAAAAAAAGAAAGAATTCTACTCTTAGGCAGCATAAAAATATTAATAAAAGTCTTATCATCCTTGTAAGAGTATTGTTCGAGCCGAATAATTTTACCTCTCTTCATGTGGAAGAAAAATTTATTGTTTTTATTGCTTCCGCAAAGGACAATTTGTATGTAAATTATATGTGAGATACACTCAAATGTAAAATATCGTTCAGAACTTGTCTACAATAGTATTATGTGATTTTTTTTTCAAGAGCAAGTGA
The DNA here is from genome assembly GCA_024721245.1 of Mitragyna speciosa. Classification (NCBI taxonomy): domain Eukaryota; kingdom Viridiplantae; phylum Streptophyta; class Magnoliopsida; order Gentianales; family Rubiaceae; genus Mitragyna; species Mitragyna speciosa. The sequence goes on along the minus strand of CM045558.1, from coordinate 10,706,820 downwards.
TTCTTTCTTCTTTTGCAGGGCATAAGTTTCAGGTCTCGCGCCAGTACGCATGATTATTATTTTTTTTTTACCAAGTAAAACATACATGGACAAGACTAAGGTGGCGTTATGGACATTATGGACAAAGAAAAAAGAATATTTTTATTCTGACAACCCATAACTCCCACCATTATGGACATTAGTGCTATTACTGGTCTTTGTCCATTCAACAGTAACTCTCTTACCCTTGAATGGAACAGACAGAGACTTATCTTTCCAAATCCCAAGCTTTAGTTTAGGTGAGTTTGCTTACAATTTATAGACGCAGGAAATTAGATAACATAATTAACATCTTCTCTCTATTTCTTCACGGGTTAATTAATCAGTGTTCTAATGTGAACTGGCCACAGACCTTTGAACATCTGGCTAAGACTTAATGATGAATATGAACGTAAATACTAGTTAACAAAACATCACTAGTACGAATAATTAATAAATCTTACAATTGATAGTAGCTTTTTAATCTGGTAAAAAATATTAGTACTAGTTTTAAAATATTTCTTGTTTGTTTATGGGATTGGTCTTCTCCTTCCCTAACCAGCCTTTGAACTTTTTAAGGTTTCAAGTTGAAAAGCCATCCAAGGTTTACTGAGCTGTTCTTCTGGTGCCTACATATCAACTAATCACCCAAATGTCTTCCCACAGTGTCACAATCTCAAAATCTTCCTCCATATTTCATGGAAAGTTGATAAGAATCTCTTGCATTTTCTGTGATCTGTTTGAATATATCCAAGAAAGATTTATGTTTGAATATCGATTTATGTTAATCGTCTCACATTAACTACGTAAATTGTTTTGTACATTTTGTTGTTTACTGTATTTTCATAGCTCAATCAAACTCCATCAACGATTGTAACTTTCCAATTGGACACGGCAGCCTACACATATTTCGTCCCATATCTGATAAAATACGCAACATACCTTAACGGTGGTATATCTATGACGTAAAAAGCGGTCTATTTTTTTCTTTTTGAAGCTGGGCTGTGCATGGATGTTAGCATATTTTGGCCATGTCTTATCATTTTCATGTAGGTCATCAGACGGTTTTCATGACTTTTCTTTATGTTACTATTTCTGTACACGTATTTGAGAAAAAAAATGTTCTCTTTTCTTTCTTGGAATTACATGCACTGCAGTTGTGTTCACAAGTGTATCTATCATCGATTATTACAATAATATGCCATTAGATATCATAATATTTGGGTCATAATCCATCCTTAAGCAAGTTTGAGTTTCTCTCATGAATTCTTAAAATTAGTTTACAAGAAATGAGAAGTTAAAACTTTTCAATGAGTAACTTTATTGCCAAGTGATTATGACATTTCAAGGAAAACGCTATTTTATTGACTTACCATATAATAAGTCAAGTGATTAAGAATTTTAAGTGACCAGAAATGGTTAGATCTAGCAGTAGTCTTCTGTATAAAGCATGTTCATACTCTGTTTTCATTGGCTTACCATATTAAATTATGTTTAATTTGCTTACTATTATGAATATGAAGTTAAATCTTACTTGCAGCCAGAATATTGAGATTTTTATGAAATTTTGGCGCAACTGTGAGGAAAATGATGATGTATGGCAAAGATTGAGTACTTTGTGAAGGAATCAAACTTAACAAAAATATTAAAAGATGTTTCTTTTGTTACCTTTTTTTTGGTTCAATTGCATATACGAATTCCGTTAAGATAAAGCTAGAATAAATGAAAGATGTCATTTATTTCGTTGGTCAATAAAAAGAAGAAAAAAAAAAGATGCATCTACATCATTGTTGGATCGAAGATCAAATGACTGACTTATTTCTGGTACTACATTATTTTTGTTTTTGGCTATTCATGATAATTTTGTGTTATTAAACAAGCATAATAATAGAAGTGCTTTACGAGCAATAATTTGTATACTTGTTTGGCTTCTTGAATTTATGCTTTTAATTAATTTGTACAACTATTATTAGCACTTGTGTGTGAATTGTACCTCATCTTTTTATCCTAATAGACGATCTCCAGTTGGTATTGTCTAACAGTTGAGTAATATGATGAGTGTCTAATATCACCTTTTGCCTAAGAATACAACCTTATTGGGGTGTGTGATATGATGAGTGTGAATGCAAGCAAGTTTTTGGTATTGTCTAACAGTTGAGTAATTGCTAATGTTATTGCTTTTGTAGTAGTTGCTACTACTTTTTTTTAATCTACAACTGCTATTTTTTTTTTTGCAGCTACAACTGCTTTTTTTTGCAGATATAATTGCTACTTTTTTGCAGCTATAACTGCTTTTTTTTTGCAGATATAACTGTTGCTTTTTTACAGCTATAACTGCTTTTTTTTTTTGCAGCTATAACTGCTTTTTTTTTTGCAGATATAACTACTACTTTTTTGCAGCTATAACTGCTTTTTTTTGCAGATATAACTGCTACTTTTTTGCAGCTATAACTGCTTTTTTTTGCTTGCAAATACTAATTGCTGCTTTTTTGCAGCTATAATTGCTTTTTTCTGCAGATATAACTGCTGCTTTTTTGCAGTTATAACTGCTTTTTTTTTTTGCAGATATAACTGCTACTTTTTTCTAGCTATAACTGCTGTAGTTGTGCTATTTTTCCTTGTGAAAACTTCTGCTACTACTTGTTGATGTTTTATGTAATATAGAACGATGGCTAAACTGATGGAGTTTGATGTTGAAGGTTCGTAGGGATGGTGAATGGGGCACAGGGCCTTAGGGATGGTGAATGTGGCATGGGTTCAACATACGCTGTCTGCGTCTTTGTTTTTGCGTGTTATTGAAAGACATTTCGTCTGGCTGTTCTATTTCTATATAAGAATTTTTGCTGGGTATTGGAAATATGGTCTTATGTTGGGCCAGATTTGGGTTTGGTTTGATGCTAATTGCAACTGCAGGCATAGTCTGCCAGGGTTCAATTTGTCTTCATTACTTTATAGTATGAGATTTTGATGAGAGACTAAGTTGAGGGTTTAGCATTATATTTCCTCTCTGTTATTTCCTTGTTTTGGTTCTTGGTCCTCTCTCGTTTTTTCTTTTTCGAATAGTTTTTATTTATAATATGTTTATGTTTTTTATTGTCGATGTTGCTTGTTTTTACTTGTTATGAAGTATAGTTTTATGTCAACAACATCATAATTGTTGCCTTCAGGTTTCACCAGTGCCACCCAACTCTGTGCTCGGGGTGCTCGAAAGCATTCAGATTGATACAAGATCAACTGAACTTGACAAGATACTGGAAGGTGGATCAATTGTAAGCAAAGCTAGAACTATTTTTTAGTGATTTTAAAATTGTACCTTTGAAATTATGAGGAATTGAAACTGGATCTATTTGTTTTTTCTTGTTTTTTTTTGAAAGAAATTGTTTTTCTTCTTATACATTACCATAAGCTCTTTGATAGAATGTACTAGGATCTACATGAAGCACTTGTTTTAGTGGACCTGCTTTTGTTCTCAATTGATTTGAAAAATATTGACGATCAGTTGTAGTTGAAGTTACTTCTAACCAACTGATGTCAAGGCTAGTATTTTATCATTTTTTTATTGTGTTTGGTGTATGTTTATGCTTCTTATTTCATGTTGTTCTGTGTTTTCCAATCTACTATCTGTTTTATGTGTTGTAACTTGTCGTAATTTCTGTACTATGTGTATAATTTACTTTCATGCTTTTAGTATGCAAATTTTATGAGTTTTGCCTTAGGAAAAATTGTTAAATGAAGTTGTATGATATTGATGTCCATAAGAAGTTGTGATTCTTCTTAGAATCTTATAGGGAAGTTTACACTCATCTTTCCATTTTCCCTCTTGGTGGAACTATTGTGCAAGTGGAATATTCCTGTGCAAATGACATGTGCACAGGAAATGTCTACATTCAATCATTGAATATATGACTTGGGACTCTTTTGTGGCATACAATGTTTTAGGTGACTTGATTAACACCAACCGACAATGACTTGTCACATCTCTAGATAACTTGATATCGTCGCAATTTAATTACAAAAGTAGCAACTTTATACTTTATTATTTGGTCAATTGTCTACTTTATATGGAGCTGATTTTTACTCTTCATTTGCTCTTTCCTTCCTAATTCATGGATTAGCATCATGTGAGAATAATAATAACTCCAAGAATATTATAATTTAACGATAACAACTTTACCGTTGCCTCATTTTAGGTTGCTAACACATAGATAATATGGATCATCAGTGGGTAAAGAATTGGAATCGGATATCCCCTGAGTACATGGAGGGGATAAAGGAGTTTATTCAGGTTGCCAAACAAAATTTGAATTCTAAGGGGTTAGCTTTATGCCCTTGTTTTGATTGTCTCAATACGAGGCATCAAAGCATAGATGTTATTAGAGCTCATTTGATTAGAGTGGGAATCAATGACTCGTACACACGATGGGTGTACCATGGTGAGAAAGAAATTGACGAGGAAAATGTGGGCGATGAGGATTTTGTGGCGGATGAACTTGATGGCTTGGGAGCAGGACTGCATGATGGTTTTGGTGATCAATTTTTCAATGTAGGGCCTATGGATGATTTAGATGGAAACGAACGATCAACTGCTGAAGAGGCCCGTTATGAGAAGCTATATGAAGCTGTCCATAATCCACTATACGAGGGATGCCAAATTTCTGCTTTGACATTTGTTGTGAAGCTAATGAACATAAAAGTGATGAATAAGTGGAGTGACAATTCATTTGAGATGTTGTTAAAACTTCTCCATGAAGTACTCCCAAAGGGTAATAGTTGTCCACAAAACTATTATGACAACAGAAAACTTCTTTCTGAAGTAGGTTTGGGGTATGAACTTATTGACGTTTGTCAATATGATTGTGCCATCTTTTATGGTGAAGATAGAAATGCCACCGTGTGTCCTGTTTGCAAAAATAGTCGCTATGTTCGTAACAAAATGCCACATAAGAGGCTGCGATACTTCCCTATCACACCTCGCCTGAAGCGACTTTATTCTTCAAGGCACACGGCGAGAGACATGCGTTGGCATAAGGAATTTCGTAGAGAAGAGCCTGGGGTGTTGCGTCATCCTGCTGATGGGAAGGCTTGGAAACATTTTGATGACTTATATCCTGAATTTGCTGCTGATTCAAGGAATGTGCGATTGGGGTTAGCTTCAGATGGATTCAATCCGTTTAGCAATATGACAACAGCACATAGTCTGTGGCCTGTAATTTTGATGCCCTATAACATGCCGCCTTGGCATACAATGCATAAGAGCAACTACATCTTAGCATTGTTAATTCCAGGTCCAAAGTCTCCTGGTAAAGACTTTGATGTCTTTTTAAGACCTCTTGTGGATGAGCTTAAAGTCTTATGGTGCAACGGAGTTCAAGCATATGATGAATATTCTCAGTCTCATTTCACTCTTCGTGCAACAGTTATGTGGACCATCAGTGACTTCCCTGCTTATGCCTACTTATCTGGGTGGAGCACTATGGGAAAATTGGCATGTCCAATATGCCTTGGAGACACTCGATCAAGTCGAATTCGTGGAAAACAATGTTACACAGGGCATCGATGCTTCTTAAGCAATACACATTCCTGGCGAAGGAGCGTAGAGTTCAATGGCAAAGCAGAAAGAAGAGGACCACCTCGTCAATTTTCTGGTGATGATATTTTGTTACAATTAGAGGAGGTACCTTTATGCACTCCTGGTAAAGCACCTAATAATGGGGACAGAAAGCGTAAACGCGGGGCTGATGAGTTAAATTGGTCGAAAAAGAGTATCTTGTTTGAGCTTCCTTACTGGTCAAAGTTGTTGATGCGTCATAATCTTGATGTCATGCACATAGAGAAAAATGTTTGTGACAACATCATAGGGACCTTGCTAGACGATCCTGTGAAGTCGAAGGATACTGCAAAAGCACGTCTAGACTTGGAAGATCTTAACATTCGTCGAGAACTATGGTTGAGGGAGATGAATGGCAAATTTGTGAAACCGCATGCTAATTACACATTGAGTAAAATAGAATGTGCAGAGTTTTGCGACTTTATCAAGTCAGTTCGCCTACCAGATGGGTATGCATCGAACATCAGCCGATGTGCCACAGAGTCTAATACACTTGGAGGTATGAAAACACATGATTGTCATATCTTACTTCAAAAAATACTGCCTGTGGCCATTCTCTCATTTTTGGATAAGAAAGTACGTGCAACATTGATAGAGTTTTGTCAATTTTTTCAAAAATTATGTGCCAAAACTTTATATGTTGAAGAACTTGAGGAGATGAAGGATGGCATCATTGTTTTGTTGTGCAAGCTCGAAAAGATATTTCCCCCGGCATTCTTTACTGTCATGGTGCATTTGTGTGTGCATTTGCCAGAGCAAGCATTATTTGGAGGACCAGTCAGTCAGAGATGGATGTTTGGCATTGAACGTTGCATGGGTACATACAAGGGATACGTTCGTAATTTTGCGCACCCTGATGGCTCTATTACTGAAGCATACACTGTTGATGAGGCTATTACTTTTTTGTCTCGTTATTTACGTGATTCTGAGACGAGATTCACTCGTTTAGAACGTAATTGGGATGTACCGACTGCAGAATACAAGATAGAGTTATTCAACAACAAAATTCGTACTTTAGGGTCTCCTACATTTAGCAAGCTTGGGGTTGATGGCAATATGGTGCAGTGGTACATTCTCAATAACTGCGGAGACGAACTTGATGACTACATAAAGTGAGTTTGGAACATTCCAATGGCATTCTCAATAAAGATTTTAGTTCATTTTGATGTAAATACTAACATATTCTTTAAATGTAGTGAGCATAAGGAAGTTTTGCGCTCAAGAAATGTACAAGCAGAAGATATTGAGGGTGTACAAAAACATGAATTTTCTTCTTGGTTCAAGAAAAAGGTAAGCATGATAAATATATATATTGATAAAAATTTCAAATTAAAATATCTAATAAAGTTGTTTATAACAGATGGCAATTCTTAAAGCCAATGGTGATCCGAAAGCAAATGATGATATGTACTCATTGTCACAATGTGCGGATGATCGTTACACAAGTTGGCATAGTTGCATTGTCAACGGTGTTAGATTTCGTTGCAAGAAACGTGATGACAAATTGAAGACACAATGTAGTGGCGTTTGTACATGGGGTGGTGATGAGAATAGTGATGTTGTTTATTATGGGGTTTTGCTTGAAATTTTGGAATTGGATTTCATTCATCAAAGAAAGGTATTCATGTTCCGTTGCAAGTGGTATAATAGTGATCCAAGGGGAAAGAGAATGGTGGTTGATAATAATTTAACATCAATTGACATTACATCTGATTGGTACAAAGAAGAACCATTTATTCTTGCCACACAAGCGCAACAAGTTTTTTATTTGAATAACCGTGCTCGGGGAAAGAATTGGATGGTTGTACAACGAGTAAATCATCGAAGTATTTATGATATACCTGAGCAAGATGATGAGGATAACATTCATGAAGATGTTTTTCAAGAGGAAGATTCTTATGATTTACCATCTTTTCATCTAATGGAAGACGCAGATGATACATCCAGGTTGGTTCGCGAAGATGTGGAACCAACAACTGTACCTCATGATGTGGTCCTTCAACTACGTTCTGAAGAAACCTCTTTTCATGATCGAGGAGAGAACTTACATGATATTGAGAATAGTGAGGACGAGGGTAGACTTTTTTGCGAGGATGAAGCAACTTTAGAATCTGAAACTGATGATGAATTTGATGATTCAGATGTTCATATTTATGATGACGATATTGCATGACTTTCTTATACAAAAGGTTATTTGTTATTTATAATTGTTTGATAGTGACTTGACATTGTTTAATTTTTCGTACTTAGTTTTAATTAATATTTAAAATTAACATCACTTATGTCTTAATTTGCCATAATGTTCCTTGTTTTGAAACAGATGGTTGGGCGAGGTCGACGTGGAGGACGTGGCCGACGTGGAGGACGTGGTGGGCGATGCGGTGGGCGTGCTACTTCTTCCACTACAACACATTCTGGTTTGAACTTATCAATCCTTGCTAATAGAAAAATATCCTTAGAAGTAGATGCTATATATAAATTAACTTGCTCCCACTTTTTTTGCAGACTTGCATCCATTAATGGAGCCACAATCTGGTTAGTAAATTATAAAAGTATTAATATAACATGTTTTGTTTATATCCACGTAGCAATGTTTTTAAATTGTTTGTTATCTAATTTGTGCATATTTCATTGACAGACTCAACTCCATTCGTCGAGCCACGAGCTGGTTAGCTAATCCACATAGAAGATTGCTTTAATCCATTATATAAGAGCATTAAATATAGCTGTTTTGTTTTAATATTTGTTATGTTTTTCAATTACTTGTTACATAACCTATTCCTACTTTATTTACAGAGTCCCCTCCATCGGTAGAGCCACAAGCTGGTTAGTTAATTATAAAAGCATTAATTTATCTTGGTTTTTTGTTTAAGTTAATTGTTATTTAACTTGTTCCTACTTTACTTACAGAGTCCCCTCCATTGGTAGAGCCACAAGCTGGTTAGTTGATTATAAAATCATTAATTTATCTTTATTTTTTTGTTTAACTTAATTGTTATTTAACTTGTTCTGACTTTACTTACAGAGTCCCCTCCATTGGTAGAGCCACAAGCTGGTTAGTTGATTATAAAAGCATTAATTTATCTTATTTTTTGTTTAAGTTAATTGTTTTTTAACTTGTTCTTACTTTACTTACAGAGTCCCCCCCATTGGTAGAGCCACAAACTGGTTAGTTAATTATAAAAGCAGTAATTTATCTTAGTTTGTTTTTAAGTTATTTGTTATTTAACTTGTTTCTACTTCATTTACAGATGCAAATACATCTGTGGGGCTACAAGTTGGTTAGTTAATTATAAAAAATGTTAACATATTGCTTTTAGCATTAATACCATTTTTCAAATGGATAATATTTTATCTTGTTTGTATTTCATTTGTAGATCTATCTGCATCAACGGAGCCGCAAGTTGACGTTGTCAATACACAAAAAGTTCCTCCAAACGTGGCATTACTTGTGGTCATGGAGCTCGCAAAGCAATGAAAAATGCAAAGGACAGATTGACGATAGAGTTTGACTTCGCATTGATGCAAGCCATCTGCAGCAACGCTGAATTTTTCAACAATGAGATCGGGTATATTGTTCGCAAGCATTGCAGCTTACGATATAAGGACTGGAGACTCGTTCCATCTGAAGTCAGAGGACCACTTCGCAACAAGCTCGAAGTAAGTATTTTTTTATGTTTTTCAAATTTGATAAAATTTTAAACATCATAATTGATAATTTTATGACTAGAGTAGCATTGAAAGACCACATTTGTAATATTTCTTTCTTTTGGTATTTAGACACTTTTCAATATTAATGTTGAGAATGCGGATGTTCGAAAATGCATCGACAAGCAAATGCAAAGAGCTTGGAGAGGCCATAAATATAAGTTGCATGCACACTTCAAAGAGGTTGGCGGGGAAGAAGATCCTGTTATGGCAAAGAGTAAGTGCCCTGAAGAAGTTAGCCAAGAGGATTGGGACTATCTCTGTGACCTTTGGACCAATAGTACATATAAGGTAATTTACATATTACATATATTTGATGACTTTTTACTATTTCATACCATGATAAATAGTTTGGTGAACTTGATTTGAATTGGCATTGGCATGTATTTTGATTCCTACCAATTAACTAGCTAGAATATTCATGCATGCTTGTCACTGTTGGTTGGAAGTTTTTAGGCATAATACACTACTCCTTAACATGCTTAGAATTTCATGCTTAAAATGTTATGATGGTGAGATCCTATCCTATCATGTATCTATAGGTTTTTTAAGAAATGTTTGGTAGTATTAGGA